>CM032664.1:38715038-38742855 GCA_019095985.1 Streblospio benedicti | reverse complement strand
TCTTTGGAAGTACCCTGGATTTGTAGTTGTGGAATAACTATGTTTTTATAACTGCTTGATAATGCTTCTGTAATGCCATCTGAAAACATGAATTCATGTACTGGTAATAACACAAGAACAAAAACAAATTCAATATTTTTCTATAAATAATATTAATGTGCTTCTATAATACCAACTGAATACCAAATGAAGATTAAGAATATACAAAATACAAACATCTGTCCACAATGAAGGTTTTTTTCCCGACCTACCTACAGCATGATGATACTGAACATCATAAAATACAACTATCTGGGTATCAGCCTCTGGAATTAGGTTCTTTAATTCGTTTAAGCAATGCACATTGTCTATAGTCCCTTTAGGAAATATATACAAAACTGGTAAGCGACTTGTAACACTGAGACAAGATGAGCCATAGTGAACAATTCCATCTGCAGAATAGTGATCTGCAGCAACTTCGTCCACACAGCAACTAGAATGACATACCAAATTAACAATGCATATAAGTCAATGTAAAAGTGAGTAGATCTACCGATATTTACTATTGATCTGCAATACTTAAATTACAACCAAGTGAATAGGTTTTGTCATAAATGGGGAAACGTGGTACTTGTTAGGGGCCTGTCATTAGATATTTGGAAGGGGGGAGGGGGGTTGTCATGATCTGAGTTGCGAAAAAAAATTCTTCATACTATTCGAAACTCAAACATCTTCATCTTTTTATAACCTTTGACGTAGAACTTAAGTCTGCATTGCATTACAAAGAACTTCAAATGTCAGGGTCTACGCAATATTTTTAAAAGCAACTATCAGTGACATTTTGTTTCTCAAAAATAAAACAAGGCCACGCCCTCCCAAATATCAGATGACCGGCCGAAGCAAAAATAAATAAATCTACCAGTCCAAAAATATTGACCATTCTAATTTTACTTGGGAAATACAATCTTCCAAGTGCTAATCACCATAATAACCTTACTTGCATGTTTGATGTCTCATGCAGTGGAACTTTAGGCTGTATCATATGTAAAAGAGGCACTGCAAAATTCTAGAGAACTCCACTAACCTTCCATATGAAGTGTCTGCTAAAATAAATACTAGCGATCCACTGATTGCTTCTAATTTATGACAAAGAGTAGCAGCATGTTTCAACAACTCATCAGGAAATTGCAATGCAACCTAAAAACATGGCAAAACTTTATATTACATTTGTTTTATAGCTACAAAGAACTTCAAATGTCAGGGTCTACGCAATATTTTTTAAAAGCAACTATCAGTGACATTTTGTTTCTCAAAAATAAAAAAGGCCACGCCCTCCCAAATATCAGATGACCGGCCGAAGCAAAAATAAATACCCGGTAAATATACCAGTCCAAAAATATTGACCATTCTAATTTTACTTGGGAAATACAATTTTCCAAGTGCTAATCACCATAATAACCTTACTTGCATGTATGATGTCTCAAGGATAAACTATACAATATTACATGGCACTTTAGAGTCCATCAAAATGCCAATTAAAAAGGGTTTTCATTTCAACAATAGGTAAGCAAACATAAAAATAAACCAAGCAACTACTAAATCATATACATGTACTAACCCTCTTCAGATTATGTTCTGCGATCCATGTAACAGTTTGACTTATTTCATATTCTTCTTCTAAAAATTTCATATCAATCTCTTCTGTTGAAGGTTCGTTCTCTACCACAGAAGAAACTTCTAACATCTCTGTGTTGTCTGTACTAAATGCCACCGCCATTTCATCACTAATTTAACCTGCAGCAGTAAAATACATTAAAATAAATCCCTTTTGAGTGTGAGTTGTTCAATTGATATTGTAACAAATATGAATAGAAGGGCAGTCAAACATAGATATATGTGCTTTCCACATTATTATTACAAAGCAACATTATACATGTATATACACCCAGTCTTGTTATCATTATGGCATCCTATACCCTACACCCTGATACCTAAGAACTTTTCTTAAAGTCTTGTAAGAATTATTACTCCAAAATCTACATTAAATATAATATTTACAAGTAAACGAATAATTACTTTGAAACCTGAAAAGAAAAATCAAACGCAGATTTTACTTAAAGCAAACATCAATTTTTCTGAGTTTCAGTTCATACCTCATGACAGGATTTGTCAATCATAATTAAGCTGAAGTCATTGGAAACAAAACTCAGTAGCCATGGATCGTGTATGCTCAGAAGAGGAAGTTGTACTGTCGAAAGTAACCCAAGGCACTGTGTTTGGACAACTGTTGTTCCTCCTGTACATCAATGACATGGCATCCCAAATCCAAGCAGGAACAAGTTGTCGTCTGTTTTCTGACAACTGTTTGCTATAAAGTAATAGATTCCATTGAGGATCAGTGACAGTTGCAAGTAGATCTCCGTAACTTTGAAATTGGGGCATGATTTTCCACCAAGAATTGCTATGTGATTACCATATCCAAGGGATAGAACTATTGACCGTTCATTGACGAATTTGTGGTGTTGTGCTCAAGCCTGTTAACCATGACATGTAGCTGGTACCTGTTTACGAACTTTGTGGTAGAGTGCTCAAGCCAGTTGAACATGAAAAGCACCTGGTTGTCTTCTTAACTAGGACCTGTGCTGGAGCATGCACAAGTATGTAGAAAAGCCAACTGCAAATTAGGTTTCATCAAGATCAATCTAAAAGGCTGTCCTAAAGAGCTCAAAAGTGTTGCCTACATTGCAATATTGAAAATAACAACATGGGTATTCTTTTGTGCAGTATGGGATCCACGTCATGTGATAGCTTGGAACGTGTGCAAAGAAGCGTTGCACCCTGAATCACTAGTACTTTGACAGGCAGGTTAATGTAAATTGTATACTTGAAAGACTTGTTTTTATTATATAGTGTCAGCAATCATCCCAGCCAGACTCATGACATTTGCTTGTAAAACTGAGGAGTTCAGACAGTCATTCATATATAGAACAATTGTTCAGTTGAACAGTTTACCTGAGTCCACTATCTCAGCGGCTTTGCCTATCAGTAGCTACTAGCTACCACATTCAGAAGCCGGCTGTCAGCTCTCCCATAGCTGAATATATATATACCCATAATATTGCAGGTAAAAATATAATAGTATGAAATATGATTCATGATTCATGATTCAAAATGATTCATGCTGTGTTTTTGTTCCAGGTATTTTTGAATATCTCTTTATTTTCGCTCATAATCACTACCAATCTCCCGAACGCCTATCTCCCATAGACTCATATTCACAAACATTTTAAAGCAGTTGTCTGAGTTGATTAAAAAGTTCATTGACAGATTCATTCATAATACCATGTTAAATTTGATAACCATTATTTCATTCTTTGTACTGTATTTGCACATGACAGCTATTTTATTTTGCTATGCCTTTCTATTTCAGGAAATTTTAGAGACAAATAGCAGAAGGAATAGAAATATACAAAGGAACATTACAATGAACATGGTTTGAAATTCACAAACAAGCTTGTTGATTAAAAAATAAAATTCTAAATTCAAAATTGTGGACACTACTAACACAACATAAAAGGACATTCTAAAACCAAATTTTAAAAAATCAGTTTGCATTATGACAAACAGACTGATTGTACACTTTTACACTATAGGGTAGGGAAGGAATTCGGCAAACATGGGCGATAATAGGCCGTTATTGTGCAATTCCATTAATTGTGTATTCTGGAAAAAAAATGACTGGTCGCATGTACAGTGAGTAGAGTGAGTCTAATCTGTTGATCTCTTTGGCTTGGAGGTATTGGTCCATTTTTTTGCTTGTTGCTTGTTTACTTTCATATATCGTTTTATTATTTACTATGGCATTATCCATCACATACTGGAGTAATTACATTTCAAAAATTATTAGTATTAGTACAAGTTAGTGCAAAGAACTATTTATATATGGGCAAAGCCATCATTAATTAATTAGACTATGGTTTCAATGTTGGATTTAACGTTGTAACAACGTTGATGTGGTTGCTGGGAAACTCTACCTGGATTAGCCTTTTATGCACGCTACGCTTCAGTAATTCTGAGGTGTTTCTAGTACTTAAGCCCAGGGCTCTACATTAAGCACGTTCCACTTGTCTGGGACAAGTAAAAATTGCTGTCGGACAAGTAAACTCTCACAAGCACTTGTCCGGCGGACAAGTAGCATCCACACACCATGTTCCTGATATGCTTATTAAACACACTTTTGTCTTATGCTATTGTTTTACACTATTTTGATCAAAATAATTATTTCTAAACTTGCGATCTTCAGGGTTAACATGGTTAATAAACAAGCTAAAGCCAAGAGCTTAATTACTGCATGGCTTATCGTTATGAGGCCCATGAGGTCTCTGACAGGTGGATGTTTAGAGGTAAGAGGAGACGTAGATTCATGGGTCGATACATGTAATGTTTGTTCAACAAGCTGATTTTGAGTAAAGTTTTTAACAAATTCAACAGGACGTAGATATAAAATTGTTTGGTCATACTGCTTATTGTATAATGCATACTTGCGTGATCTATCTTTTAGAAAATGTATATTTTAAATATTCACTACTCAGAGGCATCATAAAACAGTTCCAAATTTATGCATTTTGTTTCATAATTTTTATGTTAGAATTACAACGTCAAATGCAGTTTTTATTCCCTAATTCAATTTCTTAATTTAGAAATGGAAAGGTACTGAATAACGCAAACATTTTGCGCAATTATATTATTATACACATATACAAGTATATATATGTATACTTTTCTTCAATATTCGTAATATTTTGTGCGGACAAGTGCATTTGATTGGCGGACAAGTGAACTTAGACCTCTACTTGTCCGACGGACAAGTAGATTCAAATCCTAACGTAGAGCCCTGAAGCCGATAATACTGTAATATCTTATGGTGGTGGTTATAGATTTGAATATAGTGTGTTTGTAAAGAGTATAGTATATTTATTTACGGTTTACATCTGGATATTATTACTCATACTAGATATATGGGACATATACTGAATTGTATTAGTAACAGTGAAAGTGATAATTTCTGGACAGCCTGTAGATCTGCCATTATTTAGTGGTTGCTCAAAACTGTCTAAATTTCAGATATTGTGGTTGCTCACAAAATTTTGGGAGAAAAGACAATTACATAGGACTAATTTGACAGATTTGATATTGTGCCTATGTATTTTTTAGTGACAATTAAAGAACACCTATTTTAAGAATCTTAAATGCTTTAATATAGCTATGCAACCAAATATTGACTATAAAATTAAAATGGAGAAAACAGCAACCACATAAATAAACTAATTCACATTTTGATTTTTCAATATTACTATTTAACCAAGGTTATTTAAGTAAAACTAATGATGGATTATCGTTTTAAAAATTCTACTTCACATAATGACATTGCCAAACCAAATAATAATAGTATGTCAAATTATTGGCAAGTATAGTTTTAATTATATATTTAAATATGTAGTCTCGATCACCCAGAATCTTGTCAGTTGCCACCTCATATCAGCCTGGGCACCCAAGGCTACTGCGTACGTCATCGCCTGCTAGATCTATGAAGTAGACTTTATAGAATCTTGTGAGAGGTTCAATTTTTCATCAATTTTAAAATGTATTCATATTGATTGTTTATAGTTAATTTTGCAAGAGGATCATAGGAAAATATCTGATCTATGATGTCTGTTAGTGAGAATGCTAAATTCTTCAAAGTGGTTTGGTTGATTTCCTCCATCATTATTGTACTACGAGCGATAATCGGGTGTATCCAATGTCTTACAAAACTTCCAATACATGAAAAAGATCGCTTGTGCTAGCCAAATGCCTTCCCTGCCCTACAATAGTTTGATGGGCCCTTGGGGCGGGGTCAATGTTACCCCCAGGGACATGTATCAAGTATGGTATGATGATAATTTAGGCATACAGCTTCTGTGAAAAAAATGATGAAATTAGAATGAAAAATAAAGAAACTATTGTGCAAAGATAAATTGTTGACGGACTGACTACAGACGACGGACAACTGATGAATGGTGATCATAAAAGCTCACCATGTCTCGGACAGGCGATCAAAAAAAGTACACAAATGGATCTTAACATTCCTGTGCTCTTAATGATGGCATTGTATATAATGATGGCTGTGGACCAGTGCTTCTCTAATGAGGAACCACTCCACTTATGGGGTAATAACCTAGGTGTCACATTAAAAGACCTTAAATGGTGTCACCTTGTTAACAGAGTCACCTCATAATCAAATAAGATTCTGGGCATGTTAATGAGGAGAATCAAGCCAAATAATGTACAGCGCAAACCCGGGGCATATAATACTCGGATTCAGAATATTTTCACCATGCAGTAGACACCAAGAAGCTATATTATCGCTCACATAGATCTAGCTCGAAAACAAATCTGTCTTACTATGAATTGTCATTACTGCCAAAATGTTAAGTTTCTTTTGAATTATGTTTCTATGTAATAGCCGGTAAACTAATAACAGCAGAACTAATTCATTGATGAAATATTATTAAAAACATTACCTTTCCTTAAAAATTATTTGACATATGGTTAAGTATGATTGCGTTACACATGTGCAGTTGTTAGGTATCAGGCCATTGCTTACGTTGCGTGTTTCGACCTGAGCACTGACTATCCATGTATCATGTCAATTTTTTTTACTTGGGAAGTCGTCAATGCATTTAGATACATTGTATTGACAATACCACATGTGTACAGTTATGACCAGAACTATCAAATAATTTTAATACATGTTGTAGAAGTTGGAAAATGTAGATCTACATAAGATCCAGGGACGGATTCAGAAATTTGAGACCGGGGGGGGGGGGGGGGGCTAATTTTCAAATTTTGAAAGGGGGGGGGACTAATTTTCAAATTTTGAGAGCGAGGGGCGGGCGGATTTGTCCGTGCATGGGGGCAGATCCAGGTTTTTGGAAAAGGGACGTAAGGAAAACATAAGGAAAGGGGGGGCTCACTTACGGGATTTCATGAAAAACCCTATGAAAATGAAGTATTTTGGTGGGGAAAAGGGGGAGGGGGCGGGGGGCTAAATTGTAGGAGCGGGGGGGCTTTAGGGCTAATATGGCAGGCGGGGAGGCTAGAGCCCCCCGAGCCCCCCCCCCCGGGATCCGTCCCTGAGATCTTTTACAGATTCAGATTAGATTCAGATTAAAGAGACATGCACAGGTGAATTTCATGTCCTTTCAATATTTTATGGCACATAAATAGTACTTGTTGAGCAATGGTCCAGCTGACCATTCGCCAGGTCGGCAAATAAGACTACCGTGATACTAATTTGCCAAGCCAGCTCGGCAAATACACTTCCATTCGACATACATACTCAGCATACATACTGAACCCTGTTAGAAGAGAAACTCAATGCAACATTAGTGTGTTGGAAAGGGAACATCACATGCCCATTGAAATAGGAAAAAGGTAATTTGTTAGCTGTATTACGATACGGTTGTGCAAATAGATCGGGCACGATTCGGCATGGGTCTGATAGATCCTGGTGACTGAAGGCTTGGAAACGACAGGTGAGATGTAGATTGGGCAGTTAGGCCACACCATCTGAATGAGGAATATTCGAAGCGTGCTCAAATAAACATAGGATTCGATTTATTTGATTGATTGTCATTTCCAACATACTTGCATACAAATTTACTGGAAACTAAGAGTAATATATGTCCATCATGAAAGGCCATTAAATAAATGAAGAAAGTAAATTTACAGGCATTTGTATTGCCTGTCCCTTTAATTTAAAAAATCTACAAAAATTCATGTAGATGAAAGAAAATTAAGTTAATATTCATTATGATATCGATTAGAGTCAAATATTATACTTTGAACATTGATCTTTACTATCAGATCCTTGTCCCTCATAAGTACTGATTGCATATACATGATACATCATTATGTTGTAATTGACCATATACATATCACTGGTAGCAAGCAAGATAAGCGTTAACAATAATACATTTGCAATTTGTCAACTATTTGTTCATATTCCAAGTTGAATTGTCACACAGAATTGAATTTTTAAGAAATATGGGGAATTTTAACATACTTTCATACCTTATTTTCATTTTTGTATACATGGAGTATGTGCGAGGACGACAAAATGTTTTGTTTTTGGTAGCTGATGATCTAGGAACACACCTTTCCGCATATGAGGGATCAACTTTTCCATCTGGAGGTCATCCTGAAATGGTAACTCCCAACATAAACAAACTGGCATCAAGGAGTTTACTTCTGAAGCAAGCATATGTACAATATGCCGTAAGTATCTGTGAGAGTATCAATCATGCTAAATGTATCTAGTGCATTGAAAACGGCATGACTTGTCAACCATACGTCCACACTGACTGCAGTTTATAACTAATTTAATGCTTCAATAATAAAAATCCGTTTTGCATTTTCAGATATGCAGCCCCAGTAGAACATCAACACTAACAGGGCGGCGCCCAGATACAACTCGTGTATACGACTTACAGACATATTGGAGGTAATTCTGACGAGTTATAAACAAGATTGAGGATACTTCACCCTGGATATCAGTGGTCCAGAATCTCTCTGACCTCTCTCTGGCCTACTGATACCCAGGGTGGGATACTTTAGTGTAGAATATGATATACAAAGTAACTCTTTCAACCATCATGAACACAGTTTTAAAAGACACTTTAAGTGTGTGTATCATATATCGTGTTTTAAAAGTATAATCATGTTTACATTATTTATTAGTTCATCTTTACACAACACAAATATAATATTTACTGTTGACAGTTTCGGCAACTCCTGTCACCATTTTCAAAACGTCTCTGCGCATGTCAAGGTCACTCAGCACGACCCGATGTCGAAAATCGGGTCGTACACGTGAGAAAGTTGAAAGGCCCCCTCGTCTCGGTTCATGACCTGCTTCTGTCCTCGTATCTTTATCGCCTCCCTGATGGTTCTTGTTCTCCAATCCCCCTCCCTATCCAGTACACTCACTTCCTCCCAGTCTATCTCATGATTGTTTTGTTTTACCATGTTTACATGGTCTGTGATCGCACTCTTGCTGATTTGGGTTAGGGATTCTTTCCTCGCTGCTCTGGTGAAAGATCCCCCACTGCTCTGCTCCACATCCTTCATGTGTTCTTTTACACGGGTGCCCAGTTTTCTGCCAGTTTCCCCAACATAAACACTCTTGCAAGACTTTGCCAAAACTGTCAGCTGTAAATATTATATTTGTGTTATGTAAAGATGAACTAATAAATAATGTATATATGTATATTCCAACACGATGAACTCGTTCAAGGATATAATCATGTTTCATATTTTTGTAGAAATTCTGGTGGAAATTTTACTACAATACCGCAATATTTTAAAGAAAATGGCTATGAAACTGTTGGAATGGGCAAGATTTTTCATGCTGGTCAGGCATCTGGAAAAGATGATCCTCCAAGCTGGACAAATCCAGATGATTATTTTCGTCCTGCAAACACTTGGAATCTTAATACCAGTTGGTATGCAGTTTCCCCACAAGAGAGGAATGAAGTACCTCTTCCAGATGATGTCACTACTGCAGCAGCTATTGCAAAACTACAGGAATTTTCTGAAAATCCAGACTCACCATTTTTCCTCGCAGTTGGCTTTAAAAAGCCACACTTACCATTTGTATTTCCCGTGGAATTTTTAGATTATTACCCACCTGAAATTTTACAACTACCAACAAATCCATATGCACCCGTTGATATGCCTCGCGTTCACTGGATTAATTCAGGTGAATTAAGAAATAATTATGAAGATATCATAGCACTCAATACAACTGGAGAAATAAACTCTACGCTTCCTGATGATAAAACCTTGGAATTAAGACGGGCGTATTACAGCACAATAAGTTATGTAGATTCACTGGTTGGTGAGCTCATGGATGCTTTGGAAGATTTTGGACTACTTGATAATACAATTGTTTCTTTCTGGGGTGATCATGGATTTCAATTAGGAGAACATGGAATTTGGTGTAAGCATACAAATTTCCAATTAGCTGTTCAAGCTCCGATGATGATTGCTATCCCTGGAAAAACAGATGATGGTGTTGTGACTTACAAAAATACAGAATTTGTTGATTTGTTTCCAACATTGGTAGATGCTGTTGATTTGCCACCACTGACAACATGTCCAGAGGCCTCTAACAATGTTGATGTTTGCACTGAAGGGACAAGTTTGATGGAATTGATTGACAACCCTGAGAGTAATTCGTGGAAAAAAGCTGCATTTTCCCAATATTATCGGTGGGACCGATGGATGGGATATACTGTAAAATATGAAAAATATCGTTATACCGAATGGGTTAGCTTCACACCATCTCCAGATTTTGAAATAGATTGGGATAAAGATAATGGTAAGGAACTGTATGACCATGAAAATGATTATGAAGAAACTATAAATTTAGCATACATAGATGATTATAAATCTGTGGTTGAATTGCTCAGTGAAATCCTAAGAAATGGCTGGAGGGATAACAGTCAGTCTATATCTGACGAGAAACATGCCCACATAAAAGACAATTCTAGTGCTTAGTATTGCAATTGCATTGTAGTGTATATTTTTTGTGGACATACAAATGTAAGCTACATAACAGTTCCAACCGTTTGGTCAATACAGAAATCAAGTTCACAGCCGGGTGTAAAAATTGCCTAGGTCACTAGTTGTACCAATTCTTTTTTTCACAGGGGGAAAATACATTATTTTTTTTTTATTATTTGAGGCGATTGTAGCATTTATGTGAATACTCTAATTCAAACATGTATTTTAATGGTCACTAATTTGTCCCATCACTAAAAAGTGTGAAATATAATTAGACTAAATGATGGCCTGTAACACAAATCGTAAAGAAAATGCATTCCTTAAGAATAATCATACTTTTTTTGCAAATGATTTGTTATGATCGGTGTGCCGAAGTATTGTGTACAATGTTCCAAGGTATCGCTTTTTGTGCTAGAAAAAGTTTATTCCATGTCGAAATAAATTCAATGGTAACCATGGCCAGCATAATTTCATGCACATATAAAACATTGCTTTTTACAAATAAAGTCAGATGGATGAGGATTAGTCTTGTTTTACTATTGAAACCTTGATTGTAGACAACATATACATACTTCTAAAAATGGTTACAAATGTGTTCCCTTAGTGCAATAAAACTTGTCTTGTCTTCCCCATTGACACGAGGAAAACATTTCTTGTCCTCCATACATTTGACCAGCAGCTCTCCTCGAGCTCTCCTCTTGCAGTACTTCATGAAACAGCCTTATTTCTCTGTTTTTATTCAGACAATCGGAATATATATCATTGTGAAAGAACATGTACAAATATTCTAAGTTGCAAACCTAGACATATTTTCTCAATATTACAGTACAGCACAGCTTATTTTGTTAACACTTAGAACAATAACACTTATGATAATTGTCTCTATCGCTGATCGGAGACGGGCGCAATTTCAGCCGACCGGCACCGTGCCCGTCAGCACCCGTCGACCTCACCCGTACATGCGTAATCCGATGTTGCAATTGTACATTTATCGAATATTTTATGGTGAATCCCCCTATAGATAAATTCTGTTAAAATAATGCTCAAATCCCAACATTAGTGCTTAAAATGGATGTCTGCAAAGTGTTTCGTTTGTTTTTTATGCGCCAACATTTTCACTATTATTAGGAATAACATTAAATTGATGTTTGAACTCTGCAACAGGTTGTTGTTACACGCATGCGCAAAAGTATAGCGCCACTTTTGGATTTTTAAAATGAGAAAATAATATTTTCATATTTTTGACACAAGTGTTGGAATAAATTAGCAATAATAACATGTATATCAAGTCTATGGTTATAGATGGCTTTAAGTCATATGCTCAACGCACCGAAGTTAATGGCTTTGATCCAATGTTCAATGCTATTACTGGTTTAAATGGAAGTGGAAAATCAAATATTCTTGATTCCATTTGTTTTCTGTTAGGAATTTCAAACTTAACGCAGGTAAGAAATTTTCTTATAGCAGTCGATTGATTCTCAATAAAGAAAATTCAAAGATTTGTATACATTAGGACTTTAATGTAACTCCTTAAAGTGTTAATCCATAACAAAACCAAAACTGTCATCTAACTTTAATTGACTGTCATACGAGGTGAAATGCTTCTATTATCGCGGGACCTACAATTTAGTTTTTCTAAAAGATCTAGCAATAATTCTAAGATTCGTTGCCACTTATGATGGTCTTACTCTATCTGTAGTCTAACTTCTTGTGAATAACTTGTAATGAAATATTAATCAACACATATATAGAGCACCAATCGCCAAAACTGACCATACTCATAAACCGTAAATTGTATGTATGGCGTGAAATTTAGTGATCTTTATAATGGGGAGTTCACGCACGTCATACGTATAATTCACGGAGTATCTATGGCCGAACAGTGCGGTTGATGGTCTTTAACTCTTAGTAACTCTATTCTATTCTCTTTTTTTCTCTTGACAATGATTATTCATCCCCCATGCTTTATCTGATTATATCTTACATGTCGGATCACAAGGTAGGTGTTTGGCAAACTATTGATCAAATTCTGACGTTGGTCAATGGATAATGTGTATTTCTTACAAAACGATTGAGATTTTTATTAAGCTCTTTGGCAGATGGTACCAAAGCCAACACCGACTACGTAAACTACAAGTAGTACAATTGTGAAATAATCGGGTAGGCTATGTAAAGTTATTTGGAAGATCATGGAATCGAACTCACGGTCTCCCGTCCATGATACAGACCAGTCATATGTCCATGGGTGGACGTTCTAATGACTGAACTAATCTCCCGGGACGAAAAACATACATTTCAGTTTCAACTAGTATCAATCTTACGCAATGGCACTTTCCTGCCTTGATACTTTTATTAGCCTACTAGCCTCACAGCCTTAGTCACAATCATAGCCTACTTATGCTACCGACTATTTACGAAGCAGTCATCTAGGCTTACTGTCTACTTACATTGGGCGTAATCTGGGCCACTTATATAAGTTATTTTACAAATCACATAATAATACGGTGTCTGCATTCAGAAGCAACACAGTAATTTTTGTTCCAGCTCCAAGGGGTTTAACCCAATCATTTTACTTCAGTGATAGCAAGCTGTATAAATTGTAGTTACATGTATTATTTTGATGTTTTTTATTGTAATGTAGTGCAAAGCATGAAGCTGTAAATACTTGTATATACTTTTTAAACTTTTCAATGGAAGTAAATTACATTGCTGTCAACGTATCTGAAATGAAACTATCTTATCTTTAGGTTCGAGCTACAAATCTGCAAGAGCTAGTATATAAGAATGGACAGGCTGGTGTAACTAAAGCTACTGTGAGCATAACATTTGAAAATAATGACAAAAAGCAAAGTCCTCTTGGCTACGAGCAATATGATGAAATTACTGTTACCAGACAGGTAAACTTATTATGTTCCTTACTCTAGACATTTTTAGCATAATTATTTTCACAGTAGTCTAATATATATCAAGTTGCATTTATATACATATGAATATTTCAAAATATGAATTGTGATTATAATCCACAATACAATTTCTTAGTATTTGCTTGTTTTTAATAGGTTGTTATTGGAGGCAGGAACAAATACCTTATTAATGGCAGCAATGCCAACAATACCAGAGTTCAAGATTTGTTTAGATCAGTGCAGCTTAACGTAAACAATCCGCATTTCCTCATCATGCAGGGCCGAATCACCAAAGTGTTAAACATGAAACCACCAGAGGTAACTTGAACATCTTAAGTGGTATAAAATGTTCTCATCTTGAATCTCATCTTCATGAAGTTGTATTTTATGTTCACTCATGACTATTAGTTTACAATAAATGTAATAAACAAGCATTAATTAACTGGAAGGTGGGCGGCGGAATAAAAATGATTGTTTTTATAACAATGCATTGTGGCATTTGCAAGAAAATATTTCATTATATTTCTATCTAGATATTGTCCATGGTTGAAGAAGCAGCTGGAACAAAATTGTATGAAAGTAAGAAGGAATCTGCTCAGAAGACAATTGAGAAGAAAGATGCTAAGTTGAGAGAAATTGACACGGTACTGGCTATATTGTTTATATTAAAGCCTTTATTTATTGGCTTTGGTTCTATATGATTCTAAATATAGTTTAATGGTAAGCATTGTCAAGTCTTGTTTCAGATTGTGTTTATGTTCTTGTTCTTGATTTATACGTCGCAGGAACAGTTACCACTGTTATCGAGGCGACGGGGGAGAGCGCATGAAGAGCGCAGTGTTTAATTGTTTACTTATTTTCAGATCTTAAAAGAGGAAATCAACCCTACCTTGAATAAGTTGAAAGACGAGCGAGCATCCTATCTAGAATACCAGAAAGTGATAAGAGAATTAGAACATCTGAATCGACTTTATGTGGCTTATCAATTTGTGTGTGCTGAGGTACAAAGAAGATTAGTTGTGTTCTTTATGCAGCTATGTCTTTTCCTTTTATTCTTTGCTTTTCAATTCATTTTTCAAAATTTTCTTGGAATACAAAGAAGCTTCAAAGAAAAACACTTCATGGTATGTTTTTATTTTTAAGAATGTAATACTCCTTTTATTTATGCAGGAAATGAAACATAAATCTATAGAGGATCTCAACGCAATGCAAAAGGCAATTGAGACTTTGAAAAACAGGAAAAAGGAGGTATTAACAAACTTTTTTTTGTTAGAAATAATTTTTTTAATTAATATTTTTAACACATTAATAGTTCTATGATTACCGTTATATGTATCATTTGAATTTTTAGATTGAAGAAAAGATTGCAGAGCTGGAGAAGCTAGTAAATGATCTTGAGCACAAGAGAGATCAGGTTGGTACATTGTGATGGTATACTTAATCAATGGTATATTCTAGTAAGAAACCCATAGAATTGAGATTCTACTGATATTGTATTGAGGTGACTTGCCCAAACTCAAAATTAATTTTTATCACCCAATGGACCATATACTAAATATTTTTACTAGCTCACAGAAAATTTGGTTACCCGGCACTTTCATGGAAAAGCATTTGTTTAAAAATACATCATTTTAATTCATTAAATTAATGAAGAACTAATATTTCTGTTGGAATTTATAGTAGCCATATTAAAGACACTACAGATGTTCTGTGGTCTGTATGCACGGCTCTTGTCAATGGGGGAGCAACAGCATTTCAAGCTTGCCAAATGTTATAGTACTTTTTACTTGCCCCTAGACAAGAGAAGCATATCCTTTTTATAGCCTTGGAACTTCGAGAAATGGGTAATTATTTTCATTGCAATTGCATGCTTTTTAATTTTGATCCACTTAAAATTTTAGGAAGCTGGTGGTGTATTGAAACAGCTAGAGGAAGAATTGAGCGAGGCACAAAAAGTGGACGCCAAGGCTCAAAGTGTTCTGAATCACAAGAAAGACGCACTGAAGGCAGAACAGAAGAAGCTAAAGGATATCAATAAACAGTTTGATAATGTAAGTTTATGTTGGCATTTAACCCAGACGATATGTGATTTATTAAATATTTTACTTTGTTTTGAATAGCGACAAATAACCTTAAATACTATCTGTGACCACTGCTTTTAAATTCATGTGCGGTTACTAAGATCCTGTTTTTGAGTTCTTAAAATATTGCATGGAATGGTCTACAATCTTTTCATTGAAAAAAAACCCTGCAAAATACCCATGAAAGAGCACATGATCACCTTATCTCATAGCGCCACTACTTCCAGTAAATAGTAAAAACCCTCACGTAAAAGCCTGTCCCTTAATGGATGATTCATGAAGCTTCAACCGAAAAGCCTGTAAAGTTTTATCTGAATTTGTTTAGTATTTTATGTTAATAAAACATGTGATAGAAATTCCCTCACTTATAGGACAAAAGTACACTCAAGTCTCGCCAAAAAGATTTGGCCAAGATTGAAGGAGCGATGAAGAAGCTGGAAGAAGGCAGCCAGGCTGACAAGGAGGCTCACATGGCAGCCCAGCAGCATTTCCATGCTGTCAGTGCTGGCCTCTCAGCCAACAAGGACGGAGAGGCAGCAACGCTGGCTGATCAGCTGATGGGTAAGTTGCATAGCCAGTGTATGAATTAAGTATTACCCATTTACCAGGTGGCAGCCAATTTTTGCATGGGCTGATTGATTTTAAAAGGTTATGGCCTAATGGTCAGACTAGTTTCCTAAGAGCTGCTTTAAGAGAGTGCCTCTTTTTGTTTGCACCTGTGTTCATAATTGGTGTTGTGTTAAGAAAGCACATGTTCATGAGTAGAGTAGCCCTTGATGCTTAGACTTGCATAGTATGTTGTCTACGCATTGCTATTCTCTCACTTGTATGTTTACTTTTTCAGCTGCCAAAAAAGATATAAGTAATGCAGAAACAGATACTAAACAATCTCAGATGAAGTAAGTATGTTTCAATTTCATGTGTTCATCTAATCTACATAGATTTAACAACTGAAAAGGTGGGATGTTGTAGATAACATTAATTTGATTAAATTCAAAAACGAAATATTTTGCTTATTTATATTATTATGTGTATAGGTTGAAACATTGTCAGCAAGAAACGAAAAAGAGGGAACAAGAAATGAAAAAAAGTGAACAAGGTTATAAGAAGGATCATGCAGCTTATGAAGCAGTGAAGGCGAACCTAAACAAAATAGAGGTGTGTGACTGCATTTATGAATATTCATTTGAACATTTTTCACTGTTATAGCATTGAAAAAATGTTTTTTAAGCTGGTGTAGTTGAAGTGTATAATTTTTCAAGTCCTTACATTACACATAGGCTGAATTGGCTAAAATTGGTTACGAAGAAGGAAAAGAAGAACAGCTACAGGCAGAGAGGAGACGCCTCTCTCAGATCACACAGTCCCTGGGGGAAAAAGTCGATCAACTGGAGGCGAGGTAAACAAATATGCTTCACTTGCACGGGGTCTTTTTCACTTCTATCAAAATAAAAATTGTAAAGAAAATTTGTATTTCATTCATTTTTTGTTGTTAATTTTTGTTTTAAATAATATTCACATGATTTCATTTTTCAACTTGTTAAGAAATTATTTAACAGTCTAAAACTACAGTAACTTTGCTTATAAAAATGGACCAGGTCTCTAGATAATTGTTATTATAAAGTAAATCTTAGATGTAAAAAACTCTAATTTTCTCTGAATTTTCATCATTGGTATGTGACAAGTTGATTATGATATTAAAGTTTAGCTGTAATTGTTTTATTCAAGGTTCCCTCAGCTACAATTTGATTACAAAGATCCAGAGAAAAACTTTGATAGAAGTCGTGTGAAAGGATTAGTTGCCAAACTCATCAGTGTTAAAGACGTCAACACGGCGACAGCATTAGAAGTTACTGCAGGTGGCAAGGTAACAGATTGATTTATTACATGATCTGAGAATAGTCAGAGGAATATCATTGAAATTAAAAAATGAATTATATCTCTTTCTAATTTTAAAACAATGTCACAATTTATTATAAAAAATAGACTACAATTCTAAACATCCATGAGAAGGATAATAGATATCAGCACTTTAAGACAAATAAAATCCCGGTTCATCATTCACTCATGGGCTTTTATGTGATTATTTACTATAATATAGTAATTTTAACTTACATTTTAAAACTCCATGGTTATACTCAATCTCTTCTTTTGCAGTTGTACAATGTAGTTGTGGACTCGGAGCAAACTGGCAAAAAGCTGTTACAGAATGGTCAGCTGAGACGGCGTTGCACAATCATACCGCTCAACAAAATCTCTGCACGGTCCATAGATGACGCGACTGTCAGGAGGGCGCAGTCACTGGTAAATTATTTTTCTTTTTGAATGCTGTCTGTGACATCCAAGAATATACAAATTAGAATGTCCAAAGCAGGTAAAACTTCTTTGAACAGGTAACATAAAAAAAAATGCTTAACCTTTTCAAGATCAATAAATATAGATTTGCATAAAAATCAATTACCGTAGAAATGTGAGTATTTTTCGGGGTCCTTTACTCCCAAAATATCATCCTAAATCATAGAGGTAGACTTATAATCAGGTCTAAGCATTAGCACAGTCGTGGTCATGATGGGCAATAATGTAGCAACCATGTAAGGAGTCGCCCGAGTCTGGTAGGTCATACAAATATGTAATAAAATAACAAGGAGCAATGTTTAGAAGTGCCATAGGTCAGTGTAGTGCCATGATTTGTTTCGATGTGGCCTTTGTTGATATGTATGTGAACGAATAGTAAAAACACATTTTTAGATCAGCCTAACAATGAGATTTAAAATACATACTGTATTCGTTCTTATAATCGCACCTGCCACTACGACCGCATTGTGAAAACATGTTAGCGGCTCATGCAAAAAATCACATAACCATGTCGTGCGCGTTGTGAAATAATGTTCGCGGTCCATGCATTAGGGGTGTGCTTCTTAGACATCTCTTGTGTTTTTGGTTGAATTTTCTTTTCTTTTGTGTAAGCGCACAGAGCATGTTAGAACAAATACGGTAGACGAATTGTAAATTGACTTTGAGTAAAACGATAAAGGGAGGATTTGTTTTTATCACTTAATCACTCCAGGGACTATGACATTATGTGATCTTATTTAGTATTGTTACCATTTAAAAGTGATGGGTTGTCTCTAGGTTAGTAAAGATGTTCAGTCTGGTCTGTCCTTAATTAGCTAAAACAATAAAAAATATCATATTATGCGCCTCCCTCATAGATTAAGTTTTACTGTAAATGATTGTTTTTTAGGTTGGTAAAGAAAATGTGCAGTCAGCTCTGTCATTGGTCGGCTATGACCATGAGCTTGATGCCGCTATGAAGTTTGTGTTTGGCAGCACATTTGTGTGTAAGGATATGAATGTTGCCAAAAAGGTGACCTATGCAGATGGCATTATGAAAAGATCGGTCACTCTTGAGGGTGATTCCATTGATCCAGCGGGAACTCTTACTGGAGGTATGTCTAGAATGATGGTTCATCATTGATTCTAGATGAATGAACATTTATATCTTGGTAATGAAAAAAGAACTTCTACATTAACATTCTCAACATACTAGCAAAGGACTGAATGTTTCAATGCCATTATGAATGTGCCTAATATAAAACCCTGTCATTTGAATTAATCATAGTTCCATGTTTATAATAAAACATGAGTGCAGTTATGAAAGAATTTAATTTTATCAATTGGTTTCAGGATCTCGAGCTCAAACAGGATCTGTTTTGGCCAAACTGTCAGAATTGAAAGAAGCTCAAGATTCACTTAGAGCAAATCTAGAACAATTGTCATTAGTAGAAAGAGAACTGTCTAGCATCAAAAGATCTGCTGATAGGTATGATCATTGTGATATAGGTAACTGAAGTAATACACATAGTAGCTAATGTATAGCACGATAGATTATGTGCCAGATAAAACAACTTTGTGAGTTATGATTTAAACATGAATATACTGAGCATTGTAATGAGTAAAATGTTCAATTGAACCTTTTTGACTCAAACTTGTAGAGAATAAAGAAAAAAAAAAAGATGGAGTTGCGACACATTTTCAGACAGTGGGATTTCGAGTGTATTGAATCCCATGACATGAAGGAAAATGGTTTTATGCTTAAAATTTTCAATTCAAACAATCGGTCAGATGATCAGGTCCCACTGTATTTGGAAATGTTTGTAAATGTATTTGAATCGGCAGAATTGGAATGTAATTAGGTCGAAGGTATTGTGAAATAATCTATGTAACTATTCAGGTATCGTGAGTTGAAGCAGCAATTTGACTTGAAACAAAGCGAAGTGAAGTTGTTAGAAGAGCGACTGAAGCAGAGCACGCACGGTCAACAGCTGGAAGAGCTCGAGGGCCTCAAGAAATCCATAGGTGTGTGCTTGCATCTTCCTGCTAATGATATAGTGTATAATGAGTTATCATTTGTAATGAGATTCATATCATATAATATGTTGTAAGGAAAATGAAAGTAGACAAGATGTTTTTTTAAGTTTAATTTATGTCCAAGCATTGGTCCTTTCTATAACAATGGAAGTTATTGGTTTTACAATGATCTTTTGGGTCAACTAATCAACACTGATGCTGTGCTGCTTATTTCAAAATGAAGACTTTTTGTTTTTCAAGTTGAGCAAGAAGAAATTTACAAGCAGGCTCAAGCTAAGTTGAAAACTGCCACTGAACGTGTAAAAGAGCTTGACTACAACCTGAAACATGCAAAAGAACTACGAGAAAAGGAATTAAAAGAAGCAGAGGCAAATGTTGCCAAAGCAAAAAAGAAAGCAGAGGAGTCTTTAAAAAAGATGAAAGAAATGAAACAGGTAAAATCTTATGATTGTTACGATGATTTAAAATGCTAATAGAAAGAAGCTAAGCAACTTTGCATTTGTCTTGCTCATGTTAAAAAAGAAAGATAAGAAAAGTTTGTTCACACTATGTGGGTCTTTTTATGGGTGTATTTGATAGATTTTTCACCATAAATTTTGCTTGTATATCAGGAGGTAGATAGTTTGCTGTTGGAAATCGAAGAGATAGAAAAAGAGTTGAAAAATTATGAAGCTCAAATGGCAGCCACAAATGAAGCTATCAAAGGATATGAAGCTCAAATAGAAGACTTGCAGGGTTCTGCAAACGAAACAAAGGTAAGGAACTGAAAGAATGAAAGATCTTATGAATTTTGGTAACCTTTCCTAATCAGTTATAAATGGTGCGTTTTGTATATTTACAATGAAAGCTCAAAGTAAAAAATGATCAAAATTCCAATAGAATAATCTGTGAAATTTCAATTTCCTGGACTTGTATTAACTTTTTATAATCTTTTATTTTACAGGAAACTGTCAAGAATGCACAGGCTGCGCTCAACAAACAGAAAGATGTGTTGAAAGCTTGCAACAAAGACATTGAGACAAAACTTGCCGAAATCAGAAAACTTAGCAAGGAAAAAAGCAAGGGGGAGTTGGATGCACAAGAAATGGATCATAAAATCAGTAAATGTAGCAAAGATTCTAAAGATGCAGCAAGACAGGTATATTTTTATCTTGCAAGATTTTTATTTTGTAAAATTCATTTCAAGAACTGACATGTATTTTACGATAGAGAATAATATCACTTTAATGATCTGTAATTTAATGTCCAATTCGTTATAATACACATGTATATTTTATATAAAAATATCTGATATAGATTTTTTTTTTTAATCAGAATGATTTAAGTCTTTTGTTTAGCTCCTACAAGTTTGAATGAAACGTATCCGGCCGTACTATATTAACCCATTCTGATTCTTATATTTGCAAATTTTATTTGCTGCCTTCACGTGCAATTTAAAGTATCCAACTGTTCTCAATTTTCCTGTAGGTAGAACATATGCTGCAAAAATATGAGTGGATTGCTGACGAAAAGAAATATTTCGGAGAACCCAATACTGCATATGACTTCAAAACGAATGATCCCAAAGAAGCTGGAAGAAGAATCCAGAAACTTTCTGACACTAAAGATAAACTGTCGAAGAGTGTTAATATGAGAGCAATGAACATGTTGGGGAAAGCTGAAGATCAAGTGCGTATTTATTACCTGTTAGTTATAAAGTGAAACCTGCATATAGAGAGCACATTATCAAATTGATAACACTTGCATAAACCTTATAGAATCCATTTATTAAGAATGAATATTTGTTATGACCCTTTTACTATAATTGTTCCAAATTGAATTGTCTAATTTACATGTATTCACTTGCATTTCAGTATAATGATTTGATGAAGAAACGGAAAATTGTATTGAATGATAAAGCAAAAATTGCTTCTGTGATTGCTGAACTAGACGAAAAGAAAAATGAAGCATTGCGAAAAGCACATGGACAAGTCAACAAGGTATAACTTGGATATGAAATTTGATAGACAAAATCAGCACTATGCATTTAAGGCTAGAGTATTGAAATTAACAGATGCCTTGATTTGTTATGGAACAGGGATTGGACCTTGATCGTAGACTGATCCCACACTTCTAAGTGAACCATTTAGTTTTATATGTTTTGTGTTTGTGTTATAATTGATTTATCTTTACAGCGGTATTTTTTAAATGATCATGCAAGTAAAACGCCATCTTTGTTTACTACCATTCATATTTTAATGGCTTCTTTGTTTTGTTATGTGATAGGATTTTGGATCGATATTCTCCACACTGTTACCTGGCACCCAGGCCAAGCTCGTACCTGCAGGGGGAAATGTTTTAGACGGCCTTGAAGTGAAAGTCGCCTTTGGTGATGTGTGGAAAGAATCTCTTGCTGAGCTCAGTGGTGGTCAGAGGTCCCTAGTCGCACTGTCACTGATTCTATCATTGCTTTTGTTTAAACCGGCGCCTCTTTACATTCTGGATGAGGTGGATGCTGCTCTTGATATTTCACACACGCAAAATATCGGACAAATGCTAAGGACACATTTCAAAGCTTCACAGGTAATAATACTCTAATGGTATTGATTTTTCAATTACTATACAATACATATCACATAGCCTCTGCCAGGAGTCGATGTGATATAGCCCTATAAACTTAAGAAAGCATTCTCTAATATCAATACTTACACCAAAGTCTGTGCATAGCATATGGGTGTCCATTTTTATTATTCCTACACAAGGAAGTAAATGGTGTGAGACCAATATGAGGGAATTTTGTTATTTGATATTTGTTGGGGGATTTTTGAATTTAGATGAAAAGAGGTAATGGCATTTTTCGGTTGGGTCTTTAAATTTTTCAGTCTCTATCACTCTATGTTACTGTATGAAATACATTTGATTTTTAGAATAACGTATATGCTGTACATTTTAGTTCATCGTGGTTTCTCTGAAAGATGGAATGTTCAACAATGCCAATGTTCTCTTCAAAACAAAGTTTGTGGATGGTGTTTCAACAGTAGCAAGATTTGTGCAAAGCCAAAACAAAGCATCCACCAGTTCAGCAATAGACTTTCCAAGAGACAAAAGTAAAAAGAAAGGTGCCACTGCAAGTAAACGGCAACGGACAGATTATGGACAACCTTTGTCACCCAAACAGGATAGCTGATAAATTATATGTTTAAGTATTTAAACAACCCATTGGGTTGTTGATTTGACTTTCTTTTACACAGGTAAAACTTGTGTATTCTTATAGTGTTGACATTGTGTTACTATTTCTTGACGATAGTAAACCGTTTTCTTATAGCATTGACTGCCTTATCACTCGATTCACGCATTTAGGTATGATTCTCAAAATTTTCACTATTATTACCTGATGTTTTAAAAGTGAGGCGTGCTTTGTTCACAAAAATGAAGTTTAATCATATTTTTGAGGTTGTTTGATCATGTGGTTGCAAACCTTGATTTCATATCAACATGGACAATGATTATGGGGCTCTCAGTCCACAAAGTTCATAGAAATTGTAGGAATTGACCACGAGATTGGAGTGTCAATCGCAAAATCAGACGTCAGCATGCTCAATTTTGCGATTGACACGACAATCGAGTGGTCAATCACCATTCTATCATGACTAAAATCCATTTTATTTTAAAATAAATCATATTATAACATTCTCATTGCAAGTCAATTTTGCCAAAAAAGAGTGCGCGGAGACCACTACTATGGCGCTAGTCTAAACTTTTGTTCTCCGCTACACGGAACACGCCTTGCGACGTCAGCGGCTGTATTGATAATGTGAGGAGTTTAGACTAGCGCCGTAGTAGTGGTCTCCGCGCGCTCTGGAGCGTTAATTACATAACAGTCATTTGTATAATTTAGCACGCTGATTGACCAATCAGCGTGGGTTATTGGCGGTGATTTTTGCACGGAATGATAGAATGTTCAATTCAGAAGTCTATGTAAGTAAATTAGTACATGTATAGCAAGGAACAAAGGTTTACTGTTTTAAATTGACTGACGAAAATGGCCGAAATTACATCATAACAAATACTGTAAAACCATTTAAATTTGCAGCTTTTTAAATTTATGATCATAGTGATTAATGATCATAGTATCACGCTCTTATGCCGGGTAATCATCAAAAATCAAGTTTATGTAACTAGTTCTCTGCATGAACGAGCGATACATTCCCATGGGGTATATGCTCTGAGGGTATATGTGTGTTTTTATTGCGTCCATGGGTATATTTAGCTCAAATTTGTGAATAGAAGAGGACGTTAATTTACTAGAAGAGAGAATTTAAAAAAGAAAATAGTTTGATATGTTGCTAATCGCAAATATTTTAGGTTGCAAAATTAAACTTTTTACAGTACTATCACTTTTGAAATGTATATAGAAATATACTGGCTTCAGTCGGTGTTGGGAGAAATCTCTTCAACATTGGTGTTGTAAAATGGTGTTGGGAGCTAGTAGCACCATGTTGGGACCATTTTAGTACAAATAAATGATAATGTTCACTGTTATATACATATGTACTGACCAGTTCTATGTCATGTGAACTGTTAGATGGATTATTATTTTGTTGATACTACAATAATAGTAATATGCCTAGCAGGTAATGATATACATTATTTTGGTCCATAAAATCTCCATCCTCTATTTCATCCATCAAACCAATACGTTGCTTGAAGGAATACATTCTCCTCTTCATCGTGCCCTATTCATACCATTCTTACATGAATGTGAATGTTTGAAAATTGGTCCACAAAAACAGCAATACCCAATATTGCAAAACTCTCCTTACACCGACCGAAGCACTATGAAATACATGTACAGGCTCATAAAAGCCTGTCCCTCAAATTTACCAATGTAGTCCATGGGCTTTAACATGAATGGTATTTAGGACATATTTACTAGAAGTGTTGAAATATAGCTACTTTATTAATCATGCACTACTAGACTAGCTGTACATTAAGTAGTTTATGTTTTTATGTGTTATTGTGTATTATGGAAGAAATATCTGTGTGTGTAAGGATTGAATGAGTGTGAATCGAATAAATGTACAAACATGTGAACTTCTAGATATTCTAAGCAAATACAATCCCCATATTACACACCATTGATTCCCGATATATTTTGCTCAATATTTTTTTTTCTTTTTTTTTTTATAATATTTGTAGTGTGGGAAAACTCAACATAGTCTAAATTAGACAAAGTGCCAGTACAGTACAGTGATGTCCAATACTAATCATCATTGCTTTCCAACACCACAAATATGTCTTTTTACATTTTATTTCTATATACATCCAAAGAAATGTGTAATCAATAGAAAAAGTTCGAAATATTAATAAAATTTGATTTTAGTTTTCAAATACAACAAATATGCATTGATATACATTTTTTTTCAGCATTCATGAATTTGACAAATCTATTGATTAATAGGTCAGGGTCACCGTCAGGGGACTTTGGAATCTTTAAATACATATGCTTATTCTGATGAAAGATAGGTTTCAAAATATAGAAAAAAGAAAGGAGAAATAACATAAAACATCTTGAACATTACCAATTTATAAAATCGATATGATTTTTTTAATATGATTGCTATATTGGAGAAACAATAATTTATTTCATGAAGAATATACTTTTTTGGAATATACCAATTCAAATTTAACAAATTGTGTAATGGGAATCATATCATTTGGTTTATCTTTGTCAATTAGATATTTCTTATAAATGATAAAATTAATTTCACTTAATATATTATTCAAAACTACTTCATTTGCTATGCCAGGTAGTATTTCTTGTGAAGTTAAATTTCTTTTTTCTAGACGGCTAAGTATATTCCAAATATTTTCTACATGAGGACATCTGATGAGTAAGTGAATTGAATTGTGATCTACGTCCTTACAATATATACAGTATGGGGATTCAGCTTTTCCCCACCTAAAAAGATTGGACATAGTAATAGGTTATTATATAACTTACAGTTAAAATCTTCTTTGGATCAAAAATACATTTCATTTTGTTCAGGTAAAACTGGTCATTAGTAATATCTTCATCAAATAGTGCTGACCATTTATTACAACTCTTATTATCAATTATCTTTTTTGAAATAAGAACCTTATAAAAATCTTTACATTTTCCTTTTTCATTTTGAAATCTATCTTTTCCCTTATCTACATGACTTACACCAGAGTTGTTCAAAAATCTTATTTCTTTGTATGGTTTGAGACAACTCTTTAACATAAATAGTTCTATAATAACTTTGTTTGATAAATTTATAAAAATATCATCTTTAATGGTGCCATCAATATTTAGTATATCTTTAATGTATATATACCCGGATTCTATAAAATATTTATCAAACATACATTGATTGTTGACTTTAAACAAAGAATTACCCCATATTATGTTATCATATAACTCATTTTAAAAAATAAATATCTCAATTTTGATCCATTGTTTTCTCTACCGCCTACTACATTTACTTAAAACCACATTGTTTGAAATTAGTGCCCCAATTTGAATATTTACATATTGAAACATGTAGGAAAATCGATGATGTTAATGAATTGGGAAAACGTCGACTTATCAAAATTAATACAGTAAATCATTTAAAGCGTTAGCAACAGCGGTAAAACCGCCATTACCGCATTTACAGTTATGAAGAATAATCGTTTTACCCAATGTTGCAATGAAAAAAGACAGATTTTGTTAAGTGATGCATGTTGATGTTATTTTTCATGCAAATACATGTTAACCACTGAATTTATTCAAAAATGAAACAAATGTTCTTGATTTAAGATCAACGATTTGGAAATGCTGATAAAAATTTTACACCTGTTTTCATGATGAAAATAAATAAAATATGAAAACATTAACAAAACCATTGTTCTTTTATTGTACTATAAGTCATGGTTACTCAAAACAAAAAAACAGTGATTTTTGGAGTTTTTTTTTAAATATTATTTATTGAAACTGTTTTGATTTGATGAATTTATAAAAAAATCCGTCTTGACATGGAGGGCGTTAATTGACCCATTAGTTTGCCTTACCAACACCCGGATTGTACGTAAAATATGAATCAATCAATAACTCAATGTTTTACTATGGCAGGGCTGACTGATTATAAGTCAGTGATAAGTCTTCCAGGACTAGTAAAAATAAAAATGCAGGGCGTTTGTATTTGCAAATGTTCTCACCAATTTTGAAAAAAATCTTATATCTGTATGACAAGGGGAAATGCATTGCTTGCTATAATTTTGTTTGGGATAGATTTTAAAATTAGTCATCTATCCGCCCACAATGTTTTTTTTACTGTTTTATTTTTCTATTGATAAAATATTTGAAGATACATTGATTATGCTTTAAACAAAGAATTACCCCATATTATGTTATCATATAACTCATTTTTTTGTCTTAGGTTCTTCCATGTTATTTGATCTGCAGAAACCTATTACTACTTGATAAAACTTTGGAAGTTTTTTAATTATTGGCATGTCAGAGCTACTATGGAATGACATTTTAGAATACAATTTTGTTAAATATCTAATTATATAATTCTTTGGGATAAATGACCATGTATCACTATTACCAATGAGTATCGGAAACCAAGCAGCCTTTAAAGCTAAGAAATGGCTTTCTAAATCTATCATATTGAAACCTCCATTAGCAAAGTTGTTGATCATAATTCTTCTTTTTATTTTATCTTTAACTCCCCATATAAAACGATAAAACATTCTATTAAGCCTTGGAATAAGATTATCAGGCGTTGGTAAAAGTGATACAGAATAAATAATTTTCGGCAACACAAGTGTCTTTAGAATAATAATTTTTCCCCGTATAGTCAATTTTTTTGGTTACCAACAATCAATTAA
>CM032664.1:38684874-38700953 GCA_019095985.1 Streblospio benedicti | reverse complement strand
GTACAAAAAACATGTTTACTCCTTGAAAACTCCTTAGGGAGGGGGGGAATACTTATACGGAGCCTGTGGACTAATATTTATACATAGCCATGTAGAGTAACGTTACTTGCTATGAATAATCAAGATTGTTTTACCAGTGACGGTGTATTCAAACAATGAATGCATGCACATTGCATTGATAGTATATGAGCTTACTGTTGATTGGCAAAATATTAAGACAACAATTACATTGTGTATTTTGACGTCGACTCTGAGTCGACGAATGTTGGATGTAGGAGAGTGTTGAAAAACCAAACCCTCTCACCTCCCTCCACATACTTCAGATGTTGAGGCAGACGTAGTTTGTGCCACACAGCTTCACTTAATGACTGGAAAAATAATTGAACAGAACCATAGAGTAATCTTTACAATTTACCCGTCCTCGCCATTTCAAAATTGGTTGTTGAATGTTTAAGTGTTGTGATTTTGTCCTCTGAAATTTGAATGATTCTGCCAAATTGCATAATGTACATGCAGATTAGCTCTAATGTTGAAAAACAAATTGCTGTGTAAGGTTAGTTATTATAATGAATAAAAAGTAAGTTTTGAAGTATACGTTATTATATGAATTGTCAAAACCTTTTTGTATTATACTACTAGAACAAAAGAGTAAACATTTTAATGTATTAGGCCCTACCTGCGGATTTGAGGCCTTCTGACTCTGCTGTACAGCTTGAACAATGTTAACATGTCCAAGAGAAAAGACGACATTCAGAAGTAGTTGCCAGTCGATGCTATAGTCACCATATGTGCAGGTAATTGGACACAAAATGAAATTTATTCTGGACACAGGCAAGCAGAAGCTGGTCTTGGGTGGTTGGGCCTGGCAACATCTGTAAACAGACAGGTAATTTCATAGGTGCAGCCACAGTTTTATTCGTAAAACGAATGAGGCATTAACCTGCGATCAATCTATGCACCATAGAATAGACGTATAACCTAGATTACACGACATATATATGAAAAATTCGTCTTATCAATGGCTGTATATTTGCATATTAAAATAACCTTATATTTCAATGGCTTTCAGTCCATCTTTTTTCACAGAAACGAGGTTGTTTGCTTGAATTGGAAGTAAACAGCCTCAGTGAGTGCTGGTTCAGTGCTGGGTCCCTCGGCTGCCCCCTCCTCCCTCACTAAGGGTAGATATGCACCGGGATCTCTACTCCATCATTCCTATTTAATTTTGCTCCCTTTGGCTCTGATGTTGATGGCCTCCAGGACTTTTCTATGTCTATCTCTTGGTTCTTTTTCAAGGACTTTTATCTTCTGCATTAGCGGTGGAATGAATGGTATATCTCCTGGGTTTTTTTCTTGGTGTTGGCTGAGGTCTGATTTCTGATCTTTCATTTCCACTGACTTGTCGTTTTCTTCCACTATCTCTCCTAGCGATCTTTCTGTTTCACCAATGTAAATGTCTCCACACACATGGCACTCTGTCTCATACACTATTCCACACTGTTCCTCTGGCGTCATTTTATCTTTTTGATTGACTAGAGTTTGCCAGGGGACCCAGCACTGAACCAGCACTCCTTCGAGTTTGTTTACTTCCAATTCCAATTAAACAACCTCGTTTATATGAAAAAGATGGACTGAAAGCCATTGGAATATAAGGTTATTTTAATATGCAATTATACAGCTATTGATAGGACGAATTCTTCATATATATGTTATCAAATACGTAGCTAATGAACTTGTTTAATAATCTAGATTACATAGCAAGAATCTCTTACCACTCTATTCTCTTGGGAATTGTCTGTGGGATTTGGCGGTATGTCATTAGAACTGTAAGACACAGGCGATTTTTCATAAGGACCTGTTCGTACTTCAGTTCTCTCAAATTGAGGTAGCGAGTTCCCCCAGCACTTTTGCCTACTTCATCAGCTCTTGAGATCAGTCGTGTCGGTCTGAAGCAGTGACTTCTCCTCTAGAACTGAGTTTTAGAATGAATAGATAGAAGCTATTAATAAATGTGTCCATACCCATGCGAGTGTGTGTGTGTGTGTGTGTGTGTGTGTGTGTGTGTGTGTGTGTGTGTGTGTGTGTGTGTGTGTGTGTGTGTGTGTGTGTGTGTGTGTGTGTGTGTGTGTGTGTGTGTGTGTGTGTGTGTGTGTGTGTGTGTGTGTGTGTTTTGGTTGTATCTTGGATGAACATTACCTACAGAATTTTACTAAACCCATGAGATTCATTCCGCGCACTCCCTTTTTCCCAAAAAACGTATTGATTCAGTACATGAGCCAGGAGGCCAAATTTAAGAGATGAATGCCATCAGAGGGCACCAAGCTTTAAGGTTATTTTCCTATTAGTTATATGTATGTACATATCAAAATAACATGATGGATATGTCAAAGCTATAGCATAAAGTTTTCATATTCAGAACGTGAATGTGTGGGAAATGAATGCACAAAGGAGATCAGAAGAATTTCTTAGAATATAACAACTTCACAAAATTTTACATGCACATATATGTGTGTACATTTTTGTGAGAAAGACCTGAATTAATCCTTAAATCGAGGGTGTAGTCAAGAATGAAATTAATGCCACTCACCCTATGCGATGAACAGTATCCCCATCTCTAGCATGTCTCTATCTCTTGTTACCACCTCAATTTAAGTCAATCTAGGTCGACCCAAGGCTTTGGGATCTTCTCTCTCACTGTTGCACTCTGTCTCACTCCACTTCACCAAATTGTCGTACTCTACTAGTATGGAGAAAATCGTCAGTGTCTCCTCTCATAGCTTTGTCAAAGGACAGTGAGGCCATGGCATCTTTTGGCATTACTCTACAGTTTATAAATTTCTAATAGTTTATAAACTATAGTCTGGACTTTCATATTTTGTAAAAAATTCATCCATTCATTCATCCTCGGTGACGTCAATGTCATTTGTCCTTTGTTATTCTCTTCTTCATTCTCCTACATATTCCCACGTTTGCAATACGCATACCTGCATACATTGCAAACCATGCACTGGTAGGATGACATCAACATTCTTAATCTCATTTCCATCAAAAAGATGATAGCATTACTTTTAATGCTGGAAATTTTTAAATGGACCATGGAACCACATTGTTAGATAGGGGTGGGAGTATATCTACTATATTTACCATACAGGGTCTTATACATTGTATTATATGAGTAAGAATGGTGTTGATATTGTAAATATAGTATATATACCAGCAGCCTCATGTTACGATGCTGGGGCCCATGACTATATACTGTACAGTCCGTAACCAGAGCCAAAAACGAGGCAATTTTTTTATTTTATAAGCCGGGGGCGGGGCTAGTTGATTTTTTTCTTCGCGGCCAACACACACATTCTATATAAAACTTTCATATATAATTTTAGGCGAAATCGAAAAGCGATGAGGCATAGGACGTATCCAAAAACGAGGAGGCAGTCGCCTCCTCTGCATCAGCGTAGTTACGGGCCTGCTGCAGCTTATTTTGTTGAGCACCTGGATTAACTTTTTACTATGCCCCGTAGAATTAATCCCACGTAGTAATAAAACATACTTAGCAAAAAATCAAAGTCATCGTACTTCCACTAACAGTGAATGATTTTGACTTGAGATTGGCCCGCTTTGTGTAATCGTTGTGTTTGTTTGTGCTGAATTTTCAAGTGTCTACTGAAAAATAGCGTAAATGTATCAAAGGATGGAAATGGAAATCCCCCTTCAGCTGACCTTTATTTCGAGACCATTGCATCTTCTGCGTTGATTCAATTGCTAGGACATAACTCATAGAAGTAGTATAAGCTACTACTATATTTTTTAGATACCTTGCCATGAATATTTTCATTTATTATTTTAATTGCCATTGATCGTTATCCAACTTTTGCACATGAACCTACAGTATTTGCATGAATGCTGAAACATACAGGATTCACCACGGTTTGCATATTTGTTGAAGAGAAGCATATTGTTCCCAGAAAATTCTGATACTTGTTACCAACCTGAATATTGCATATGACACACAATATCAAAAAATATCTGAGCCCTAATGCCATTCCCTATTCAGCACATTAGGGGTCCGCTCGGACCTCAGGGGATATACTTTTTGTGATATATTTCCCGTCTAATAATTATTCTTTTCCTTTTAAGCAGTTGTCACCCTATATCTTGCCTTTATCAGGACAGAAGATTATTTGATTTGGTTAAATATTAGGACGTACATAAAAATATTTGATTGGGGTCCACATAGACCCCACACCCGTAGAGGAAAAAAATGCAGGGTGCACTGAAGAAAAATTTGATTGAAAGCCATTTAATGAAGCAGTCAGCTCATATCTTGCCATTGTCAAGAATGAAAATTATTTCATTTAGTTATACATACATAAGCACAAATACAAAAGCAATTTTATCGGGGTACGCATGGACCCCAGACAAGATGAGTACAGAGAACACAGGGTTGTTCTATAATTTGCCCTATTAAAATATGCATATAATAAAAACTTAACTCTCTATTTGTTGGTTTTATTTGACACGGTCATAATTATCCATCGTCATATATCACGGCTATATACGCAGTATATAGTTGATATGACCAAGGACTTGTAAAGGCAGTGTGAATGATCAACCCGTGAAAGCCGACGATGTAATTATCATAAGAATGTATTTGTATCACAGAAAGATCATGCATTGAAGCGAAAATTACATAAAAGGATTGGGGTCCATATGGACCCCCTATTGTACTAGTCTATACTGATTAAGGTGTTTTGTTTAATGAGGGTTAAGAATGCTATGATGCAAGACGCTCATAAATCCCTCTGAGGTTAAGACCCTCTGACATAGAGCTGTGCAGCTCGTCCTCATACCTACTAATGTGATCACGTGAGGGAACTAGTCCACGGTTGTTGTCTACATGACTAACGACTACACTGACATGGCATGAGCAGTTAGGTTTAAGATTTTGTGTGACAAGGATTCCCACGTGTTCCCACGCCGTAGACCTCAAGACGCCTTGCGCCGAACACGACCGCAAGGTCAAATGTGCCCCTCGTTTAAAGCTAAGGATTTGACATGTCCGTCATGTTGCTTTACTATGCAGATAGGTATACAAACATGATAAAATCATCAAACCTTGGTCTCCTCTGATGGCAGTCGCATTTTGACTGGCGGATATACAAATTTGCAATAGAAGAACATGGCTGGAGGGAGAGCCGCCGTATTTTTAGATGTGCTAAATGTTGGGCCCCTCTTGTTAAATCACAGTCGCTGTGAATTGAATATCATATCAATATCATTTTGAGACTTACATGGGTACAATTTGGATTTTGTTTTAACCATTTCATGAACCAACCTATCACTTGCAACAATTGTAAACTATATTGGGAATCCTTTATACAAACTACTATTTAGCTGTACTAATTAAATCACAGTGACTATAAGGTTAACTGCACTGATATGGCCCAGAATCATATTAAAGAAATGATACAAATAAGTATGACCTTGTACTCTGGAAATCATGAGCAGGACTGTTTGCGTTATGTCCGTAACTGATCAGTGCCGGAGTTATGCTTTTTCAAGATTTTTTCAAAATCATGTATGGAATTTTGTCACAAATGGCATTGGTAAAACCATTATTCATACATTATGTAGACAGCCCTTGCGGCGTAATGTGCCCTACGCATTACTTCATATTCTCCCTTTCTCTCTTCTGTTGTGAAATTATCATTCGCTCTATGACCGGCCTGAAATAGTGTCAAATTTTCGGCATCTATTTTCAAATAATAAATCACAATATATAATCAAATTGCTTGCTCGACCATGTCAAGGGTAATCCAAATGTAAGAAAGATCGTATAAAATGTAATATCTATTGTTTTGCACAATTCACTTACATTAAGGCATTCAAGGTTTAGTGAAGTTGTGGATCTAGTTTAAAAAAAATCTGATATTCGTGATATATGATTGTATTTTTTTTTGGTTCTCGCAAACTGGCGCAATACTCAACAAATTCGGGCTTTGAATCACACGACATATTGCATTCAAAAGAAGTAAATATTTCATCAATAGACCACTGTTTCCAATTGAATGAAATCATTATATTCACGAACATGAGCTGTCACCGAGCGTATACATTACTAGAAGTAAATAGTCGAATAGCAGATCACCATCCACTACACTGTATTTTACTTACCATACTGGTTGCATAATCAGTAAAGCTCCAGTCCGGCAGTCACGAATTTTAATCCAGATAATGTGCAATGTTGACAGGAGGCATACATCGGGATACACATTTAGCCTTAAAGCTTCTAACAATATTAACAGTGTGATGAGGAAACATATCATTTAACAATGACTACATTATCAGGAGCAAATAGTCTTCAATTACTGGAAATGTCTGATGGTAACATTATATGGCATTGATCAGGTTTTAACCAACCACCACGGCATCATTATAATGATAAGACTTGGTGATGCGGGGGAAACCCCTAATGATTACGTCAAACCATTAATGGTTTGATTATGTCATAGCACTGAACGGTGTCAAGTGTCTGGCATTTGTGGGACAATGGTTATTGTACTGCGCTCCCTATTAAATGTCACAGTGCAGGCCTATGGTGGAGGTCGGGTGGAGTGAACAGAAAGGATTGAGGGGTTACGACTTTGTTATGCACCTTAATGTTCACACACCTAATACGATAAATATGCGATAGGATGTCATGTATTTGTAGGCAACAAACGTACATATAATCAAATTTCTAATTCATTGTTTATCATGTAAATAAATAACAATGCCATAAGGTTAGAAAAAGGTTGAACTGACTAACCACAGGCGATTGTGTATTATTATCATTATTTAATTTGATTTGATTTACTAATAATTCAACGTGTACACGTTTCAACAAATGAAAATTTAAATAACATATAAAATAGACACGCAGAACATTAAAACGTGAATATTACTGACCACATGCTACCAATAAGATTGGGTAAATACTGTCCTGCTGACAAGTGACACACTTTAAATGAAGCTGGTGGATCAAATCCGAATCATCAGTTGGCCTGTAGCCTGCAGTGCTATTAGACATATTGTCTCAATGAGTTCCGTTTAAAATAAACACTGCGCTACCTACTAAGAATACTAATATTGTACCTCAAAGTTAAGTTGAAATTGCTGCTGCTGCTGCTGCTGCTGCTGCTGCTGCTGCTGCTGCTGCTGCTGCTGCTGCTGCTGCTGTCGGTTATCATCATCAATAATGTATCATTTGTGCACCATATATTATGTTGCATATTTTACTATTTCTAAAACGTGCACTACGATGGAGGCCCTAATAAAGCCTCACCCATAAGGAGATCTCAATTCGGTACCAATCTTGTAATTATTTAATTTTGACCACACATGATGTTTTGATGTCTTTATTGTACGATGATAAGTAATGATACAAGGGTAAGGGTGGGGGATCGTTCAAAAAGGTGGGGGGGGGGTATCGTCCAACTTTTTTGATTCCTTTTTTGGGGGGTGGGGGATGTCGCTGAACTTTTTTATCGCGCTACGGTACGTTTTTTGTTGAATATTATTTTCTTTTAGAAATGCAATGACAATATAGAGGACTTTTTCTTTAGCGGGTGTGTTAGGAGGTCACTCAACTTTTTTTAAATGTTGATAGGGGGTCGGTTATCTTAATCTTCGAGCCCCCAAAAATGCCCCCCCCCCCCCCAGTATCTTTATTTATGATAATTCCCTTAGATTTCCGGAAACAGGTTGAAACCAGCGTTAAAAAGTACATTGGCTTTTTAAACCTGACTGTGCGGATGTATTCTTCACTAAATGGGTGTCACGATTATTTTTATACTTCTCTCTCTCTCACGTCTTTTTAGCAAGCATATTTCTACCAACGATAGATATAGCTGAAGACAGGTTTTACAACCCTAAGCTTCCATTTGACTATATCAAGTAGCCCTGGTGGGACTCGAACTCACGACCCCAAGGTTGTGAGACCAGAATGATACCATCATCCCAAGCAGCAAGCTATTAAAAGGTTACTCGGCTGAACCGATGTCTCTGTAACCCCCAGCATACACGATTGTTTGCGTTATGATTGATTGATCGGTTGTTGAACCACGTTCTTTTTACCAATACATATGTCACATATCAGCCAAAATGTTTCTTTCTGACATTCATATCTTAATATTATATCCACACGAGGAAATTACAATGTTGCTGCAAAATATACAGCTGGAAATTAAAAATAATGAATAGAAATTACAGTACCGGATACCCTGTCATTTATATCTATATTGATTCTACCGACAAGGCCAGTGCACTCTTTTAATATGCTATAGATAGATAGGCAATCTAAAACTGTCTATTATACAACCCAAATCATGCTAATGGAGTAATCATGCAATCAAAAGCAACTTCCTAATTACCTTCCAGCAGAATTAACTACAAAATATTGCAAATATTGCTGGAAATATTCAAATTTGTATTCCGTAGAACTGAGTCAGCTTATTTCAATAATATAAAGTGATAATCTAAATTATATACTAAAGCATAAATAAAACCTAAAACTGATACCTGGCTACCAAGTCTCTGTGATATTAGATTTTATATTAGATACCTTTTCTAGCACATGCACAACCTAACCCCGTCAACCAACCAATTACCTCCCTGAAATATGACACCTTAAGTAATTTATCGCGGTCACTGCTGCTCAGAATCGCACGTTATTGAACACATCGTTGGCACCTTCCTGGGATCTTGGACTTGGACTTGTCAGGTGGCATAAGTCGTTGTTCTTGCCTGTGCTCCTACCTCTCAGAATGTCTCTGAGTGTTAATCATGCGGGTGACCTTGCCATTGCCGTAATAGCAGTCTAAAAGTCCCTCTCAACATGACAGCATAAGTACACTAAGTTTCGATGTTAACTACAACGATGAACCTATGTATAGAGAACACCTAACATATGGTCTAAAATTGGTCCTAAAGGAGAGGTTGAACTGTACTAGTAATGCGAGTATAATTCAGCAATTGATTTGTGACAAACAGCAACGTTGTCATCGTAGACATGCAATTTAGCAAAACTGAAGAATCATTTTCACCATAGCTACATCATATTGCTAATCCTGAGGTCGCAACTTCAAAACCTCACTCACGGATATGAAAGAATAACTATGAAGAGGGACAGGTCGAGCATATGTTGTGGGTTTGAGTCTGAACTGGATAGGGCAATGTTGGTGGAGAGCAAACAAGTCCCTAGCGACAAAGTCCTTATCACGTAAACATTTCCCCATGATTGGGGTGATTTTTCTGAGAAATGTACATGTATAGACTATAGATGATAGCTTGTATAGTGGCGTGGCAAGTCTCAGAGCTCCATTGATTTTAAAAACGCCAGTTGCGACACGGCATAAATCCATTGATTTTTTAAGAAAGCCGGCAGCGACACTTCAATAATCCATTGATTTTAACACTGACACACACTGTAATGCTCAAGAGGTTTTAGTGGACACTATATAACTCAAAAGCAAAAATAAATGGACGAGCTTATATAACTAATGACATCCTCCTACCAGCGGACCAGCGGACACGGTCATCACATTAACACAAATTTAAACATTTACCAGCAAATACTGACACATTCAGGAACTCCTTCTTTCCACGGACAATTCCATAATGGAAGAGCATTAACTCGGACACTGCCAACTGCAGTTCTATTCTGTGGACACATTCCGTACCAGGCTACATGCCTTGCACAGGAGCGACTGAGTAGCGTTGCGTACTCCCATACATCTGCCCATATGCTGATAAAGCCCTGCAGATTAACTTACAGATGCAGACAGAAACCCTAAGTCCATTTTATAGTGATGTGAGAAAACCCATTTAATACGCAATATTCACTCATTGTGAGCATATGAGAAAGCCATACGTAGTTTCTGTTTCTGTCCGTTTGCTTCACACAGTTGTTTACTTTCCGGCCAGATCTATGACACGATATAATGTAATTGTAATGACTAAAGCATTATAAAAAAAACAAGAAATACAACCACCAACACAAGTGATGAGTGCTCCGAACATATCATGTTCAATATTCATGCATTGTAATACATACACATGCTGATGAGAGAGTAGCAGCCTCATGCAGCTAGGGTGCCTGTTGCTGGGAGCATGTGGATGACCACCAAGGACTGGTTTATCGAGACTAAAAGACAGTAGGCGTGATGTTCGGTAACGCTCGGTAGTGTTCGGTAAAACTCGCCAAACGCCACACCATTGCTGACGCCATCACTTGTCATACAGTAGAACCTATCCATTAATACAGCGGACACGTGTCTTTGATGTTTGCTCTGTTGTCATATGAGCATAATCCAATGTACATGCAAGTAACAAATATCTCTACTGTGATAAATAATGCATTAAAAACGTCACGACGAATGATTGTATATAGAATTGTAACAGGCGTTCTACTGTAAATTCCCTAAAGCTCTCGTAGTCCAAAGAGCATGTCATACCACATGCGTGTATTTCAGTTTTTTTATGCCAAATTCTGGTGGAATGCGCCTTTTAGAAACATGTTTGAATCAATTTGCAAAACAGTCATGCAAAGCAGTAATGAAATGGGTATTGACCAGTTCGATTTGGTGATCCCTCACTAGATAACCCATGGCAAAAAAGCAGCGTGGCTTCAATTTTTATAGCATTTAGATAACAGCATCTATTCACGTACATTCCATGTTGTCATCATGCGTTACCGCAGATTGCAAAATCATTAGTTTGGTACCAAATCAGACATTTGTTAACATCAGTTTTTATTAATTATTAATTTCTATGTAATTCATAAATAAAATACCATGGGCGTTGAGTGGCATCAGAATCATTCATTTGAAGAGGAGAGAGCGCGTAAGACACATCTTCAAGAAAGTACAGAAAGCTACTTAGCATCATGAGGGCCATTTTAATATTGGCCATATTGTGTCTCAGCGTCCTAACACCAGCCTACAGCCAAAGTAAGTTAAGTTACAATTTTACTCATTGCAAATGTTGATATACGTGTTGACATTCATAATCTTAATGTGTTTTAAGGTTTAAAATTAGTGAGAGTTAATGCAATTACGTTTAGAAACACGTGAATATAATGTTCACATGAGGAATCAAACGATAGCTGCATGAACAACTTCATTTATATGAAATAGTTTATGTGCAAGTTTGGAATTCGTTCATAAGTAAGTGAAATAGATATTCAACTATTCTAACATGTATTTCGCTCATAACTCAGTGAACGAATGTTCACTAAAATGCATTAGAAGAATAGATTTTGAAAATCTTAAATTTTTATCTATCACTGTATAAGATTTTTTAAAAACTCATTCATATGAACTAGGTTATTCATAAAAAATTAAAATCATATACATGTATAAAATATATATGTTATGATACTGGGAACTCTTGTATGCACGTGTATAATTCGCGTCTACCGACTAAAATCAAGTTTGACAAGTCAAAGCTAATTAACTATATTCGTTCCAAATATTAGGGTACCATTTATATTTTACTGTATGCAATAACTGTATTTATGCTGTGTCGCATAAACATTTATTTTTTACTACAACATATTTTACAACAATTTTCTACGTGGAACAATATGCAACTGTGCCATGCTGCTAATCAATTTATATATGTCATAATAAAAAGAGATGTTTACATACTATGTTTAGATTTCTGAGGATCCTAACGGGGAATCATGAAAAATCAGAATGCTTAAAAATATTATAAGAAAATAGTGCATTGTTGTATTATAGACATGGCGCTTATATATGATAATGGTTGTAAAAAAAACACAAAAAATTTGAACAATAAAAAGAAAAGATGGGAAGAAAATGCTGTTAATTTTACACTACAAATTGAATTCAGTAAAGTTTCAAAACATAAGAAATGGATAGTTTTATTTTGATGAAATTGTAAATTGGCTTGAATTCGCATCTTCTACCTACAAGTCATTAGATGTTGAACCAATGAATGCAATAGTGCATGGTGTACATTGTAATTCCTATACAATAATACAATAATATATGTTATCACATTATGAGAGAACGTACATGTACTTTGAAACTTAAATAACGACGTCTATTGTTGATTATTTTATTTGAAATTAAGTGAGCCTCATTTTTATAATTTTAAGTTAAAACCCTAGTAATGTTTTCCCGGATTTTTGTGTTTGTTTCGGAAATCACATTTTCAAAAATCTTAAATACAATAGTAAAAATAGTAATGGATTTTTTTTCTATAAAAACTGTCCTCTCCCCCGTCATTAAATCTGTATTATATGTTACTAGTGAAAAGGCTTTATATTAATAATTCCTTCTGTAGCTTGCTTTAACGAAGTTACATCTACACCATGCTATTGGCGTACATGTATTTGACATTCCAACCAAAGGGAGTTTTTGAACAGTTCAAAACTAAGGGATGGTCACACCGACTACAATTATCGCATGAATCACACATTAAAATCTGGTTGTGCGTGCGGGTGCGTTGAGAGTTTTGACTATTCACGTGACAAAATATCACTTATGAATCACGTTAACACTACAGAAAGATCAATGATAAAATACTGACAAACTACTAACAATCCACGTATACAAGAAAGTTACTTATTTTTGTGTGTGTGTGTGGGGGGGGGGTATGATTAGAAATATGCTAAAAACACATCCGTGTACGATCACTGACAGTCCACCTACACTCAACGCACAGTCTGCGTCAGTATCACGTTTAATGCTGATAAATTACGTACGACAGTGCAAATACTGCATAAGATCTTGCGTGATTGTGCGTGGAGTAAGTTTTGAACAGTTCAAAACTTGGAATCACGCACAACCTCGACCCTGAGCACGCCCACGTACAGCTACGCAGGGTTTACTTGAGAAAAACTGGGGAAATGCCTAGGTCCACCGATGCATCACGTAAGACATCAATTTCATACGTGATGAATACGTGTACGTGATTCTAAACCAGTGTGACCAGCTCTCCTGCAATAACACAGAGCGTTGATCAGACGCACGTTCGCGACCTGCGCAGGTTTCACGTGGGGAAGACTGACAGCGTGTGTAGACCACTGATGGCTCACTGATGCATCACGTAACACTTCAATTTTATGCGTGTTTCATGCGTGTACGTGATTTTAAGCTAGTCTGACCATCCCTTTACGGCTTAAGGGGTTGATTATAAGTGATACGTCTGTGTTGCATACGTGGAAGACACGAGAAACAAACGGGGACGTGCGTAGACACATCTAAATGTGGCCAATACGCGGCCATCGTCATTTTTCACGGATCACTCACACTGCCTTTACACAAGTCCTTGCTCATACCAACCCGTGGGCCCAGTTATAGCTTTTATATGGCAAAATACTTTTGGGTTACAACAAAAACAAAATTAATACTCGGTTTCATCTTCAAGTGAGATAGTAGGCCTACGTTTGACGTTTGAATTCCCCGTTGAAGATTTTGGCATTGGATCTTGCGATTGGTTGGACTTTGAGGACAACTTCCACAGAATTTGAAGCGGTTGTGTAACGGCTACATACCCAGTGATATAGCGGCGAGATATAGGATGATACGCGGCGTGAGCTCTTCGTTCTTCCCATTCTATATACGGCATACACAGCCCACGCCCGACGCTATGTCTACGAGCCGGGCTCGATCATAAGCCGTTCGTTCTTTCGAGGTTCGGAAGCCTCGTTGAAAGGCGCGTCCCGTGAAGAGGACAGTCATCCCTCCGCACGTAAAAGAACTCGCCTAGCTTGAAAACTATAGCTAGTGTGATCCCCCACACACCGGAGGCTCAGTTGGCTACCTAGCCTGCCTCTGGAGGTCCATTTACCAACACCACGTGGCCTCCCGCTGCCATCGCTCCTTGGAAAGTCGTCCGTCTCGTTGAAAGAGAACGTTATGATTCCCTGTTGGAAGTTGAAACCAGCCACGTATGCAACGGATGCATCACGTATTGCTGAAAATCTTGGCTTTTTCATTCCTGATTAATGCGCTGAGCCTGTGCGACAGACCTTTGACTTACTAATTCTGAATCACTTGATTATTTTAAAATAAGCACAGCTAGAAGAAAAGGGCACGATCCTATAACTTGCATGGTATACAAGTTACATATAACTGGTTGTAAAATAGTATAAAATCTATCCATAAATTCAGCATAAGTCCCATATAAAGTTTTTAAATAGTTTAAACTGTCACTTTAGTCCTTTTCCTATTAGTATGGTACAGGCAAATTGCTACTTATAAAAAGTACCAACTGATTATCTACCATTTTCCAGATTTTTAAAAATAACTTTATGGTCTATTGGGGTTTAAATAAGCCACTCTACTACTCACCATTCAACAACACTCCGACCTTGTGACATAATAACAGTCTTCATAAAGATTTAATGGTCTATACATGGCTTAACATGATTTGACATTCTCCTTCAATTCTTCTTCAATTAATATGCAGAAAAGTGTAACGCTTTGTCACTTTTTGCTTATGAAAATGCACCTATCAATACACTTTCTAAAGATTTTGTTTGATACGTGTAATATAAAAATGTCATTCATACTCCATAGTATTCACAAGGAGCCGTACGTTTACAGACAATAAATGGCTTGCAATTGTCTAAGGACACATTATAGATTGGGTTGATACCCAGAGACTTCTTTAAAAGGATACATGACTACTTCAATGTGAATTTTTTTATCGCAATAATTACAGAAACAACTCCATGTGATCCTTCACCATGCCAGAACTCTGGACTCTGTGCAACCGATGTGGATTTGATTTCTTACCATGCGTATGTCAACCCGGCTGGACTGGTCTAAATTGTGAAGCAGGTGGGCTGTGGCTAATTTGTTATTACTGCATTGAAGCAAATAATGAAATAATCACACATTTGATGATGCATATTGTAGACATTTCAGAACAACGCCGCATCTATCAGTTTTATATAGAGACAAATGTTATAGTAGAAGATTTATTCTGATCACCTCGCTGTCTTAATTAGAAGTCAAATTGTAAGGGAGCAACCGTCATTATTTGTACAGGGGGCGGTAATTTAGTGGGGGAAGGTGCTCAATTTTCTTTGGTCACAGAAGGGAGGGCACTCAATTTTAATTCAAAGAGAGAGGGGGGCACTCATTTCTCAAACTGAAAAGGTAATATTTTACGCACTTTTGTTGCGAATTGATGCATTCCTCCAATATGCGTGGTTTTGGATTTGACTGCATTGTAATGCCAACAAGTCCAATAGATTGCTTAACACGTATTCATTGCAATACACTTTAAAACGTTTTCAGGGAATCTGTCCAATATCAAACTTTATAATACGAAAGTATGTCATTGTCATATTTATCCGGGTATGGTGGTGGTTGGGGTGGGGAGGGGGTGTCTCGGTTTCTTGATGTAAACATGGGGAGGGCATTCAATTTCAACATAGAGAGTTAGGGAGGGTGATAATTTTTTATCTCGTCAATACCAAATGACCGCCCCACCATGTACAATTAATGATGGTCGATCCCTAAAGAAAATTAAATCTGCACATTTCAGGTTATTCTTGGCAGCATTCCACTGAATGCAACTGTGAAACACTTTTTGCGTAACAAGGTAATGCCTGCTCATCTTTTTCAGTTGACTACTGCTCGTCTGATCCCTGTGTGGAAGGGGATTGCGTGAATGGAGCCGACACGTACACCTGTGATTGTCATAACGGGATGACGGGTGCGAACTGCGATGTGGACAGTAGGTTGTTTTTATCTTTTTTATAGTCAAGTCAAGTCAAAAATTGGTTATCATACTGACGTTTGGTATATACAAGTTCATCTTTTTCATAATGGAAAGACATAAAACCTTTGCGTGAGAGTTGTATTGGAATTTAAGATATTCCACCATTTCCACCATTTTAAATGAGTACATTGGAATGAAAAACTTTCAAATGTCTTTTATCTATGCACGGTAATGCTCTAACATTATCCACATACACGGCAGCAAGTGTAGTGGTAGTTCATGGATTGTATGGTGACAGGCTGTTTTGTTCGTTTAGGGGCCTTGCATAATTGAAC
>CM032664.1:38657652-38675242 GCA_019095985.1 Streblospio benedicti | reverse complement strand
GAAAATAATGCATATATATCTAATGTATTTATCTATATTATGTTTCCCCCAAAAGAAAAAATATATATTGAGGAACACTAACACTTATTTGTGTATTTGACGTAATGATGAGAACATGATAAGCTACTGAACAAGCAAAATAACTATTTATTTTTTGAAGACACAAAGAAATGTTTAAAACATTAGTGAATATCTTTCAAATTTAAGGCCTGAGCACTTGAAGTCTATGCTTAACGTAATATAAGTGTAATACAGAGGGCGGTATATACAATTTAGTGAGAGTTGAGATTTGGGTTTTTAATTCATTGAGAATTGAGATTTAACCTTTCCATTCAATGAGATCAATTGATTGAGATTTGAGAAAAGGGCTTTTGCATTGAGATTTGTCACATTAATTAATTGAGATGTTGAGATCCAAGGGGGCATATACCCTCCTCAATACATGGTGGATTGCTAGAAACCTTTGCTTTGGATGTGCTGCTTGTACTAAATTGGATGTTCATATTTGATATTATGCAATATATACATACGTATGTTAATGTGTAAAAGGTTGTTGGACAGTTAGGTGTTACTAGGTGTTATACACAATGCTTTTTAAAGAAAATAATGTATATACATGTAATGTATTTATCTTAACAACATGCTGTAAGCTTAAGATATGTGTTATGCTTATTATATATGTACGTGAGCATTTCTTATTTTAATTTATTTCAATGATCAAACTAATTTCATTGGTTATTCCTTAATTGTAGCAACAAAATGATATTACTCTTTATAAAGATCTGAGTATTGCATGCTTTTATAAAAAAAACTTTGTGTTAGAAAATGAAATGCTCACACTTTGGTTTGAAATGCAAATCATCCTCACATTTGGAACAATATTCAATGAAAAATAGGCCTACGATATCTGATGTAATGAAAAAATAAAACTAAAGATTTGCAAATATTTTCATGTCTTGAATTCATACATAGAACTAATGACACAGCACCACAAATACCGATTGAACATATGTTAACCTTTAAAAGAGAATATACACATTATTCAATCTCCATTAATTTTGTTCTATATATGTCAAAAGAAGAAAACACTATTCCAAACTTATAGGAAAGCCTGTTTTAATTTAGATAACTTTTCAATGATGCATTCTTACTGTATGTAATAATATTTGATGCAGCGATCTATGCTGGTTACAAAACACCGTTTTAACACTTTGAAACCTTAAATCAAATGAATGCATGCTTTGTCCTGGGACTGGGGAGCCCTTTTTATTCTTTTAAACAATGGGCAGGTTAGGAGGTCCTTATTCAACAGGGTCGGGGCCAGAAAGGCTGCTGTTATCCTGTGTAAACAGGCTTATAATTGGCAGGATAGTTTAAAAAATTCAAGTGGATTGATCCTGATAGCTTGTCATGCATTGCAATTGAATTTGATTAAAACACAATTAAACAAATTGACATGGAATGCTGCGTACAAAAACAAATATTTCCCACCTACTTACAGTTAAAAATTCAACTTGAAAGGAGTCAACAAAACTTTAAATATTAGCAGAAATTTTGATTTATGAGTAGGATTTTCGAATATAAAGTACTATGAAGGGAAATAGGTAGTTACTATTGAGCTGACATCAATTTTATTCGACAACATTTCGGCTTTGAACAATTTGGCTTTATTATTGCTAAAGGTCTAAAATAAAATGCCGCTCATATACGCAAGGTTTTGTGTGTTTTAATTACCTACACTGAATAACGATATATACCCGTACAGAAATGACATCGCCCGGGACACACACTGCTGACTATGAGCCGTTTCGAATGCCCAAAATATTTGATTTTGGATTTTTTAAACACAAACGATGTCAAAAGTAGTAAAACAATCCAGATTTCCCTAATGAAAACGCACAGTGGCTATTTAAACCTGACTGTGCCGATGTATTCTTCACTAGATGAGTGTCACGATTGTTTACGTTATGATTGACTGATCGGCTGTTAAACCTCCTTCTTTTTATCAATGCATATCAGCCAAAATGTTTCCTTCTGACATTCATATCTTAATATTATATCCACAATTTACAGGAGGAATTTACTATGTTGCTGCAAAAGATACAGCAGAAAAAAACATAGATAATGAATATAAATTACTGTACCGGCTACCCTGTCATTTATATTTTTGTTGGTTCTACTGACAAGGCCAGAAGCACTCTTTTTAGGCTATAGATAGGCAATCTACCATCCAACCAAAAATCATGCTAATGGAGTAAAATTGTGCTATTGATGCATTATGTACTGGCATATTGCAGTTCTTTTTAAATAGTGGTATAGGGACATAGAAGTTTCCATAGGCCTCCCGGGGGGCGGGTTCTTCTGTGGGGGGAGGGGAGGGGGTCTTCTGTACATACGTATTACACCTATCCCCCGCCCAAGTGACCCTCTTTTTTCACCATCTACTAGACAGAACCTGTGACTAGCATTTTTGGCCATTGCCGCACTTTTGAGCGTGAAATCCAGCACCTCAGCACTTTTACAAAAAAACTACTGATTTAATGTCTTGAGCCTTGATAAAAACACGAATTGTCTACAGCTGTTACCGGGTTTTTTTAACCCTCCAGTGTGTACATGTTTATATCTCATGTCTTTTAACCCCGCAAAAAATCATTTGATCAGCTCTTTAGACCATAATTTTATGGCCGTGTCATGATCAGCACTCTTGCCCTTCGAAATGAGGCGCGGGCTGAGGACCCCCACCATTTTAACCCCCATGTGCCCCCACCCCTCCCCCGGACATAGGCCCCAGCATCATAACAGGGGTGGTGGTATGTATACTACTATAATATACAATCACTATATCATACAAGTTACTAATAAGCACATACATGTATAGCGTGGTAGCAAGGGCATCCTTTTTTTGGCTTGATTTTTTGTTCTAGAAATATTTATATACATAGTATATTAATTAGTATGTGGACGGTTAAAAAAAAATTTGATACCGATTAATCGGCGCTACACAACCGGACCGTAACCGGTTAACCGTGAATTATCATCACTTTCTGGAAATATGTGCATTGTGCATGATCAAAGGATAACTAGATGAATCATTGCCTACATAATATGCATTGCTGTTATAGTAACTTCTTTCCCATGTTACGTTTACATTCTCATATCCTATCCACAAATTTGGCCATCGCGATGTGTGTCATTCTAAACATAACATTCCTGACATCACAACTGAGCACAGAGACATCATGCCATTGTCGGGGTTCATACGTTTCGTGTTTTATCGTTCACCGCCAAGGAGGAAAATGTTAAATCATGCAAAATTAATGAATTGTGTGTAAAAACTAGCTTGGTAAGGAAAACAGTCATCAAAATTAATGACAATTTAATCAATCTAATAACCGGTTATGTATAAAACATCAACCATGGCCCGTTAACCAGTAAACCGTCCAGGCGTCCGCATGCTATAGGATGAACTTATTACTAAAATATGCTTACACAGTACTATGAAATTACAATTTAAATATTTCCATCAATATACCACAGTTTTATTCTGCAATAAGTTAATCAGAGAGTTGTTTTTTGATTGGCTGGATTAAGATCTCTTTGTATTGTGAATCATTTTTGATTTGATTTAATTTGATTTGTTTTATTACTGTGATATGGCATACCAAACAATACGAATAGCATATTACTAGATTACACATTTACAAATACTAGACCAAGTCTGACATAGTCTTCTATGGTAATGCTGACCAATCAAATAACTGACCAATCAAATCTACTCTTAATACAGCCAATCAAAAGCAATTTAATTTCCTGATTTACATACTGCAGAATTAAGCTACGAAATATTGCTGGAAATATTCAAATTTGTAATGCATAGAATTTGCGTCAGCTTATTTCGACAATGTAAAATGTTAGTTTAAATTATATACTAGAGCATAAATCAAAACTAAAACGGATACTTGGCTACCAAGTCTCTGTGATATTAGATTTTTATTTAGATACCTTTTCTAGCACATGTTCAACCCAACCCCGTCAACCAACCAATTACTTCATCGAAATATGACAGCTTAAGTAATTTATCGCGGTCACTGCTGCTCAAAATCGCACGTTATTGAACACATCGTTGGCACTTTCCTGGGATCTTGGACTTGGACTTGTCAGGTGGCATAAGTCGTTGTTCTTGCCTGTGCTCCTACCTCTCAGAATCTCTATGAGTGTTAATCATGCGGGTGACCTTGCCATTGCCGTAATAGCAGTCTAAAAGTCCCTCTCAACATGACAGCATAAGTACACTAAGTTTCGATGTTAACTTCCCATTGCCTCTTCCCCTAAGTGCACTGCCCCCGCGCCCTGTCCCTGACCCGGAAGCCCGCGGTATTAGACGGTGACAGGCCGCCCCCTGTGGTCAATCAGCCTGTCATCTCAAAACACTCACTTCCTCTTTCAAATTAGCAGGAAATACATTTTGTGGCATTGCTCTATCTACGGGAGCCGCTTTTTCTGTAATAGCTTTACATGATGTGTACATTATATTCTATAGAGAGTGTTGTCTCGTGTGTTCTAGGATCGCTCTCATTGGTCCCTGTTGCCTGGGGGCTTGGGAAATGACGTCATCTCATGAGATTGTGATGTCTCAAGTATTTTTGTGCGGAGTCAGTCCATTATCTGTATTGAATTTGTCAACAGGTTCCACGAGAGTATTAAAACATGAATGATATACATTGCTAAACCTGTTTTAAAGAGGGATGATATTCGTAAAATATTCGTTCGTGTCGTCGCATAGATAATACAAATTTGATAACATCGTACAAAATGGGCAAATTCATAACTACATAATAAGAGTACCCAGTCGTGTTCGGATGTATGGACAAGCGTATGGCAATGGACATACAAAGCAATTGTTTTATCCCAAGCAGCACCGACCCTTCGAGACAGTTCTCTTGGTAACGCTTGTACCCTCGTGCACCCCACAATTAACCCACACATTTACACACACTCGCAGATTTAATGGCAAAGCTCCAAAGTTTTGGTCAAAGTTTCGAATTTTTTCAATTAGTTATTTTTTCAATGACAATAAGTACATATGTGTGAATGGAGTAAGTGTTATTTAACATATTCTTGCACACTAACGTCCATATGTCACTTGTCCATTTTCCATAGGAGGCTTAAAAAAAGTTCCTGGCGAAATCTGGCATATTATGTTTCTTGGTCTCATTTTATAGGTATTTACAAAAGAAAAAAGATTAGCCGGGGTAACCCTCGGTAGAAGTGTCCAAAAGAGGTCAAAATCGACATTTTTCAAAATGGCCGCCATTTCGATTTCAAAATCATAAAATCAGCCAGTGCTCACTAACTGTAGAAGGTAGAACTATCATTTTGGTGTCTAGGATAGGGTTTTTGGGGTCAAGCAATCCATTTTTGATATCAAAATTAATGTGGAATGGATACCTCATTAATTATTCAATATGGCCGCCATTTCTATGACGAAATCATACATATCTCGGTCATTTTAGTACATAGCACTATCATTTTGGTGTCTACAATATGGTTTTGAGGGTTGAGCAATCCATTTGCAACATCAAAACTATTGTAAAATGATTACCTCGTTGGTTTCTCAACAATACCAATTGATGGACAAAGTCATGCAAGTTTAGCCTAACCCTCAGTTCACTTCTCTCTGATAGCACCGTTGAAAAGAGCATGGTGTTTTGGTCACATCAATCCATTTATTATTTCCATGATTACATGATGTATGTCTGATGTAGTAAACATATACATCTAAATGGGTACATGAGTTTTATAGAATTATTTTTTTAATTATACCTACCTGTCTATATCCTACAGATGAAGCGCCTGCCAGAAACACATTAAACCTACAAAGAAATTATGGCTGGTACAGATGAAGGAGGAAAAGCATTCAAACCTCATTTGATCAAAAAAATTGAAGTATTTAAACATCAATATGTAGATACCTTTGAAGACAATTTTAAAGCATTGGTTTAATTGATAAAAATCACTTCATCATGAAAGCGTGAATCAATAGGTGTGGACGGCAGCAGACAAAGCCCAGTTTTACCTCTGCAGTAAGGAACTTAGTGGCATGAATAATGTTGGAATTGATATGCATAAGGATGGTTCTAAAGCTCGAGTTGAAAATGATGAGGTGACCATTCAGAAGATAATTACGACTGTTACAAACCTCATTGATCCATTTCTCCATCAAGATATCATAACACACATTGCATCAGGCAAACATGCTACACCCGAAATGGAGGATGATTTACTCAAGGCTGGGCAGAAAGGATTGCAGGAAGTTCATATATTTGCCACTGACAGGCTTGACACACATGGTACAGTTGATTTTCATGCTCCCCTCAAAAAGCTGAATCTCCTCACATTTGCTTCTTTTTACAGCAAAGTCTAAGAAAGTGACACAGAAGAATTCACAGCAAGAAACAACATCTATTTTTTGCGCATTTGTTTGATGGTGGACAGAGAGGGCATGTAAGTCGTGAAGAACTTCTGTCATATGAACTCACTAGCGTACCAAGGTCAATTGCAGATGCAGATGGGGCAAAAGCTGATAGCAATAAAGTCTGATCTTCTGCACATATTGAGAGACCACGCAGAAGTGGCACAACTTCCACCAAATACAACTCATATTATTGATGCCATGGCTCTTATTCAATCCCTGAAACCAGGTGCTACATATGACCACATGGCACAACAAGTATTCAGGTCCATGCTTCTTGGAACAGGCTCTACTGCTATCATTCATTGGGTTGTTGACACATATCCTGTCATATCAATCAAGCATGCTGAACATGAAAGAAGAGATGAAGTAATGGGTGTTTTACAGTACAGCATTAAGTCAGGGAAGCAATCAGTTCCAAGTCAATCAATACAAGAGAGCATTACGCTGTGGTTCTTACAAGGAAGAACTTCTCTCTTTCTTCCTTAAAGCCTGGACTGAGGATGCAGATGGTCACTTTGTGTCTTTGCTGGAAAACAGGAAGGTCTACATCACTTATGGGAAACTGTGCAAGACCATTACCAAAGGCAACACAGGTGATCTTGTAGTAGCTGATGAACCTGACCTTACTTGTGACCATGAAGAGGCGGATACAAGGCTTCTTCTCCATGCAAAGCATGCAAGTCTAGAGAGTCATGCACCTATCTTGCTTCGATCCCCAGATACGGACGTCCTTGTGCTCGCTACAGCATTCTCTTCTAGGCATTATCTGCCACTGCTGTTTAGAACACAAAAGAACAAAGTTTGGGCATACATTGATGTCTTAAGCATCACTAACAGATTGGGTGAAAGTGTTTGTGATGGGCTACTAGGTATGCATGCATTATCTGGATGTGATTCCACAAGTAAGTTTGCTGGACATGGCAAAAAAAAAGCTGCGTGGAAGCTGATGGAGAATGAGGAATTTTGTACAGCAATGAAGAGGTTGGGAGATAGATTTGAGCCAGATAATCAAACATTGAAAGAAGTAGAAAGATCAGTTTGCCAGCTTTACAATTTTGGACAATTTACCAACACCAATCAAGTACGCTGTGCAAAATGGAACCGTCAGACCACAGATGTGACGAAGCTACCACCATGCCATGATAGTGTGGTTCTTCATATCAAACGGGCAAATTATCAAACTGCTGTGTGGAAGAGGGCATTGATGAGGGAGATGAATGCTCCATCCCCACATGGCAATGGATGGATTGTGAATGGAAACGATATTACTATCTCATGGATGTCCCAGCCCTATGCGCCACCTCAGGTCTTGGACATTGTTAAGTGTTCATGCAAAGCGATCTTGCCATGTAGCACAAAGAAGTGTCGCTGCCGCAAACAGGGACGCCCATGCATGGTCATCTGTGGATGCAATGATGATTGTTGCAATGCAGAAGATGTAGAACAACAAAGTGATACTGACTGAATAACATTTTTCATTGGCAATTAGATATGGTTTTAAGTGGTTTGAGAAGTCATTTTTGTCTATGAAAATATTTGTGTTAATGCTGATGAATTAATGTTTGCAATTATGTTGAAATATTAGTTTATTCTTTTGTGATTGTGACTGATTTACACATTTGTACATGCATTTGTAATAGTTTCAAAGGTTCAATTATTAAAAACCTTAACACTAAACACCAAAATAAAACGTTGTACATTCTATCATCTATAGTTTCCTTATTTTGTCCGCCAAATAGTATCTATATGGAGTAATTAATTAGGTTGTATGTATTCATTTACAATAGTTTTGATGCTATCAATGGATTGCTTAACCCTCAAAACCATATTGTAGACACCAAAATGATAGTGCTATGAACTAAACTGACCGAGATATGTAGGTTTTCATCAGAAATGGCGGCCATTTTGAATAATAAATGAGGTATCCATTCCACATTAATTTTGATATCAAAAATGGATTGCTTGACCCCAAAAACCCTATCCTAGACACCAAAATGATAGTTCTACCAACTATAGTTAGTGAGCACTGGCTGATTTTATGATTTTGAAATCGAAATGGCGGCCATTTTGAAAAATGTCGATTTTGACCTCTTTCGGACACTTCTACCGAGGGTTACCCCGGCTAATCTTTTTTCTTATGTAAAACCTATACAATGAGACCTAGAAACATAATATGCCAGATTTCGCCACGAAAAATTATATTTTCAGAAATGTCGTAGCACAGCTATTAATGAACCCTCAATAGTGTTTGATGTGTCAAAATAAAGCTACTTACTTCTATTGTCGCATGATAAACAAAGTTGTTATGATTCATTAAAATTATATGATCTATGGTGCAATTCGTTACATGCACACCCAGTTCGTGCGTGGCGATAATCGGGTATTTGAACATGTTTATTTACATTAGATCTTACCAGAAATTTAATTTTTATCACTTTGGCACCGGGAAAGCAATAATATTTAAAGTAGTAATATTGTGTGCTAATTGTGTGGAGCCTAACAATTTTATTTAAATAACACACGAACTGGGTGTGCAGTGCTCTAGCTATACATCCCGGACACGTCATTGCATAACAAATCCGTTGCCGGTTCAGTTTTGATCCGTTCCCACTTAGTAGGGACCAGCACCCCCAAATCTGTCGAGTTGGGGCCCTATTCTGTATCAAAACTGCTACCAGTTTAAGGTAGATATACGTGGACACATCCGTGCACACATATAGATACATTTTATTGCTCTACGTGAACTGTACGCGGACTACGAGACTTGGGTCACCAGCATTGGTGCGAAGTTCCTCTCGAGAGCCGTCAATCTAACCTGGTAGTGGCCTGGTAGACGTATCAGTCCACCCGTTCAAACGTTCTGGGTATAAACGAGGTCTGTCAGTGCCTCGCAGTTTCTATTTTCAGGTCCAGCAGTCAAAAAGCTTACAACATATTTCGATTTGAAAATAACAGAATTTTTCGTAGAACCAGTAAATATTGGTTTAGAAAAATAGTTTCCAACATGCTCTATGTGATATGCGTTAATGATCGGCTAAGACGATGAAAACATAGATATTCTATATTTATAGTATTTTGATAATATTATATGACAATATAATATCAATATAATATCAACTAATAACTTCGATGTTGTTTGGTTGGTTTATCAATAGGTTGGTGTCTTTAGACCTTCAAATTGTCAATATTGACTATAAAACTTTAAAGAATCAACTTTCGCATTCAATAGCACAAAAAATCCTAATTTTCAACATAAAATACATTGTTTTTCATATACAGATGTAATTAAATCCACATTTCATTGTTTCTTAATTTGCTCAAGACACCTAAGTATTATTTTCTACAGAAAGCATTCATTCATCTTCAGCTTTTTATTTACTATAGCCATTGTAATGGACATAATATAATATTTTGATTTGCAGGCAGCCATTTTGAAAAAATAAGGCGGCCATCTATCATTTTCTATTTTGTTTGTCTTGCTCGAGGGAGTTGGACGGTCTGTCTATACATTCCATGGTGATCGGTGGGTCACCAGTATTTGGCCCTAGACTAGACCGAGAGGCCTAGAAGTATGGATGGTTTATACAAATAATTTGTGTCCGTCGTTTGCAATCTCAAATAATAATTCATGTCACCACCTAATTTATTTTCTACTTTCCGTCAAATAGATTACAAGATGAAAACGTTGTAATTAGTAGATTGAAATTAAATAACTCGCTAATAACAAAGAATTGTTGCACATTTTGATTTGAACATCGCAACAAAAATTGTATTTTTGCCACTGGATTTCGTGTATACAAAAATGTAATGGTACAATGAGCATTAAGTACATTATTTTGTTTCTGATGTGAGATTTCCACTTTATGTCCATTGCAAATTGTACTTTGGACCATAATACTGGTGATGTTCATTTAAAATGATAGCCTAAATCATAGACTCTCATTGCACTCCGGGTTTCAATTTTAGAGATCTTTGATATCAATATTTTAACATTCGCTGTATATTAGTGGATCTGTTTAAAACTTTTGCCGCAACGTTCAGAGCAACATTAAGGCAGCTCCTATCAATGCAAATGTGAAAACAAGTGTGTGTTTAAATATATCTAATTTTTACTCTACTAGTAGAAACATACACTTATACACACGTTTCACAACCTGCCAGGTCGTTTCTTCAGAGCAGAATGGAAATTTCTACTGCTGACCACCAGAAAATTGGTCCAAATAGACCAAACCCGACAGGTTGTGAAAAGTTAGCAAGTGTGCGATTATACTAGTGTAAAGAAGTGCCAACAAACGAGGTCAGTGGTTTTATATCGTATCAAGGCTGCGCGGCTGGTGAAGCTAAATATAGCGTCAGGTGTCAGACAGTGTGGTTGCGCAACGCAGCATATAGGCGAAGTTGAAGTGCGTGTCCTTCGTCATGGGAGATTGGTGTAACGGTTAGCACACCCGACTATGACATATAAGACCTGAGTTCGATTCCACGATCTTCCAAATCACCTCTACAAGCAACACTGACTTTCGTTTCAATTGGTGGAAGACAAGGACTTGGGTGCTTCATGTGAAGCCACCGGGTAGTTGCCTTGTGAAATTGTGAAATTGTCCATTAGTCCAGTGGGGCTGGCCCCGTGTGCAAGACACTGGGGGAGGGGGTTGTGTAAAAATTGAATTGTATACATTTTGAACATTTCACTCTCAACTTAATGAGACTGGTCCAAGGAACAAGTGTGTGCGTTTCTTCACGTGTTATTCACTTGACATAAGCTTGTGGTTGTTCGCAACTTTTTATGGATATTTGGAAGGCATCTTATGTATTTTCTTATGACAATTTTGTTATAGATCATCACCATCAGTGTCTGTCATCGCTGTTTTTCGTTTGTACGTTATTGAATTATGCGCCTTTGAATTGTTAAGTGTAAAGCTCCTTGTGAATCAGCCTATCCAATACATGTATTTCACACGCAGAGCTAGTGAGTATCCAAACTAGACTTATATATGTGAGATTTTTACTTTGACATTGTTTGTGAGAAGTGTGCAAGTCCAAAAAAAATATCTATTGTTCTGAGCAAGATATTCACATTTCCAATGTAAGGCAAGGAATGTGTCATGCAGATAAAAAAAGATTAATGTATGAGTTTTTATTGTTTTGCCATTATTATTCAGGTATTCTACAAGTGTAAACGAGTGTATGGTTATGATAAATACACACTTTGATGATGGTGAATGTGCGTTCGAGTTCTTGGCTTGTGTCGCTAGACTCAGTGATATGTGTATATTTTTTATTTATTTATTTATTTATTTATTTATTTATTTATTTATTTATTTATTTATTTATTTTTAACATGCAACCATTTTATCATCATGACTGTGTGTGATACAAACAGGTGAACGAGACAAAACTAGTGTCATTTTTGAGTGCCATTTTCACCTCATTTTATGATATACCTTCGGCAATAAATGATGTGAGAATTGTTTGACAGAATCGTACTTTCTCTTGCTCTCGTCTCAATGGTTTGGAAAGTACTGTGTCAAAAACAAATCTTTTTATGATTGGTCGGTTTCAGTTCAATGTGGTGATTTTCCACATGCTCATTGCCTTTTGTTACGTCGAGCAAAAGTTGTTTCTAAAAGTGTTTGACCTAGAAAATGTGACAACGACTTTCTGTGTACATCATGACTACTGATATTCTGCGTGGTTAATGCTGTAAAAGTAGGCTTTTTTTGCGCTTGACATTGGCAAAGTTAGCCTAATATCTTTGAAATCATTATTTTGTTTGGTCTTTGTAAAAATTCATGCATGAACTTGAATTGAAATAAGAGAATATGTAATCTGCTCAACAAAGGTAATGATAAATGGACAATAGTCATTTACAGATTTAGTGCATTCTATTAAGTTTTGCAAAATAGATTTGGTTCTGTCTTGTGCACCTATTAATACATTAATTGGAAATCATGTAATGGAAAATCTTGAAAGCAAGAAGTCATACATAGATGTATGTTTATAATTTTATTTGTGTATTTTTATCTCCCATCTATTTTATTTGATTTTAAAATAATAATGCTAATACCAATATCGGTGTTTTCTAGTATGAGGATATATCTTACGTGTACCACAAGTACCACATTTAGTATCAGTGTTGATTCGTATGCAGCTTGTGAATGTAGTAAATGTTACGTTCGATGATATTTTCCTATTAAAACCACTTTGTGTATTTATTCTGTCAAAAGAAAGACTGAATATCTAAACTTGACTGTGTTGCAATGGTTGTTTTCTTTTGATTTTACTTTGAATTACCAACAAATATAACTATGATTTCTTACACACATTCTATTGTATCTATTGCATCCATACACCGTAAGTTTCCCATTCTACTGTAAGTTTCCCATTCTACATATACTTAGCATCTATTTTAGATTTTTTTTATCCGCCACCATTGTATCGAAAAAATGAAACGAGTCCCCGTAAACACTAGCATTATATTTTCGTGGATCATTATTGAAATATGAGTGAAGTAAGACAACCGGGATGGTACACAGCTATGATTGTAATTTTAAAGGCATAAATGATGAATGCATTATTATAAATACAAAACCACACGTTGATTTCAATGATTTATTATTATTATCCAATTAATAAGAATAGTGATAAATTCTATTTAATTTTTCAACTGTAAGGTAATGGCCATTTATTGATAAAAAAATACTTTATAATTATATAATCTAATCAATGTGTACAAAAAATAGCCAAATGTAAGCAGCTTGAAATATTAATTTAACATATACACATAAATAAGAAATGAGGAACAATATTCACACACACACACCATTACTAAAATTTTAAAATTCCACATGCATTTCTCTTGCCATGGAATGCGTATAATTCAGAAGTATTACAGTGTTTAGCCACCTAAAGGTAACAGATGAAGCTCATGAGAATAGTGGACTTGTTGACAAATATAAACAGGTCAATGGCCAGAGAAGTTTTAATATAGTATTTATCAAGAGGCATATTAACCCAAATAAAATATGAAACAGTATGTTTAATGTGCAAGCATAATTATTATTGTACAAAACTAGCAAAATATATTCAAAATAACAAAATCTCCTCCTCCTCCTCCTCCTCCCCCTCATCCTCCTCCTCCTCCTGCTTCTCCTCATCCTCCTCATCCTCCTCATCCTATATTATAATTTTTATTTGCTTTTCTCTTTTATAATTTTTTCTTAAAGTTTTGTGGTTTTATGTTTTTTTTAGTTATTTTCATATTTTATGATTTTTATTTGGTTTCCTTTTTTGAATTTTTTTTTCTAATTTTCTTATTTTATGATTTTTAAAGTTCTTTTTCGTATTTTATGATTTTTATTTGCTTTCCTCTTTTATAATTTTTTCTTGAAGTTTTTTAGTTTTATGTTTTTAGTTATTTTTCATATTTTATTATGTTTATTTGGTTTTCTCTTTTGTATTTTTTCTAATTTTCTTATTTTATGATTTTTTGAGTTGTTTTTCTTTTTTATGATTTTTATTTGCTTTTCTCTTTTGAATTTTTTTCAACATTTTCTTATTTTATGATTTTTAAGTTCTTTTTCGTATTTTATGATTTTTATTTGCTTTTCTCTTTTATAATTTTTCTTGAAGTTTTTTAGTTTTATGTTTTTTTTTGTTATTTTTTATATTTTATGATTTTTATTTGGTTTTCTCTTTTGGATTTTTTTTTCTAATTTTCTTATTTTATGATTTTTTTTTTTTGTATTTTATGTTTTTATGATTTTTTATTTGCTTTTCTCTTTTGTATTTTTTTTGACAACATTTTTTCTTATTTTATGATTTTTTAAGTTCTTTTTCTTTTTTATGATTTTTATTTGCTTTTCTCTTTTATATTTTTTCTTGAAGTTTTTTAGTTTTATGTTTTTTAAGTTTTTTTTCATTTTTATGATTTTTTATTGTTTTCTCTTTTTTTTAGTTTGTTTTTCTTTTTTCTTATTTTATGATTTTTTTTTTAGTTATTTTTCATATTTTTGTTTTTTGTTGCTTTTTCTTTTTGTACAAACTTTGAAATTTTTATATTTATGATTTTTCTGTTCTTTTTAATTTTTTTTCAAATTTTCATTTATGATTTGAAGTTTTTAATTCTTTTTCTTAGTTTATGATTTTTTATTTGATTTTATACTTTTTTAATTTTTTTCATTAAAATTTTTTTATTTTATGATTTTCAAGTTCTTTTTCTCTTTTTTTATGATTTTTATTGATTTTTCCTTTGAAATTTTTTCTCAAAGATCATTTTATGATTTTTATCATTTTTTTCATTTTCTTTAATTGCTTTTCTATTTTTTTTTAATTTTTTTTATGAGTTTTTTTTGCTTTTTCATGTGAATATTTTTGTCTTCTTGGTCATTCTATTTTTCAAGTACTTTTTTGTATTTTCAAATTTTTTAATGATTTTTTTTTATAGGTTTTTTGAATGTTTTTTATGAATTTTTTTTGGTTTTCTCTTTTATGATTTTATTTCTTTTTTTGTGTTTTTTTCTATTTTTTTATTTTTATCCATTTTTTAAGTTCTTTTTTGATTTTATGATTTTTTAGTTTTTTCTCTTTTTATTTTTTTTTTTTTTAATTTTTTTTATTTTATGTTTTTTAAGTTTTTTTCATTTTTTGATTTTTATTTATTTTTTTTTTTTTTTTTTTATTTTTTCAGTTTTTATGATTTTTTTAAGTTTTTTCATTTTTTGATTTTATTTTGCTTTTCCTCTTTATTTTTTTTTAAGTTTTTTATTTTATGATTTTTTTTTTTTTTTCTTATTTTATGATTTTATTTGCTTTTCTTTTTTATATTTTTTTTGCTTTTTGTTTTATGATTTTTAAGTATTTTCATATTTTATGATTTTTATTTTTTTTCTCTTTTTATTTTTTTTAATTTTTTTGTTTTATGATTTTTAAGTTTTTTTTTATTTTTATGATTTTTTATTTGTTTTTCTTTGATTTTGGAGTAAATTTTTTTTATTTTATGATTTTTTTTTAAGTTTTTTTTCTTTTTTATGATTTTATTTGCTTTTCTCTTTTTGGAAATTTTTGTCAATTTTTCTTATTTTATGATTTTTTTCAGTAATTTTTCATTTTTATGATTTTATTTGTTTTTCTTTTATAATTTTTCTTAAAGTTTTTATTTTTTGATTTTTTTGTAATTTTTTATCTTTTTTGATTTTTATTTGGTTTTCTTTTTTGATTTTTTTTTTAATTTTTTATTTTTATTTTTTTAAGAATGATTTTTTTTTATGATTTTTTTTGTTTTTTATTTTGGAATTTTTTTTTAAGATTTTTTTTTATTTTTATTTTAGTTTTATTTTTTTATCTTTATGATTTTTTATTGCTTTTCTCTTTTTATGATTTTTTCTTGTCATTTTTATGCCGGGTTTATGTTGTTTTCTCTTTAATTAGCTTTTTTTGAATTTTAGTTTTATGATTTTTTAGTTTTTTTTCATGATTTTATTTGGCGTTTTCTTTTTTTGATTTTTTTTCAATTTTCTTATTTTATGATTTTTTTAAGTTCTTTTTCTTTTTTATTTTTTTATTTGCTTTTCTGATTTTGATTTTTTGACAACATTTTTTATTTTATTTTTTTTGTTATTTTTGGTATTTTATGATTTTTTATTTGCTTTTTCTTTAATTTTTTCTTGAAGTTTTTTATTTATGTTTTTTTAGTTTTTTTTCATATTTTTTTAACATTATTGCTTTTTTTTTGGAACTTTTTGTCAACATTTTCTTATTTTATGATTTTTAAGTTCTTTTTTCGTTTTTTGATTTTTATTTGCTTTTCTTTTATAATTTTTTGAAATTTTTTAGTTTTATGATTTTTTTCTTTGTAATTTTTCATATTTTAGATTTTTATTTGGTTTTTTTTGATTTTTTTTCTAATTTTCTTATTTTATGATTTTTAAGTTGTTTTTTTATTTTTATGATTTTTTTGCTTTTTTTTTATATTTTTTTAAAGTTTTTTTTCATATTTTGTTTTTTTTATTTTATTTTTCTATTTGGAATTTTTGTCAACATTTTTCATATTTTTATGATTTTTGGGTTTTTTTTCAATTTTATTATTTTTATTTGTTTTTCTTTTGACTTTTTTTTGAATTTTTTTTATTTTATGTTTTTAGTTCTTTTTCATATTTTTATGATTTTTATTTGTTTTCTTTTTTGATTTTTTTCTAATTTTCTTTCATGATTTTATGATTTTTTGTTCTTTTTGATTTTATGATTTTTTTGTTTTTTCAACTTTTTCATTTTAGTTTTATGATTTTTAAGTTCTTTTTCGTATTTTTATGATTTTTATTTTCTTTTCTCTTTATTTTTTTTCTTGAGTTTTTAGTTTTATGTTTTTTTAGTTATTTTTCATTTTCATGATTTTTATTTGGTTTTGTTTTTGTTTTTTTTAATTTTTCTTATTTTATGATTTTTAAGTTCTTTTTTTCATTTTTATGATTTTTATTTTGCTTTTATCTTTTGATTTTTTCTTGAACATTTTATTTTATGATTTTTAAGTTTTTTTTTCAGATTTTATGATTTTATTTGGTTTTCTTTTGATTTTTTTTTAAGTTTCCTTTATGATTTTTTGTTGTTTTTTGTTTATTTTTTGTTTTGTTTTTTTATTTTGGAATTTTTTTTTATTTTTCTTTGATTTTATTTTTCTTATTTTGGTTTTTTCTTTTTTGATTTTTATTTGCTTTTTTCATATTTTATTTTTTTTAAGTTCTTTTTCATGATTTTTACGTTTTTTATTTTATGATCTTTTTTTAATTTTTTTGAAGTTTTTGGTTTTGAAGATTTTTAGTTATTTTTCATATTTTATGAATTTTTATTTGGTTTTCTTGTATTTTTTTTAATTCTCTCTCATTTCATGATTTTTTGTTCCTTTTCTTTTATGGATTTTATTTGATTTTCCTTTTGACATTTTTGTCAATATTTTCTTATTTTATGATTTTAAGTTTTTTCGTATTTTATTGTTTGTTTTCTTTTAAAATTTTTCTGCAATTTTTTTAGTTTTATTTTTTTTAGTAACTTTTCATTTTTATGATTTTTTTTTTTCTTTTGGGATTTTTTTCTTTTTTTCCCTTTTTTATGTTTTTTAAG
>CM032664.1:38625444-38657552 GCA_019095985.1 Streblospio benedicti | reverse complement strand
GCATATCCCTTCTGTTGGTGGTTTTTTGTTTGTAATTAGACAGTGTTGCTTGGTGGCTGCGACCGCAGTCTTGGTGAGACTGATTTTGCTACAGCGTGGTTAATGCTGTAAAAGTAGTTTTTTTGCACTTGACATTGGCAAAGTTAGCCTAAAAATCTTTAAAATCATTATTTTGATTTGTCTTTGTAAAGATTCATGCATGAAATTGAATTGAAATAAGAGAATATGTAATCTGCTCATCAAAGGTAATGATAAGTGGACAATAGTCATTTACAGATTTAGTGCATTGTATTAAGTTTTGCAAAATAGATTGGGTTCTGTTTTGTGCACCTATTAATACATTAATTGGAAATCATGTAATGGAAAATCTTAAAAGCAAGAAGTCATACATAGATGTATGTATATAATTTTATTTGTGTATTTTTGATCTCCCATCTATTTTTATTTGATTTTAAAATGAGAATGCTAATACCAATATCAGTGTTTTCTAGTATGAGAAGGATATAATATTTTAAGTGTACCACAAGTACCACATTTAGTAACAGTGTTGAATGGTATGCAGCTTGTGAATGTAGTAAATATTACACTCGATGATATTTTCTTATTAAAACCACTTTGTGTATTTATTTTGTCAAAAGAAAGACTGAATATCTAAACTTGACTGAAGTTGCAATGGTTGTTTTGTTTTGATTTTACTTTGAATTACCAACAAATATAACTATGATTTCTTACACACATTCTATTGTATCCATTGCATCCAAACACCGTAAGTTTCCCATTCTACATATAAGTCCCCATAAACACTAGCATTATATTTTCGTGGAATATTATTGAAATGTGAGTGAAGTAAGACAACCAGGGATGGTACACAGCTTTGATTGTAATTTTAAAGGCATAAATGATGCATGTATTATTATAAATACAAAACCACACATTGAGTTCAATAATTTATTATTATAATCCAATTAATAAGAATAGTGATAAATTTCATTTATTTTTTCAACTGTAAAGTAATGGTCATTTATTGATAAAAAATACTTTATAATTATATAATCTAATCAATATGTACAAAAAATAAAGCAAATGTAAGCATCTTGAAATATCAATTTAACATATACACATAAACAAGAAATGAGGAACAATATTCACACACACACACACACACACACACACACACACACACACACACACACACACACACACACACACACACACACACACACACACACACACACACACACACACACCATATTACTAAAATTGTGAAATTCTACATGCATTTTTCTTGCCATGGAATGTGTATAATTCAGAAGTATTACAGTGTTTAGCCACCTAAAGGTAACAGATGAAGCTCATGAGAATAGTGGACTTGGTGACAAATATAGACAGGTCAATGGCCAGAGAAGTTTTAATATAGTATTTATCAAGAGGCATATTAACCCAAATAGAATATATGAAACAGTATGTTTTATTGTGCAAGCATAATTATTATTGTACAAAACTAGCAAAATATATACAAGATAACGAAATTTTCATTTTGAAGCTCAATACTTCGCTTGATATTAAGTTAGTTGAAATTTAAGTTGTTCGTTTGAATTTCAGTTGTTAGTTTTCTTGATATTATTTTGTTGTTGTTTTTTATTCAGTAAGAGTATGAGTTAAATATTCGTGTTCTTTAGTTTGCTTATTTGTTGATTTTTTTAGTCTGATTATGTTATGTTATTTCTGTAATTATCATTTTGTTACTCTAAGTTTAGTTAGTTTGAGTTGTTTGGTTATATGGGTTTGCCTACTAATACTGGTTTTTATGCTGTGATCTCTTATGCTAGGTTTGGATTTACTTTTCTGTGATAACTATAGTTTTTGTGTGAATTTATGTTTTATTTTGAAGTGGGGAGGAAGTGCACCCTTTCCATGTTCAGTTATTGTGCAGCACCAAGTCTGAGCTGAATGCGAGCCAGCGCTGCCTGCAGACTGTAACTTGGAGGGAGGAGGACATCCACCTGATATCCTGTATGAGCAAGTGTGTTAGAAGCCAGCCTTTTTTTGGTGGATTCTTCAGTTACGTACAAGTAGTTTTATGTTAGTTTGTAAATGTTTAGTAGTGCCTCCAAGCTCAAACCCATCGACCCAGTTCAAGACCATGGCATCTTTGCCTCCAAGCTCCTGTGACGATGATCTCGTTCAAAGGTGAGCACCTAAAATATTATGCATTTATAAGAAGCTTCAATAGTTATGTCGACCATACATCCCTCGCAACTCTGCAAAGTTGGCACGGCTCATGAAATATTGCACAGGTAAGTTGCAATCATTCCTGCAATAATGGACCCAGATAAAGGCTACCCCAAGGCAATGCAGATGTTGAAACAACATTTCGCCGACAGCTACACCATTGCAAGAACTTGGATGGATAAAGTCGCAGAGGGACCGGTAATTGAAACAAGAAACCCTCCTTACTTTGTGAGTTTGCAGACGACTTAAGGAATTACAAGGAGACTCTGGAAACTATGCATGCGGAGGTCGAGACGGAGATAAATACAAAACCTTTTATTCTTAAAGTAGTGGAGAGACCTCCGACCCTTTTACAACACAGATGGCGTCATCAGGCTCATGAAATGAGAAAGAAGGAAATCTGCATCAAATTTAGTCACATTGCAGCCTTTATAGACGATGCTGCCGAAGAAGCTAATGACCCCGTCTACAAACATTTAAATGAAAGTAAGCTACCCACTCGTAAAGACGGATCAAATTTTGCTGTGGCCACAAATGTGCATGCAACCAGTATACAAAGGAATATCCACCATTGTAAATTGTGCTGTGCAGACCATACACTTTTTACTGCGATGCATTCAAAGCATTGTTACCATAAAATAGACTTACATTCGTAAATTCTAACGAATTATGCGATAACTGTTTGAAATTTGGCCACATTACATTCTGTCACAATGAAAGAGTATGCACAATAAATGGGTGTGGCCAAAACACACTAGAATTTTACACAAGCTACATCAGCATAAGGAAGAACAAATCCTAGAACAGCAATCATGCGCTGCCGCAGCAATGACATGCAGTCTGAATGAAGCAAAGGTCGTAAGTTTAGCTCTACCGATTGTTGCAGTGAAAGTTAAATGTCTTGAAAACAACAACACTGTTATAGCATATGCGTTGTTAGATTGTGGCTCATCAAACTCCTTTTTTTCAAGAGATTTATTGAAGAAAATGAAGATGTCCTGTAAGAAAGAAACATTGTCAATAACCACCCTTGACAGAGAAAATGTTATTGTGAATGAGGAGCTCGTATCTTTAATAGTGTCAGGTGTAACTGATGAAACACAGGAAAATCTAATGCTGGACACGGTTTACAGTAAATCATCAATACTTATCAAGCAGGACCACATTGCAAAGTTTAGTGGGAGTGGACATATCTTAAAGGCATACAAGTACCAGACTGTGATTTGCAAGAGATTGATTTGCTTCTTGGACAAGATGCCCCAGATGCACTACTTCCTTTAGAAGTACGAAGTGGAGAAAGGGATCACCCTACACAACATGAACACGCTTGGGTTGGACTCTAAATGGTCCTCTAGGTATCTCCAAAGTCAAAGGTAATGTTAGCCAGTTTGTCCAATGTGGACTTGAAAGGCAATTAAAGCAATTTTAGAAATTGGATTCATCCGAATTGCTAGACAATGCAAAAAACAAAAGTATCAGCATACGAAAGAAGGGCTTTGCAAATTTGGGAACAATCCATTCACCGAAAAAATGGACATTACATTTTGGACATTCCATTCCGAGAAGAAAATATCAATTACCCTTGAATAGGAAATTGGCTGAATGAAGAATGCAGTTGCTAAAAAGACGACTTGGTAGAGATGAAAGCCTTAAATAAAATACACAGAAAATATTAACAGCCTTATTCACAGTGGTTATGCAGAAGTAGCCTCCAGCAGCGATAAACCTGAAAAATGGTTCTTACCACATCATCCCGTTATCAATCCAAGAAAACCAAAAAAGGTAAGAATAGTATTTGATTGTGCCACCAAATATGAAAGAATCTGTCTGAATGATAAGGTTCTGACTTGACGAATTAGCTCATTGGAGTGCTGACAAGATTTAGAAGGGATAATGCGCTTATGGCTGATATTGAACAAATGTTTCACCAAGTAATGGTAAATCCCAATGATACCGATGTACTTCGCTTCCTCTGGTGGAAAGAATGTGATATCAATACAGTCACAGTTGAGCACAAATTGTTAACAGTCATCCACATAGAAATTTCTTATAACTGTTCGCCCAACATTGCTATTGATATTGATACCAAAGTCCTCCACTGTTCTCCTCAGCGCAAAGTTACAACAACTTGGACTCCAAGCTCCAGCAAAACGATGTACTTTTCCATGGGTTGTAAATTGAAGCCCAACTCATCACTTTCCACGTTCCAAATAACACCTAGTGCTTTTTCTGATGGCAAACATGCATGGTTCAATTCTAGTTCGTTAACTTGGATCGTTCACTTTCTGGTATTAGGAGGTTAACCAACTAGAATTGAACCATGCATGTTTGCCATCAGAAAGAGCACTAGGTGTTATTGGGAACGTGGAATGTGATGAGTTGGACTTCAATTTACAAGCCATGGAAACGTCGTTAACTAGAAGAGGATTGCTAAGTCTGATTAGCTCAATATATGACCCACTTGGATTTGTGAACCCATTCATCATTGCTGCTAAAAAGATACTTCAAGATTTGACATTTCAAAAAATAAGCTAGGATGGTGCCCCACCTCAAAATGAGAGACTACGGTGGCAACAGTGGACAAAGGATCTCGTATGGATTGAGAAACTTAAGATCAAACGATGCATGCAGCCTGATCAAAATGGGACAATAAAATCAGCTCAACTTCACCATTTTTCCCATGCCTCACACATGACATATGGTGCAGTAACCAATCTCCGTATCTGTGATCAAGACGACCAGGTACACTGTAGCCTGCTGATTTCAAAATCGCATACTAGTATTATGCCTATACAGCAACAAACGATACCTCGATTAGAGCTAATGGCAGCAACAATCAATATTGAACTTGATATAGCAATGCGTAGGGAACTTGACATACCCATAGACGACTCCTAATTTTGGACTGATAGTACCATAACCCTGTCTTACATAAAAATGATGATAAACGTTTCCACACCTTAGTACTAACCGCATGTCTTACGTACATTCCAACTCTGTTCCTACACAATGGAACCACATTGGTGGTTCCTGGTAGATCACTTGTCAAGAGGCCTATCATCACAAGACTTGGTATATAATGACAATTGGAGTAATGATCCTGCCTTTTTATGCGCAATATTTGGCACACACGTTCTGGGAAAGATGGTTGAAGGAATACCTTATGGAATGCAAGTAAAAAACTGGCCAATAGGAATAAAACGGGTTTAAAACTGCCAACTAATGACCCACAAATAAAAATCTCACTCACAAATGAAGTCATCTGCGACACCACACAAGTTCAACAGGAGACATGAAAATGTGGTTGAACAGGACCCATTAGAAAAGCTTATGAATCATTATTCGTGCTGGAGAAGGCTGAAAAGAGCTGTTGCTTGGCTTTTAACAATAAAAGAAGTGCTGCTCAGACGAAATGTTCCTGCAAGATATCTAACAGTGGCTGTATAATATGGAATCAATCCACCAGGCGCCTCACATATGGGTGGCATTTGGGAGAGACAAGACTATTAGGTCTATTAAAGTCTATTAGGTCTATTAAAAGGATTCTTGTGAAAATAAGTCATGGTGAAACCTTCACTGATGAAAGCTTGCAAACCATTATGTGTGCTGTGGAGAATATTGTCAATAATCGTCCATTGACCACTGTTTCTAGTGATCCTAATGACTTGGGACCTATAACGCCAAATCACCTCTTGTTGGTAAAGGGATCTGACGCGATTCCAGGAATATACACCATTAACGACTGTCAAGGTCGCAAAAGATAACAACATGCGTAATATTTGCCAAACGTTTTCTGGCAAAGATGGTTAAAGGAATACCTTCCTACATTACAATTGGGAACTAAATGGAGGAAGGGCAGAAGAAATATTGCAGAGGGTCATGTAGTGATAATTGTTGACCCAAATGCAATGTTTGCTTTTTAAAGTTCTTTTTCATATTAAATGATTTTTATTTGCTTTTCTCTTTTATATTTTTTCTTGAAGTTTTTTAGTTTTATGTTTTTTAGTTATTTTTTACATTTTATGATTTTTATTGTTTTTTCTTTTGGATTTTTTTTCTAATTTTCCTATTTTATGATTTTTTAAGTTCTTTTTCATATTTTATGATTTTTATTTGCTTTTCAATTTTATATTTTTTTAAGTTTTTTTAGTTTTATGCTTTTTAAATTATTTTTGATATTTTATGAGTTTTATGCTTTTTTAGTTGTTTTTTATGTTTTATGATTTTTATTTGTTTTTTTTTTTTTGATTTTTTTCTAATTTTCTTATTTTATGATTTTTTAAGTTTTTTTTCATATTTTATGATTTTTATTTGTTTTTTTTTTGATTTTTTTCAAATTTTCTTATTTTATGATTTTTAAGTTCTTTTTTCATATTTTATGATTTTTATTTGCTTTTCTCTTTTATATTTTTTTCTTGAAGTTTTTTAGTTTTATGTTTTTTTAGTTATTTTTTATATTTTATGATTTTTATTTGTTTTTTCTTTTGATTTTTTTTTCTAATTTTCTTATTTTATGATTTTTTAAGTTTTTTTTCATATTTTATGATTTTTATTTGTTTTTTTTTTTTTTTTTTTTTGATTTTTTTTTTTTTTATGATTTTTTTTGTTCTTTTTTCATATTTTATGATTTTTTTTTGCTTTTCAATTTTTTTTTTTCTTTTGAATTTTTTATTTTTTTTTTTTAATTTTTTTTTTTCATTTTTATGCTTTTTAGTTATTTTTTATATTTTGTGATTTTTTTTTTTTTTTTGCTTTTTCTTTTTTTTTTTCTAATTTTCTTATTTTATGATTTTTAAGTTTTTTTCATATTTTATGATTTTTTTTTGGTTTTTCTTTTTTATTTTTTTTTGAAATTTTTTTATTTTATGATTTTTTTTAGTTCTTTTTCATTTTTATGATTTTATTTGGTTTTTTTATTTTTTTTTTTTTTAATTTTCTTTTTTTATGATTTTTTTTTTTTTTTTATTTTTTGTTTTTATTTTTATTTTTTTTTTTTTATTTTTTTCAAATTTTTTCTTATTTTATGATTTTTTAAAATTTTTTTCATTTTTATGATTTTTATTTTTTATTTTATTTTTTTTTTTTGGTTTTTTTTTTTATTTTTTTTTTGTTTTTTTTCTTTTTATGATTTTTTTTTTTTTTTTTTTTTTTGAATTTTTTTTTTTTTTTATTTTATTTTTTTTTTTTTTCTCTTTTATGATTTTTATTTTTTTATTTTTTTTTTTTTTTTTTTTTTTTTTTCTTTTATATTTTTATTTGATTTTTTTTTTATTTTTTTTTGTTTTTTTTTTTATGATTTTTATTTTTTTTCTTTTTTTTTTTTTATTTTTTTCTTTTTGTGATTTTTTTCAAGTTTTTTTTTTTTGATTTTTTTTTTTTTTTTTTTTATGATTTTTTATGATTTTTTTTTTATATTTTATTTTTTTTTGCTTTTTGATTTTTTTTTTTCTATTTTTTTTATTTTTATGATTTTTTTTGTTCTTTTTCATTTTTATGATTTTTATTTGCTTTTTTCTTTTATATTTTTTTTTTTGATTTTCTTTTTTTATGTTTTTTTTTTTATTTTTATGATTTTTATTTGGTTTTCTCTTTTAATTTTTTTTCTAATTTTTTAGTTTTATGATTTTTTAGTTTTTTTCATATTTTTATGATTTTTATTTGGTTTTTTCTTTTATTTTTTTTCTTTTTTTTTTTTTTTATGATTTTTAAAGTTCTTTTTCATTTTTTATGATTTTTTTTTATTTGCTTTTTATTTTATATTTTTTGTTTTGGATTTTTTTTTTTTATTTTTTTTTTTATTTTTATATTTTTATGATTTTTATTTGTTTTTTTTTTTTTTTTTTTTTTTCTAATTTTTTTTTTTTTTTATTTTTTATTTTTTTTTTTCTTTTATGATTTTTATTTGCATTTTTTTTTTTTTCTAATTTTTTTTTTTTTTTTTTTTTCAGTTTTTATGTTTTTTTTGCATTTCTTTTTATTTTTTATTTTTTTTTTTTTTTAAGTTTTTTTTTTTTTATGATTTTATTTTTTTTTTTTTTTTTTTTTATTTTTCTGATTTTATGATTTTTTTTTTTTTTTTTTTTATTTTTTATTTGCTTTTCTCTTTTGGAATTTTTTTTCAAATTTTCTTATTTTATGATTTTTTTAAGTTCTTTTTCATATTTTATGATTTTTATTTGCTTTTCTCTTTTATAATTTTTTTTCTAATTTTCTTATTTTATGATTTTTTTTTTTTTTTTTTGTATTTTATGGTTTTTATTTGGTTTTTTTTTTTTTTGATTTTTTTTTCTTTTTTTTTTTTTATTTTTATGATTTTTTTTGAAGTTTTTTTCTTATTTTATGATTTTTATTTGCTTTTCTCTTTTGGAATTTTTTGTCAACATTTTTTTCTTATTTTATGATTTTTTAAGTTCTTTTTTGTATTTTATGATTTTTATTTGCTTTTCTCTTTTATAATTTTTTCTTGAAGTTTTTTAGTTTTATGTTTTTTAGTAATTTTTCATATTTTATGATTTTTTTTTTTGTTTTTTCTTTTTATTTTTTTTTTATAATTTTCTTTATTTTATGATTTTTTGTTATTTTTCATAGTTTTTGGTTTTTAGTTGCTTTTCTCTTTTGTATTTTTTTCTAAAAGTTTTCTTATTTTAATAATTTTATGTTCTTTTTCCTATTTTATGATTTTTTTTCTCTTTTGTCTTTTGGAATTTTTTTTGCCCAAAGTTTTTTTATTTCATGATTTGATATTTTTTATTTCTATTTCTTATTTTATGATTTTTATTTGGTTTTCCCTTTTGAAATTTTGTTCTCAAAGTTTTCTTATTTTATGACTTTTAAGTTCTTTTTCTTATATTATGATTTTTATTTGCTTTTCCCATTTGAAATTTTTTTCTCAAAGTTTTTCTTTATGTCATCATCATAATTCTTAATCATTATCTTCTCAATTGCTTTCATCAACATCATCATCATTATCATATGAGTAAAATAACATTCATGTGAATCTTTTGAGCCAGCCATAAAATAATCTATCGTCTCCAACACAGTCCAAAATTTTACAACTCAGGATGGGTTTAACCGGTGTTGTAATCTTGTAAATAGTTTGTATCACTTGAAATTTATAACTACTTTTTTATATTTTGTTATTTCCGTGGTGTTTATTCTTAAATACATACTTAATATGCTTGCACTTCAAACATTTTTGAGGACCATTGTCAAAAATCTTATTACTGGGTCTATTTTGTTAAGGCCACCAAGATTTATTGGAATACCCCTTTCAACAAGTTGAACTTCATCTATGTCAACCAGCTGACTGATTTTTACTTCTTTAGCAATGCTTTTTTATTTCATTTCATTTTTATACTTTCTATTTAGGAGTGTAATTTATACTCCAAACTCCAAACTAGACTGTTTGGAAGGGCACTAATTTCATATCTTTTTATACATGATTTTATGTGTATTTTTCATCAACTTCATTGTTTACTTTAGATGATAGGCTGTGGTTAGTTGATCAGAGAAACTAAGTCCATTTTCATGAATAAATATTCAAATATGAATATGATTCTCACCTATATCAAAGACTTTTAAAAAATTACAATGTTGAATTTAAACATTGCATGACAAGAATATTGTAGAATTCGAGGTGGGATGTGCATATGAAACCCAAAAGATTGCATGAACTACCCCTACATTACCAGTGAATATTATTCCTCCAAAGTTATAGTAAAATGTATTAAAATCCAGAAAATAAATCTCATTGATAAATAAATATAAATGATATGTGAAATGTCCATTATCGTTGGATTTAGAACACGTGAGTTTTGATGTGCAGTGGGACTCATTTCACTTAAACACAAAGAAAGAATCTAAAAATTTCAAGTTATTATAAAATTTTGAGTTGTCAGAGCGATTGATATAAAGGAAAATGGTAACTTGCCTGCTTGTTTTGTAAATTTGATTCATGAGAGTTCATGATTAATGAGTCCTACTCTACATAAAAATAATGAATTCCGTAAGACATAGCTTGTATTATGGCATTCATTACCTCCTATACAAAATGCTTATTTGGCTAACTTTTACACCAGCTAATTGATCGATCATTATCAATATTTGCAGTATTGAAAGAGTTGTGGTCATTTTGCCATTATTTCTTTTGCAGTGTTATTAATTGGGAAAAGTGACTAAATAAATGTGATATTTAAACACTGTAGAATGTACATGCATGTATCAATGGTATTTGTACCTACTATTTGATGCACTTTCATTAAAATGTGCAGTCTATATGAACCACTATGTCCATAGTTTATTCAGGGGTTATTTGGTATAGCCCAGTGTCAAGTTTTCTCATTTTGAAAAACATGATCTCACGCATTCAGCAAAAAATACAAAACACACAATATGAGATCATAAAGGTCTCACACTGCTCATGTAGACAGCAGACCATCTTCTGGAGTCCAACAGTTGGCAGTAGGTGATATTGATCAAGCCATCGGTTTTCATGGTCACATTGATAGAACCATTTGCTGTGCATCACCAAATGTGGTGACCTGAAACCATGAAAACAAATGCTGCATTACTTATTAGATAATCTTTACTATTCTAATATTTTTACTTACATGTTGAGACTTTCGTCATCGTATCACGACAATGTCTACCTGAATTTAAGGCAGGTTATTCCTTGTAGGATGAGGATGAGGGGAAGTCACAAAGTGTCACACAATGACATCATCTTACAAGAAACATCCTGCAGTAAATCAGTTCCGAAGATGCTGTTGTGATATGATAAACAAAGTCTCAACATATATTTGTCACTATGTAGATTCATCTATCTAGATTCTAATACTAAAGTACAAGTTAACACCTATTTTCTCTGGATAATTGATTGAAAACCAATATCAAACTTTCATCCATACTATGGGCTTCTTTAGGATGTGATGTCATAACAACATCACAAGGAATCTCTTGTACAGTCTTTCAGCTGGCCCATGGTGCTCAATCAGAAAGAGGATATACGGAGAGTCCACACATACTGACTACTATTTAAACTTTAATAGCAACCACTCTTTGGAACACAAAAGAAGTGTGGGTTGTATCCTGTTACATCTCACTAATTGCATTGTAGGTGAAGCTGGGGGTCAAGCACAATAAGAGAGTGCTAGGTTTCAATGACTATCCCAATTGGGTGCTTAAAACACAAACTCCTTCAACCACTAACTCTGGTAAAGTCAGTAAGCAAGATAAACCCAGGGCCAAACCTACTCTCATACATTATATCAAAGGTGTATCAGAACAGTTCCGCCGAATCAAGGAAAGCTACAATGTTATTGTGTTCTTCAAACCTGTAAACACACCATGCCAGCTTTTAGTTAGTCCAAAAGATCGTCTGAATAGGGAGAAGGTGATGGGTCTTGTGTACCATATTTAGCGGTATGATTGCGATGCATCATACCTTGGAGGGACAGAAAGATACTTAAAAAGGTTTCTTGGAACACCGTAGGCCAAGTTCCACTTCATCTGAGGTTTTGCAATATAACATTATACCCACTGAAAGACCTGGTCATTCTGTTGACATAGGAAATGTCAATGTCATTTAAGCAGAACCTAAGTGGCTGAATGAGGTGTGAAAGAAGCCATCTACATACGCATTCATTAGCCCTCCCTGAACAGAGACGGAGGCCAGTTCAACCTACCGAGAGTGTGGGACAATGTACTGAACCCTAAGAGGGAGAGGCAGCAGCTGAAAGACAGCACAGGAGCTTCCTTGTGATGTTGTTATGACATCACATCCTGAAGAAGCCCATAATAGGTGTAAAAGCTTGAGATTGGTTTTCAATAAATTAACGTAACTTGGATAGTAAAGATGAACCTTCATTTTATATTTGTGAAATGTTAGCTAAATGTGCATTACCTTAAAGTTAGCCTCTAATCATTGAAAAGCACTTAGTTCACCTGTCAAATGAATATACGAAGATAAGATTGTGAGTTTAGGGGCAGAACGTACCATGTTTGAAGCTGTGATGCTTAGTGATGCCTCTTCACTCACTCGGATGTTAATATTGAGAGGTTTACAAATAAGACATCACTTTACAGAATTAATCCATTCATATGTTTCTCCTTCTCCCAGACTTGAAATAAAAAATTATACCTGAAATTATATATAGGCTAAGAACCAATACAAGTATGAGAGTCGTCATGGTATTGCTCCCACTTTTCTGCAAAATGTTCATTCTTTTTTTCTTTCTTTCTTTTTTTTTCATTTAGTTAATATAGCTTCATATTTTTCTAGCAGGCGCTAGACAATTGCTACACAACTTGGAGCACAATTGCTACACAACTTGGAGCACATCGAACCTGCACTCAAAGCTTAATTTCTGTTTGTGTAAACTGTGGTGGTAATAGGGCATGGTGGGGGTAACAGGACATTTGAAATATCTGCTCTTTTAAATGTCAGGTTTTGAAATGAGCTTTACAAAAAGATTAAATTTCTTATTCCATGTTGAATACTTTTCAAAATGCCGTAAATGTTACAAAAATATTAGTATTTCAGGAATGCTACTCCAACAATTCACATTCAGGTCAACTCACCTAATACTAGTAGTTATCAAAGGAAAAAACATTATTACGATATGTTACCACCCAGATCATATGAATTATTGTAAAAAAAATATAAAATGCTTTTGTTAATTATTGACATAGAACCAAGTATGGGAGCAAAGTACCGCCTGTACCAAAATAACATGTTTGACATGTAAGTCACAATCCTTTGTAAATTTGATGACTTAAGGGGATTCACTGACCAAATATGTCTTTTACGCAGGCAAGCTTTAAATTTAAAGCATGTTGGATTGTTTTAAAGTTATAACACAATATGTGGGAGTAACCACTTTTAAGGATAATGTGGAACAATAACCATTCTCATAAATACGAAGATAAGATTGTGAGTTTAAAGGCAGAACGTACCATGTGTGAAGATACGAGATGCTTAATGATGCCTCGTCAGCCACTCAAATGTTAGCATTGTGAGATTTGCAAACAAGACACCAATTTATGGAATTAATCCATTCATATGTTTCTTCTTCTCCCAGCCTTGAAATAAAAAATAATACCTGAAATTATACAGGTTAAGAATCAATACAAATATACACATAATTGAATTGTATCACTTACAAAACACATTATATAATAAAAAGGCATTTGCTTTGCTGTTGTCATAAGTTTGCTGACATACCATAACAACAAGACTGAGCGCAGCAAACACTTCTACAAGTGCCTTTTCCATCGAAAGGTTACTGGAGCTCTCCATAAGTCATTCAATGTAGTAAACTAAAATGAATTATTCCTAGAATAAACATTGAAATTCAAACCTTTCAAAGATTCCATCAGAACCCAAATAAAACAAAAAATATATAATTCTAAAGTAACTACTTTGTATTAGGGAACATTTCTTCCGGATAAGTATGAGTATAAATCAAACGGCTTCAAGATTTTAAAAGAAATGATTCTTACAATGTGTCTGGAGTATTACAAATACACTGGCCATGCTTGTAGTATCATTTCCTACTGTATTAGTTTATTTTTGATAAAAGCAGTAGGACTCATGGATACCATTTGTTTCTTCTCCAGTTTTACTGCGAAAATAAAGCCAGTTTGCATCTGCAATATATAAAACAAACGATGTATAAAACTGTCTTTGATCACTCGCTTTAACTATTTTCACCTAATAATAAAAATCATGAAATCCGTATTCATATTAATCTACAAATCCAATTAGTGTTCACAGGCTAGAATGTGGATATTAGAAGCAGAACATGTGAGAACATACCATGTTGATGTTTAGTGAGGCTTCTTCTGCAACTCGGATGCTTAACATTGAGGAAAAACTTTGTGTTTGGCAATTAAGACATCACTTGCAATTTGATACTATCTTTATATGGACTTCAGCTTGCACAATGATCCTCTGCATTAAATAAGCTACACTATGGAATAACAAGGGGTGTATTCTACAATGAATTATTCTTAAAATGAACTTGTCATCTTAAAATGCAAATCGAAATGAAAAGTTTAAATCAAACTCAAATTCTCATATATTTCTGAAGTACCTGCATTGTTGGATGTGTACTCAATTGCGCAGTTGTTTGCTTTTTACTTCAGTTATGATCCTTACATTTCATGTCAAATCCATGCAACTAAAAATTTGAATATGTTTCAAGTAAAATATTTTCTAGTTAAAGACCATAGGAGCAGAGCGGTCAAGCATTTTGAGGTCCTGTATGGTCAATCTTCAGCCTTCAGGTGACCACCGGAAGATTGACCATATTTATACTAAATCCCATGTAAATGCACACGATGCATCACACCGATTGATCAGCACTTATCATATCCATACAGTTTCATATTATAATTCATGGATGTATATATAAAGTACAATGTATTGATGAAAATTTAAAAAGAAATGATACTTACATTGAATTTTCTAGTAAACATGCGCTGGCCCTATCGTGGGCCCCGGCAATGTTCATACCTGGAGAATTGCGTTTTTTCTCACTATTATTCTCACTGTATTACTTTTTTTATAGAAATTCACATATTCTGGGAAATGCCATTTGTTTATCCAGTTTTATTGTGAACATGATTCAGCTTGTATCTATAAAAGATTAAAATGTCTTTTAAAACAGAAGAGGAATTTGCTGGCCAATTTTTACTACTCATCTAAATCATTAGCATCATAACTTATGTCCGATTTATTATTCATTTCATATTCTTGTTAAATGAAAATTAATATTTAACAATGTTTGCCGTGCATTGTGTGACTTTCCGTAAACCGACCATCACAGTGCCACTTTGTATTCATTGTATTACAATTTTTTCGAGAATTTTTACACATGTAATCATTGTATAAAAAGTTCTTGGAGCTGCTCGTACATGTATATCATTTTAAAACAAGATATGATCTGTTCTGTTGTAATCATTGTGTCAACATTGTCGAATTGTCTTTATTACCAAATAAATCTAAATTTTATTTGAAATACAAGTATTTACAATATCTAGATCTATTAATGGAATAAACTATGATGAATTATGATGAAGTAAAAAAACTCTGACAGAGTAAATATGTCTATTTTACTAACCTGATCCAGAATTTCAGAAATGCAATATCGGTGTGGGGCTTTCTTTTTTCTTCCCTTTGCAAAAAACTTTAGCGTGAAATCAAGCGCCGTGTCAATATTTGTGTGTATTTAGGCGTTCATTGAAAAACATTTCAGCTTTCTGTGCTGTCTAATTTAGTTGGAATTTAGACAATTAAAGTTTCCGCCTTCTCACACTTTGCCCCGCTGTTGAAGACCCATGACAACGCATGTTCAACGTAAGCAGAATGTTTACGTTTAACGTACGTTTCTTTTTACAAGATTTTTTTTGTTGCTATTTCGTTCTTTATAACTGAGCAGTCAGACCACGGCGCCGATTTTCTTACGGAAGATCGAGTCTCATAGATTTGAAACAATTAGAGCGACTCATCCATGACACACATCCCACGAGGTTTTTTACTGCACACTGAGCCCGTGGATGTCATATACAATTCTATCATTGATAAGAAAACAGTTGAATATGAAATAAACAAACCAAACATTATCAATGGTGACAATGGGTGTTGAAAAATACGTTTAGAGAAGGAGATTGTTTACTAGATATTGTTTATTTTTGTTTTTAAAAATGGGATTCACGGGATGCGTGTGTTAACGGGCTCACTGTCACTGTGTACCCTTCTATGTTAATACGGCATCAATCCGTGAGACAGCATCCTCCTTCATAACGTGCACGCCCAACAAGTTGTTGTTTAAGTGCATAGTTCACTCTTGATAGGCAGTATTCATCATTCTTGGTTTATCTTGGTTATGTAATAAACATATTTCATGCTAGACCTTCACAAATGCAGGCTCTTCTACTTCATCATAGCAAGAAGATCTAGTGGGCAGGAGGCAGAGGCCATGCATACCCTTTTTCAGCCCCAAAATGTCATTTTTTGTGGGGCTTTTGGCATACCCATGAGCATTTGCATCTTTGAAACCCAATTAGATTCAGATGTTCTGGCGTTCTGTGCACTCTTTTCCAAACGTCTTCCACTTTTTGCAAAGTTATATCAATCTTCTCATTTAAATAGTCTTACGGGAATTTTTATATTTTTAATTTTTCAATCCATAATGCAACCTCAACTGATACTATAGAGGGGGGTGACACAGGATAGTGGTATATGGAACATGGGGTCAAAAAGAATAGTGTAACATGGAACATAGAGGTAAAAAACCAGTGGAACATAAGAAGTCATAGGGGAACATGGAACATGGCAATTCCCTCAAATTTTTCATACTTTTGTCGCGATTTTACGGTGTTTTGACTCAATTTTACGCTACTTTTGTTAGATAGTAGAGGTTTCGAACAACCAATAAGGACCAGATTGTATTGCGGTGTCGGTCAATATTATATCCTACTCTTCATAATCTTGGCAATCCTCCAGCCAATGTTTGGTTTCTACAGCATCTACCAAATGTGCTTCTTTGGCTGAGTGAATAGGCAGTTAGACTCATGACCAGAAGGTCGTGGGTTCACTTGCCAGTCAATTCTGTTTGTGGGTGTTGAGCAAACTCATACATAAATAGTTGCACACAGCTCCGTGACACCTACACTTACACTCACATGAGAGTGAGGTCACATCTAGACGGAATAATTTTATCGATGAATTCTTAAAACTACATGCAAAAAAGGACCAAACATCACAATCACAAGCTTGAGTCTGTTTTTAGCATTCCATATAGTTTGCATAGACCATTTCCAGACACTCTAGCTATTTTTGGTAAAGTGGGTTGAGCATAAACTTATGTTTATCATGTGCTATGCTATGTGTCAAGTACAGGTAGGTGTAATCTAAACAGGATGTCATAATATCACGGAATTGGCGCCGTTGGAGGTACAATGTAGAGTGCATACGTCGGGATAAACCACCAACATGATGCTGTGTCACGCTCTCCTCTTTATTGGTAGGTTGATTTTGTATATTTCTATTAGGCACGTTAATAATATAAGTCTGTAATATTACGAATTACCGGATACTAACACCTTTAACAGAAACTGACCATATCTAACTTTGTTTTACTTTTTTTTTCAACATCGCTTAACTACGATGCGATTTGTATGACCTTAATGCATAAACATAAATATCAGATATACAGGTTATCATTGCAGTTCATATTAACTATATAAGTTATTCTTTTCAAAACTAAAGTGTCCCGGACATAACGCATTAAAGGTTTGGACCACAAAATATTCGCTATCAATTATCAAAACAAATGATGTAAACAAACACACGGTGTCATTTTTCAAAGGGTTATTATTCAGTAAATATCAGACGATATTTAATACGATAAGTAGTTTATTTAACATGACAACATACCGCATTCTGAACGGCTACTATGCAAACGCATAAGATGATACAGTTTATTTCGCGTAAAATATGTTTGACATTAAATTTGTTATCTTTTGCCAACTTTCTCTTGACACATGTGTATAAAGTCTTACAGAAATTTGAGAACATGAACACTTTAACTAGCATTAAGAATCCAACATAAATCCATCATGTGGTACTACCAGTTTAAGAATATTAACACTGTTAATGTAACTGCAACTTATCAGTACTCCTATATTGTTGTATTGAATTTGTTTATATAAGAAACAAATAACCATCATTATTTAATTTGTTTTTTATGAAAGTATATTTATGTAAATGTTAGTAACTATTAATTTACAATAATAATATCTCATGTTGAGAATGTGGGACTGACACCTTTCTTGAGATAATCATAATAGTCTGAAATGCTTTGGATATTTGTGGACGTTTAATCAGTGTAAACTTTGATATTCATATGGAAAAGAATTACAGTGATCATCTTCATTTCTGTCCGTCGAATAGCATTTGCAAATGAATGTGTTGATTAATAAAAAAAATGCCGTTGCTTTTTTGCAGATGTCTAAATTTGGTTACAAAAATCATTAAAAAAAAGTGTTTACAAAACTCTCATTTATTTTAGCTTTGTAAAGTCTGTCATCCTACCGGTCCAATAATTTGTGTTTCTTTTTACTTGGCCAGTTTTTGTCACGGGCGATATGACGACTTCTGATGACCCGCTTGGTGATGTTCAACTGAAGGCCGGGGTTTTCCGCACATTGAAAGATATAGGAACAATCATGGAGTGGATAGTTGAGATAAGGGAGCGGCAGGACAGGCAGGATGAGACGTTGAAGAAGGTAATGACTGGCCTTGCTGGGTGACATATTGGAGAAGGTAATTAGTGGCCTGGTAGGGTGACGTGTTGGAGAAGGTAAGGAATTGCCCTGTAGGATATATGTTTATATATCATTGAGCACCTTGTGGTATATAATGATCCGTCTTTTTTGATCATTTTATATTGAAGGACATATTGCCAAAAGGTACCTCGTGCAAATATGGTGATCCCTAGCCCCTAGAGAAATCGGCATCATTTTGATAGCAATTTTTGGTTCAGCAATTCTATTTATATATTTCGGATATGCAGCAATCATTTTTTTTAATCTGTTTATACATGTAAGTTTTCCATATTTTATTTCTATAGTTATCATAAGTTACAGTTGAGAAAACCAAAGGCCCATACATTGACTATGTTATGTGTAAATTATATAAAACCTCTACTAAAGTGAATGCATGTGCCTATGGAGTAAATCATTATGCATTGCCAACAATTGACGCTGAAATAGCCACGGAATTGTCGTTGCTGTTAATAGCCATACTGTCTAGTCATGAATGCATCATTTGAGGAAGAATATATTTACCCCACTATATGTGAATTGTGGGATTGTAGGGCAGTAATATTCATGCCAGTTAGACTTTGGCTAAAATTGTATCGAAGAGTGTTCCTTGCCTTGAGATTGTGTACTACAGGTATACATATTTCTAATTTGAAAAGGACGCTAGAGTCTATATGTGAATTCAAAAGAGCATTCTAAAATGTTGTTTTGTGTGTGTGTATTTTGTCATGTTTAGAATCAATTACAGTGGTAAGAAAGACATTGAAACATAATATGGAACCTGCTGCCAGCCACTTATTTAGTTTAAACAATATTGATAATACATATAGTTTCACTAAACATTTGAACAAGCTTGTTCCTTGCTTCAACAGATCGAGTCCAGACTGAATAAATTGAAAGATGATGTGCTGCTGGATGTATCAGCCTCAATGGCTGTTTTAGAAAACAACATAATCCGGGACATCAATGACAAAATCAAGGAGCAGAGTGACAGCATAAAAGCGGCTCAGCATTACAACCAGAACCTCACTGAAGAGCGCATGGGCTCCATACAGGCAATGGTAAAATGACGTCTCCTTATGATTGTGTTAATCCACTCCACAGTTTAAATTTTGTGTTTCAAAATGAAATCAAATAGCGTAGAGGCTATGGCAGAACCTCTCTACGAAGATTACCGGTCTGGCCTCAAGTGATCCCAGCATAGAGCTGAATCAAGGCGGTCTCGATTTGAAGACTAGTGGCTACAAACATTGGTCTTATTATAGAGGTCCATGAGGTAATAGCTGAATCAGAATACACTTAGGCCCTGAATTCCACAGTGCCTTTTTGGTTAAGAACCATGTAACGAACTCCAACGTGGTCAATAACATTGCATATCGCCTATTGCATTGGGAACGGGTTATATAGTAAATGAGATGTACCGTATTGAAAGATGTCTGCTAATCGGTATGGTAGACGCTGCGTTTACTCAGATCCCTCATTACAGATGGAGGAGTCATTTGGCAAAATGGTGTCGGCAGAACAAGATGATGCACATCTTGACAAGATGAAAAGATTAGTTTCACACACCATGCAGGGAGGTAAGGAGACGATTGTCTGCACTATTTCACTTTTGAAATATAACCTACTAAGCTACCTGATGAAAATTTCTGCTTCTATAGAAGACGATATTAACACGATTACGCTGGCGCTTTTCTTGTGATAGACAAAAAGTAGGGCATCAATTGAATTTAAGAATCATCATGTCGCTTCACCCTCATGTGATTTTTCCTGCTTCATAAGAAACACATATTGCCTGAGTGACAATACAATGATCCTACATGTGAGCGGTTCAATACGATTATCGTATGAATTAGAAAAATCTCTTGCTGCCCCATCGCCTAGTTGCTACGTCGCACGATGTGAACGTAAACTATCTTAATGTATTTACAGTTTTGGTAATCTCATGTACATAACCATCTTCTTAATCTCTCACTGGGCGCGACTTACTCTTTCATGTGTTCTACGCCGTTGTGAAAACGAGGAAGATGCTTGGACTGACATGCGCAAAGAGAGATTTAGACTAGGCAGATTTTCAGAAAATGTGCATATTACGAGTGATGGAGGCATTTCATGTTTACGGCTGGCAAATAACTTTTTTAGATGTATTTTTAGGTGCTAAATTGATCTAAGGTGTTTGCCGTTTTCAAAACCCGTAAACGCGACAAATTCAAAATGGCCGCCACTGAATCATGAAAAGTCACATTTAGCCATATTTTGGTACTAAACATGGTAGAAACATAAATAAAACATCAAAATGTATGTTTCTTGGCACAAGGAATGCATTGAGATCATGATCGAACGTTAAATATGTTCAGAAATCAAGATAATGACTGCATAAGTTAAAATTTACCACTACTTACATGTACATGCAAAATGTTCCGTCCCACGATCATGCATCATTAGCTTGTGGCATATGAATGATATACATTTGATGCCATTTTTATTGTTTCTATCTGTGATATATGTATTTGTGTGTGATAAAAAAGTGAAATAATGGGAAAAAAATCAAATGTCTACATGTTGTTTATTTTTATATTTTGTGTTGAAAACAGCTAGCAGCACACAGGTAAGACTCCTTTTCGTGTGGAACGCTGACATCTGTTGCCATATGTATAACATTTGCAGGCCTCAATGCATGGTAGGCTGTTTTTTTCTGCAGCTACTCGCTCTACTTAGGCATCCTTTGCAGCATCCACAAGATAAGAATTCTGCACAGGCTTTTGGGATGGACGGAAGGGAGAGAGTAGACGTGGTAATAATTGACCATTTTTGCAATACCAACCCGTTTCGGTAGTTGTGGAAAGAATTGGTGATGTTTTGTGAGCTTGTATCCAAACACTTGCTTGATAATGACTACTCATTATGTGGAAACATGCTGCGTCTGAAGTTGGAAGTAATGCTTCCTGTGGTCATCCCATGCAGAACAGTTTCATTCTTGCTTCTTCACATGTTTCCGCTTTCGGTACACAGTATATCTGGCAGCTAAACTTCTCTGTAGATTTTGATTTGTCATCAATCAACTGGCCCCTGCCCAGTTGGCACAAATTTTCATGGTGCTCCTGAAACACACGCCACGCCGTCTTCTTGCTGTGACCACTAAATTGAGAGACAGTGTCACATCCAGTGATTGCGTGATACGTGAGTATTGATGATACTTGCTCATTGGGTAGCTGACGACGAATATCATGTACTGGGATATATTTTGGATGTTTTGATGTGCCAGCTTTCATAAGCAACTTTGAACATCCCATTTTGTCATAGTGAGAGAGCAGTAACACAAGTATATCAGTATTCCCTACTGACACAACCAACCATCGACTCCATATGAGCATGGATACAATGTAAATTAATACGTGTATCAGCTTCCTCATGACCAGCCTCAAGCATGGATAATTCGAGCAATGTGTCCGATGACTAAACAATTGTAGAGTCCGTGAAGCCTCCACCAACAACCACTGTTTTACCACTGGGGCTATGATTCACAAGATGGTTTGACAGTAATACTGCAAGATCTGCCTTGTTATCATCAAGTCTAAAAAAATAGACCAGTCTGTTGGCGGTGGAACTGATGCACCTTCTATTTTTTTGCCGAACTGGCCTCTTGCCTTTTTTGCACTTAGTTCTTGTTCCTGCTTTGATTGATTGTGATCTGTAGCAGTCAAATGTAACATCAATTCTCTGAAAGGCTGCACCCATTTTGTATACCGCTTCAGCAAATGCCTCCGCATATTAACCAATCGTGCTTATGTTTTGTTTTTGTTTTCCTAAAGCCATCACCAGCGCCTGACCATCAATCAGCAAACAACTTGGTCCACGATCTAATAGAGCAGTTGGCGGTGTCAGTACAGCTTTGGTCAACACGTTGGCTAGCAGAGACTTGTCTGGTGAACTCAGTGTGCCATTGATTGTGGCGAGAGATAGCGGTACAGACATCAGTTCACGCGTTAAGATTTTGCTCAACTTCAACTTCACGACCCACCCTGTAAGCTGTGATGAGCCGTTGTAAGATGTTTTTGTCTATCTTTATCGTGCTTTGTTTCTCTTTGAAGTCCTGTACAACTCTGTATAGGGAAGCAAATGTAACAGCTTTATTCTTGTGAATGGTAGCCTTCAAAGCATCATGTTGGTTATCTGGATCTACACAAATACGTTTTTTCAACAAACTCCGCAAGTTGTTTTTTACCAAGTGTTCTGCTCCAAGCAAAGACTCCTGAATAGCTTCACTGGCCAAATCCTTGTTGATCATGTTCTGTAGTGTATCTATCTTGTTCTGGAACACTCCATATTGCCTAAGTGATGTTGCCAATCTTCCTTCATCTCGATCATCTTTGGTCCTGTGTCCTTTGGTATCCTCATTGTGTGTATATGCATCATCATAGTCGTTGTCCACGGTTACATGGAACATCTGTTTAGTGTGTGATGGTATCAGGGTTCTCAGGTTATAAGACAATGTCCAGATTCTTCCATGTGGTGGCCTATGACTCCAAGAAAATTCATTGCTATGTGCAGTCCTCCAAGGCAAGGTATCAGTATATTTTTGTATTGATCAAAAGACCACTTAAGTTCCATCAACTTGGATAAAGGCCCTCATCCACAGTCAGAACTACATGATTCCATTTCAATGATCGAGCTACATGCAACACCCTACTCGCAACAGTTTAGGTGTGTCAATATCGTGTGTGCAGGAGCCTGTATTATGGGTAGGTACCCCACTGATGCTTGCTCTGGATTGACTGTGCTAGTTTTCTGATTGAATGATGTCAAAGAAGGCATTGGTTCCTGAGTACATCTTGACATTATGTATACCAGGTCCTTCGCGTGGGCTTTCTTTGCTGATGGGCATTCAGCTTTGATTGGGTGAACCATTCAGTTGTAATGTTCAAATAATGTGGTCCTCCAGCCATTCCTATGTTCAGCGCTGGTATTATGTCATTCATGGCATCTGGGATACGTTTGGTCAATATGCGGAGGCATTTGCTGAGGCTGTATACAAAATGGGTGCAGCCTTGTTGGTGGAGGCTTCACAGACTCTAGAATTGTTTAGTCATTGGACACATCGCTCAATTTATCCATGCTTGAGGCTGATCATGAGGAAGCTGATACACGTATTATTTTACATTGTATCCATGCTCATATGGAGCCGACGGTTGTGTCAATACCGGATACTGATGTACTTGTGCTAGTGCTCTCTCACTATGACAAAATGGGATGTTCAAAGTTGCTTATGAAAGCTGGCACATCAAAACATCCAAAATATATCCCAGTACATGATATTCGTCGTCAGCTACCCAATGAGCAAGTATCATCAATACTCGGGTATCACGCAATCACTGGATGCGACACTGTGTCTCAATTTAGTGGTCACAGCAAGAAGACGGTGTGGCGTGTGTTTCAGGAGCACCATGAAAATTTGTGCCTACTGGGAAGGGGCCAGTTGACTGATGACATATCAAAATCTACAGAGAAATTTATCTGCCAGATATACGGTGTACCGGAAGTGGAAAAATGTGATGAAGCAAGAATGAAACTGTTCTGCATGGGATGACCACAGGAAGCGTTACCTCCAACTTCAGATGCAGCACATTTCCACATAATGAGGAGTCATTATCAAACAAGTGTTTGGATACAAGCCCACAAAACATCACCAATTCTTCCCACAGCTACCGAAATGGATTGGTATTGCAAAAATTGTCAATTATTACCACGTCTCCTCTCCCTGCCGCCCATCCCAAAAGACTGCAGAAATCTCATCTTGTGGATGCTGCAAAGGATGTCTAAGTAGGGCGTGTAGCTACAGAAAAAACAGCCTACCATGCATTGAGGCCTGCAAATGTTACACACACAGCAACAGATGTCAGCATTCCACATGACAAGGAGTCTCTTACCTGCGTGCTGCTAGCTGTTTTTAACACAAAATATGAAAATAAACAAAATGTGGACATTTGATTTTTTTCATTATTTCACTTTTTATCACACACAAATACATATATCACAGATAGAAACAATAAAAATGGCATCAAATGTATATCATTGATATGCCACAAGCCAATGATGCATGAGGGTGAGACGGAACATTATGCATGTAAATAGTGGTAAATTTTAACTAATGCCGTCATTATCTTGATTTCTGGACATATTTAAGGTTCGATCATGATCTCAATGCATTTCTTGTACCAGACAACATACATATTGATGTTTTATTTATGTTTCTACCATGTTTAGGACCAAAGATATGGCTAAATGTGTCTTTTCATGATTCGGTGGCGGCCATTTTGAACTTGACGCGTTTACGGGTTAACGGTTGAAAATCGAGCCGGGCAAACACCTTAGATCAATTTAACACCTAAAAATACATCTAAAAAAGTTATTTGCCAGCCGTAAACATGAATTGCCTCCACCATTAACATTTTCTAGAAATCTGTCTAGACTAATTGTGAAGATGGTCAGTACAGTAATCATCAAAACTATTTTCAAGTAACTTTTTGGTGTTCTGATTGAAGGACTATGTCAATGATTCATAAGCAACCTACTATGTTTTGTAAATGTTGAAGTTTGAAATAAGGTTCATAATTATATACTATATATCATATTTACTTCCCATCTAATTTAGAAATCACTCGTAACTATATTCTTGTCTTTTTCCAACATCTCTAGTGGCCCATCTAGCATCTTCTTCTTCGTTTGGAAACCATTTGTTGGGAAGCTTCTACCACGTGGGTCTTACTAACAAACACACCTTTGATGAGAACTGGGCGTACTGTCGCGGATTTGGCAACAGTTCCTACCTTGTCGCAATCGAGTCCGCAGAAGAACAACAGCATGTAGCAGGATTGGCTGATGCTGCAGGTCATTCTACTTTGCTACAGCACTATTTATTAAGTGTGCACTTTAATTTATATTATACATATATCTAGCATACAACACATCAATAATTGCCCAAATGCATAATACTTGATAAGCTACTTTGACTGATATTCATCTATCCAGGATTAACCCGGCCTATAAACAAATAAACTAGTAAGTAGAACATTTCAGGGGGCAATCATTGCTACCGCTACCACTACCACTGAAAAAACTATCATTCAAACCACATCTATATTTCTCATCATAGGCTGTGGCGTGGTTTGGACTGGTGCAATGGCCAACCCTTCTGGACATAACAGCTTTTTCTGGAACTTGCCTGATGGAGCAACTAAACCGCTTACCTACACGAATTGGTTACCTGGACAGCCAAACAATTATGCTAGATTCGAGGATGCGTTAGTGTTAAGCAAACAACACGGCTACAAATGGCTTGATTTCGGAGCAGAAGATCCGTCAGAGGGGTTACGGGCAAATCTGGCCCATTTGTACAGTCGTGTTCATTGTGCGCTATGTGAATTTAGCCTTTGAACGTCATGCAAGCGATTATCTGATGCTGTGTCAAGTTGGATCAGTGCAATATGATGATGCTTTAAAGTTTTGATCGAAGCTTCAAATTTCGAAATTAGTTTTTAAAATTGAGTTCAACTGTGTCACTGCATTTGAATGTGATTTGATATTTTAGAAAAAAAGTATCGATAATGTACCCACATTTTTTTTAATTCTTTTATATGTGATGCATTCATCAAATTACTTGACTGTTGGATTGGCGAAAGTAAATATGGTCTACTTTCATTTAAGAACAAGAGACATTTTCGTAGAAATGGTCCTAGAATTTAATAGAATTTCAAAATAGTGTATAACATATTGTGCATTTATCAAAACCACTTGAAAATTGGAATGGCAAAAGCAAATATGTTCTTATTTCGTTTGAAATCCAGCGACATCCTCAACAAGGTTCCAGTATTTAAAACCAAGATTTATCCATAATTAATCCACAAGATTTCAAAATGTTCTTACTTTGTAGATCTAGACAATATTTAGACCTTTTTCAAGACATGCTCCACACATGGTTCCGACTTGGTATTTAATAGTGCGAGAATTTGTCGGACACCACTTGTGACCTAGCCATGTTTAGCTTGACCAAGTCTTTATCAAGTTTTTACGTTGTCGCCTTGGTGATGTTTAGCTATGTCTGCATTTATTTAAACCTTCTCAAGACAAAGTTGCAACATTGTATGGATAATATTAGTTGTGACCAGATTGTTACAAGATCCTGACCTTGTCGTAGGTGAATAATATATTTATCCTGACCATATCTCAACCTCTACGACTTTTCAAAGTCTGGACGTGGTGAAGACTAGGTCAAGATAATAGAATGTGGGTGTTAGACTCCGTGCTGACAGACGTGCCCCATGTCACCTTATAAGATATTTACAACCTGTTTATATTGCAATGTATCTTAATTTAAATAAAGCACTGTCTCGCTGAGTTACAACCCCGGAAAATGAAAACAGTGAAAGTGCAACTACAGAAACTGCCTGTTTATCGAGGCTATAAACCTCTGCATGCATCACGTGAGCAACATAAACATCCACCACGTGTATAGTAGCCTCGTAAAAAATGGTTTTTAATCACAACCGGGCCCGGACTCATAAATATTGCAAATGCCCTAATCCCCCTCGTTAGCAACCGTGCAGGGAAATAACAGTGAATGGATCGGTGGGGTAGCATTAGTATACAAACGGTACGCAACCAGTATACTTTTTTTTACCTCACTATTAAGATTTTTATTGTTGACCCTTTCTTATATTAATAGGAACATCACTCGAAGTATTCGAAGTCAGATTGTCAAGTGATATAAGGGTAAGGAACATGGGCACATTTTTCAATATTTGAAACATTTTACTAAAACATGGCCATACTAGATTTCCTTTGCAACTGAAGTATACCAATGGAAGTTATCGTAGAGCATTTTACGTATATATCCAGTTTTATACTAGCGTTGTGCTCATAAAAACTTGGTTCGATGTGCCAAAAGTTCACGTCACAACATATAATATATGGATACTGATTTTAGGACGTCTAGCTACCTGCTGGTGTGCACCTTTTCAATCGTTTCTATATAGCCCCATGGTGATTGTGCTTCCTTTTTCGCAATTCACCCTAGTGAGACGTGAGTTTAAAAGAAATGTTTTGCTAGCTTTAAAATAAATGTTTTGCTACCTACAAACACTTACGTTCAAAATGCTCTTTATCCATTGGCTTAACAAACCATGCTACCTCGATGCACCGTCCGTTTGTCTTCCCACTAGAGAATAATTCAGTCTGAATTCATTGTGTCTCGCTCGGTAAATCCAGTTTGAGCGCATGTTAAATAACGCTAGACCTCTAGATCTTTAAATCTGCCCATATACAATGCACAAACATTTTATCGAGTACTGATATTTCAAACTCTGTTCAAATAGAACGAGATGGGGTTTTTCGGCCACAATCCACCTGGGAGAGATTAAAAGTAGCCATCGAATAATTTTATTTGCTCGACCAAGTCAGATTTATGGACAACTATACACGAGAACGTAATGGTCAATTTTAATTTCGTAAACATATGATTGACATCATCATTTGCTCAAATGATGTTGTGAAATAGACATACCTGATCAAATAGAATGTAGAGATGTATATGTCCTTGTCAATAGAAAATTGAAACTAGATCAAAAGTGTTTAAAATTTCAAAATGTCTATTTTTGTAAAAAAAAAAAAAAAAAAAAAAAGAAAAAAATTCTATTCAGACATATTTTTTTTCAAATCATCCTTCAATTTTATACACATTTTAGATCTAGCAAACTTTGCGTTGCATGCACACGTTATTAGTGTTTTGTTTCTTAGACATTATAGTGTGAGTGTATATATGCCACATTAGGTTATTATTAGTCCCCAATTTTGAAGCTTTCAGTTTGCTGAGTTTGGTCTCTACTGCCAATACTAATATATGAGACTATTCGTTTGGCCCAATTGTGTTCGCACAATAAGCCACAATATTGAAATGATTAGCAGTTAATAGGCCTCATTTTCAAAAGGTCATGGGTAATGGTGATTGTGTAGAATAACATCAAATATTACGGTGTTGCCGTGGCAACGTCTCCTCCGTTCCAGCGGCAACTGAGCAGGCGCGCATCATCAGGGGGTGACGAAGCTCCGAGGACAAGACGCTCCCCTATTCGGTGGTACACGACTCACCTCAATCGCAGTCAATAGTATGAGCACCACAAGCACTTCAGTACAGTAAGGACAGTAAGGTATAATCCTAGAATAGTAGTTTTGCTGTTATCCTGTATTGCTAGACGAAGAGACTTGTAACTTGAAGACTGAGCAGGCATATGTTGTAGAAGACTTATAACTTGAAAGTTTATAAATCCTCCATTCTAAGAAACTTCCAACTTGAAAAAGAGTCGTCTGTCTTCATATCAAAGAGACTTGATACATGGTTGAAATATAGATCTTCACCGTTTGTTTCCAATAGACGTTTGTTCCAATGTTCCCGTATTGCATTTTTTTTTAAAGTGCTTTTACCTATTTTGTTGAGCAGGAAGGTACTTATCGTTCTCTCTATGAAGTTTTGTTGTAATTTATTGTAGTGGAATTGCCTTATCATCCTCGGATACGTCATTGATTTTGTGAGATCAGTGCTGTGAATTTGTGTTTGTTGAACATACCGGTAGTTTAATTCATGAAATGCATAATTTAATTGTTTATTATATGTAGGCCTACGCTTTGTAGCGCAAAGTCATATACAGTCATATGGTATGAATCATGTTTGTCGAATGAGAAATAGTTTTCATTTTGAGAATTGTGAGGTCATATGAATATTGTTCAAACACTTTCTGCTGTTTTACAGCAAGGTAGATATAGGTGAAGATATGTTGGTTGTAAGATCACACGAGCACATTTTGGTCCATGCAAAATCATGCAGTGGACTTGACAAATACTTATCGAACGACAAGAAATACATTTATGGCTGTTTGTTTTCTTTCTGTGGAAGAAACTTTAGATTTATTATTACTTTTACAGTTATTGTGCAATCATGATTAAATACTGTGGTTCAATGATATCTTAGGTTTAGAGTCAACGTTTATTTTGTACGATCATGTCCAGTTGATTGAAAGAAAAGCAGATAATGATATTAGTAATTGAATAATGCTATCACAATCCATCGTCATATCTCACGACTATATATGCAGTATATAGTTGGTATGAACAAAGACTTTACGGCAGTGTGAGTGATCAAGCCGTGAAAACCGACGATGATCACAATCCATCGGGAGAGCAAACCATAAAAGTGTATTCGTTGTGCTGGAAATTGTTGTTCACCGTTGCATAATTCACCAGATTTTCACTTGTATCAGCGAAATCTGGGTCTGCCATGTTTTCCTTCTTTTTTTAAGAATTGGTTATTTGATAATAGAATACTATCTTGATATTCTAATGAATGATATTTAATTCAAGAAGAGACGTATTGAACATTGTTTAAGGTTTTTGTTTGTTAGGCAACATTTTATAGGAACGAATTTTTTTAGAGGTGTATAAAAGTAAGTAGAAGTCCGCTGTAAAAAAATCTGATTGTTAACGTTTAACATAAATATTTATAGTCGCAAATTTTTTAGGCTTTACAGTGGCTGAAAAAAACAAGACCAGTTTGCGTTGTGTCCCACTTGTTTCAACTTGAACTTGCTTCTAAATTTAGAATATGGGGATTTCCCACTGCTATCTCGCCATAACTTTTATCATATTATATGAATAACTATATATTTTATCATATTAGTTATAGGCATTATCACGGTATGATTATGAACATCCATGGACTTGTAAAGGCAGTGTGAATAAAAGCAGTGAATCCAACGATGCACTGCCTTTGATTACATCCTGAAATGTTATGTTGACTTCAGTATTTAACATTGTAGCTAGTACTACATGTATTTGTTGATTTCTCGTACTTTGGCGAGTTGACTTTGGCGGATATTGTGGATAGTACTTTCACATTTTATGACAACAAGGTAAATGTAAATGTACATGTAATAGTAATATGCGTTTTTTTTTATATATATGAATGTGAATTTTCGTTTGTCTAACGGCGAAAATATCTAACTTGATGTCCTGCATTTCCGGTATATTACTATATAAGTACAAACTTGATGACCAAAATGGTGGGATTAGAAATATACTATGCAGCCATTTTACCCTCCAAGGGCTTATGTATATAGCTTGTTTTCATTGACATGCATAAGTAAATACAAAGAAAATATTGTAAGAATGTTACTTCACATATTGGCCTGCTAATTGATGATCTCCGAGACCTGTCATAATCGAAATTACGGATCTCCAAAAGTATAAAAATGCATGTACATAAGATTTTGCAATACAAATGTCAAATCCCCCTCCAGCAATTGTTAAAGTTGCATAAAAATCGAATAAGTCTTCAGTATAAGTTTCCGAAAATTGGATGGAAATAGACATACAGACTGCAAACTTCCAACTTTTGCTCCTTATTTTCAATACAGTATACGAAAAACTATATTAAACTCTTGTGTAGAATTTTGTGTTAAGTTCATTCCTGCGCAACTTATTAAATGCGTGGTCCTAATACGCCTGAAATCCACGAGGCTGTTTCAGCATGAACGACCTGAGTGGCTCCAACCGTGGGGTCGCCCGCTCCGTGAATACTGTTGACTTCCTCCACAAAATGGACTCCTATGTGTTCAACGAGATCTGTGATGACCTTGCAACACGCTGGCGCGAGCTTGCAGCTCTCATTGATGACGTCGAAGCCTGGAAGGTCACGTAAGTACAACCCCTGGTATTGGTATGTTGTACTGTAGACTCATTTCACTAGTCATTTTTTTGCATGGGATGTTCCTTGCAAGACCTGACTTATTATCAGACAGCACTTCTAAGATGGTACTATTTGTACGATCTTGATGTCCGCTATGTGTTTCAGATGTATGGTAAGGGGGACAGTCTTAAATAAGTCCGACCTGAAAGGGTGGATAAGCCCTTTACAATTTTTTTTTCTTTTTATGATATAACTGGTTACTTTTGAAAGCAAGACATTTTTTGCACAACAGCAGGAAAGAAACATGTTGCGCACAGAAATACACTTAAACCGCTAGAGTTGGTGATAAACAGGGGACTACATTGTATATCTATAGGCAGAAAGACATTGAGGTGATTGCCACAAAGAGTTCCAACAGCGACCGTCTGTGGAGCTGCGCGAGTAACCTGCTCTATGCTTATGGTGAGAAAGGGATGAAGGTCAAGCACTTGGTCAAGTACCTGGACAAGATGCGGATGGAACGGGTGCTGCTCATGCTCAAAGCACCTGGTAACACCTTATATCTAATAGCTTTTGTTTTGTTATGAAAGCACACATATCTCATATCCTTAATCATTGGGTCTCCTATTTTCTATTTATTATGCACGTTTAAGGTATGAAAGTTATAGACACCATAATTCTACAATTTACAGAGATGATTAGGACCAAATACTCATCACGATTAGGAAATGCATTAGTTGTTGAACTTCCAGAAAACTTGATCATCATCCTTGAGCCCGAGCTCGTACTGAAAGTCAAACAGGGTGACCCGCTGGTG
>CM032664.1:38482911-38625344 GCA_019095985.1 Streblospio benedicti | reverse complement strand
GTCTGCCATGTTTTTCCTTTTTTTTAAAATTGGTTATTTGATAATAAAAACTATCTTGATATTCTAATGAATGATATTTAATTAAGAAGAGACGTATTGAACATTTTTTAAAAGGTTTTTGTTTGTTAGGCAACATTTTATGGGAAAACAAATTTTTTTTTTAGAGGTGTAAAAAAAGTAAGTAGAAGCCCCTGAAAAAAAATCTGATTGTTAACGTTTAACAAAAAATATTTATAGCCCAAATTTTTTGGTTTTACAGGGGCAAAAAAAACAAGACCAGTTTGCGTTGTGTCCCACTTGTTTCAACTTGAACTTGCTTCTAAAATTTAGAATAGGGGGGATTTCCCCCCGCTATCTCGCCATAACTTTTTATCATATTATATGAATAACTATATATTTTATCATATTAATTTTTGGCATTTTTTGTTTTGATTAGGAACACCAATAAATAGGACTTGTAAAGGCAGTGGGGAATTTAAAGCAGTAATTTCCAACGATGACTGCCTTTGATTACATCTGAAATGTTATGTTGACTTCAGTATTTAACATTGTAGCTAATTACTACATGTATTTGTTGATTTCTCGTACTTTGGCGAGTTGACTTTGGCCGGATATTTATTCGGATAGTACTTTCCATTTATGACAACAAGGTAAATGTAAATGTACATGTAATAGTAATATATGCATTTTTTATATATATGAATGTGAATTTTCGTTTGTCCCCAACGGCAGAAAATATCTAACTTGATGTCCTGCATTCGGTATATTACTATATAAGTACAAACTTGGTGACCAAAATGGGTGGGATTAAAATATACTATGCAGCCATTTTCCCTCAAGGGCTTATGTATATAACTTGTTTTCATTGACATGCATAAGTAAATACAAAAGAAAATATTGTAAGAATGTTACTTCACATATTGGCCTGCTAATTGATGATCTCAAAGACCTTGTCATGAAATCAAATTACGGATCTCAAAAGTATAATCAAAAGGACTGAGAGTCCTGAAAAGCCGAGCTTTAGGAATGTTATGCAGCTGGGAGTGCATAGTAAAAGTTTCTTCAAATGCAGTCAGTAGAAAATATAAAACAGTTAGCAACACATTGTCTACCCTAGATAGATGACTAAATACAAATTCATCCCTTGATGATAGTCAGCACTGCATAACACTTTATAACCCATCCTATTTGTCTTTTTCTAGCTTATGGTGAGTCATAAAGGCAAATACTAGTCTAGCACAATCATTTCATTTTCTCTAAAAATACTTCTTATCTGTGTACATAACTGTGTCAAGGGACATAATAAAGCAGAGTTCTTGTTGGTCTAAACTTGTAGTGGGACAATTGGCCCCTTAGTAAAGGCAAATCAATGGGTCAATTCTGTACTTGATAAGGCCAATATTTTTTGCAGTAAATTTTGACCATGAACAGTTTCAATAAATAATATTTAAAAAATAACTCCAGTGCTCACTTTTATGCTGAGTAACCATGACTTATATAGTGAAATAAAAATTACAATGGTTTAAGTAATGTTTTCATATTTTATTTATTTCACACATCATAAGGCGGCAGTAATATTTTATCAGCATTTCCAAATCATTGATCTTAAATCAAGAACATTTGTTTCATTTTGAATAATATTTAACATGCATAGGCAGAAAAAATAACATCAACATGCATCACTTACTACAAATCTGTCTGCACATTGCAGGTGGGTAAAAACGATTATTTTTGATAACTGTAAGCGCATTAATGGCAGTTTTTACCGCTGTTGCTAGCGCTTTAAATAACCGCGGCGTATTAATTTTGATGGCTACGACGTTTTTCCCAGCTCATTAACATCGGCGATTGTCGGCGCTTTCAGTTTCATTGATTAAATATTCAAATTGGGCACTAATTTCAGCGCGGATGTGCTTATAGTAAGTAGTGGCGGTGGAGAGGGAACACAATGGAATTGCCTCGGCGGCTATAAAGCTCGAGACTTCTCTGGCTTCGGCTTTAAAAATGCATGTACATAAGATTTTGCAATACAAAATGTCAAATCCCCCTCCAGCAATTGTTAAAGTTGCATAAAAATCGAATAAGTCTTCAGTATAAGTTTCCGAAAATTGGATGGAAATAGACATACAGACTGCAAACTTCCAACTTTTGCTCCTTATTTTCAATACAGTATACGAAAAACTATATTAAACTCTTGTGTAGAATTTTGTGTTAAGTTCATTCCTGCGCAACTTATTAAATGCGTGGTCCTAATACGCCTGAAATCCACGAGGCTGTTTCAGCATGAACGACCTGAGTGGCTCCAACCGTGGGGTCGCCCGCTCCGTGAATACTGTTGACTTCCTCCACAAAATGGACTCCTATGTGTTCAACGAGATCTGTGATGACCTTGCAACACGCTGGCGCGAGCTTGCAGCTCTCATTGATGACGTCGAAGCCTGGAAGGTCACGTAAGTACAACCCCTGGTATTGGTATGTTGTACTGTAGACTCATTTCACTAGTCATTTTTTTGCATGGGATGTTCCTTGCAAGACCTGACTTATTATCAGACAGCACTTCTAAGATGGTACTATTTGTACGATCTTGATGTCCGCTATGTGTTTCAGATGTATGGTAAGGGGGACAGTCTTAAATAAGTCCGACCTGAAAGGGTGGATAAGCCCTTTACAATTTTTTTTTCTTTTTATGATATAACTGGTTACTTTTGAAAGCAAGACATTTTTTGCACAACAGCAGGAAAGAAACATGTTGCGCACAGAAATACACTTAAACCGCTAGAGTTGGTGATAAACAGGGGACTACATTGTATATCTATAGGCAGAAAGACATTGAGGTGATTGCCACAAAGAGTTCCAACAGCGACCGTCTGTGGAGCTGCGCGAGTAACCTGCTCTATGCTTATGGTGAGAAAGGAATGAAGGTCAAGCACTTGGTCAAGTACCTGGACAAGATGCGGATGGAACGGGTGCTGCTCATGCTCAAAGCACCTGGTAACACCTTATATCTAATAGCTTTTGTTTTGTTATGAAAGCACACATATCTCATATCCTTAATCATTGGGTCTCCTATTTTCTATTTATTATGCACGTTTAAGGTATGAAAGTTATAGATACCATAATTCTACAATTTACAGAGAGATGATTAGGACCAAATACTCATCACGATTAGGAAATGCATTAGTTGTTGAACTTCCAGAAAACTTGATCATCATCCTTGAGCCCGAGCTCGTACTGAAAGTCAAACAGGGTGACCCGCTGGTGTTAGAGTGCCAGGCGGAGGGCTTTCCCTATCCTCGATATACTTGGTTTCATCAGTCCAACCACAGTCAGGATTTCTGCGAAGTCGGCCTTTCTGAGAGCGAGGATGGGAAGCTGGTGATAGAGGATGCACAGTGAGTACCTACATTTCTGTTTTCATGCCCTCAACAGTTGATTTTTAGAAAAAAAGGGGAAAAAAAGATATGGCAGGTTAACAAAGAACCGCGTATTGAAGCAAATGGGATATTTTTACTGAGTTGCCATGTTGAAACCAAAAAGTATAGTATACATGAAGTAGTATGGAGCTAATATTCTTTTAATGTATTGTAGTATTTTCAGTGAGAGGTCTTTCGTTAAATTTATGCACATAATTCTCTTTAAAGATGGAGTAGGCTATAATGAAATTTATTGCTACATCATCATAATTTCAATCCATATTTTCATTATACATGGACATTCATACAACATATGTTTCACTGATTCTACATTGTTATACATGTCACATTCATTGGATACATTTGCATTCAATTCATATATTGTGTTACCACAAGGAAGAATATTTTGTAATAATTTGAAGTTAAAACATTAACAACTAATCAGTACCTTAGGGGTATACTTTTGTGATATTTTTAATCCACTTGGTATTTCTTCTTTTCCTTTAAAGGTTATGCTAAGTGGCCAAACAAGTATGCTTTCATAGAAGAAATATGATGTATTCTGTGCATTCTGAAAGTTTCTTTCATTTAAACAGCATAATAAAATAACTAGAGAAATTTAAAAGCCACTCAATAACAGGCCAGCTATAAACCCACCAAAACATGTGTATGCAGAAAAGTCAACCGAATGATTTTTGTCAGACGTAACTTGCACTGTGCACATAAGAAGTTCCCTACCTCTCCCATGTTAAATGTGACATCTGTCGTTTGAAATCTGCGATACGTCTGGCGAAAATCATTCGATTATGGAATATCACGTGAGCTGGTGTTTTAATTAACAAGACGGCATGGTATATTTAAAGATGTAATAAATATTAAATGTATTGAATATAATTGTTATTTTCCTTACACTAGCAATGGGAAAGGCATTGTTTGTTGATACTGTATTTTATAGAACAACAATTTTGGCTGAGCATTATCTTTAAAGTAGTTACAGTAGTTTTGTCTTTAAAGCTCTTTATCATGACTGACGATTATTTGATTTGGTTATATATATAAGGATATACATGAAAATATGTGATTGCGATCCACACGCACCCCACATCCGTTGAGACAGAAAATGCAGAGTGCACTGAAATTATTTTTTATTTCAATAAGTTGTTCAACCAGTCAGGCGTATGATTTTGCTCAACACTTGCTACCAGAAATCGAACTTGTGACGGTTTGGTCACGAGTCTGACTTCTTTTCTACTTGCCATAGAAGTGTGTGCATGACCGTGTTGTTTTAGACCGGGTGAGCACTCGGGCGCGTACATCTGCCGCGTGTGGAGGAACAACATGATTGACCAGCTGCGGTGGAGCAACAACCAACACTGGACTCAAGTACGTGGCAGTGGGGGCTCTCTGTAACAGGAGAACCTCTCTATCATGACAACCCAGGGTATGGCCTCAAGTTTGATTAGCAAGATGGTTTTGTGATCTTTTTTTGTCAGACGTTGGAATTGTGGAATAGGGTCTTACTGTAGAGGTGGTCTCTTTGTTAAGGTTATCTGATAGTGAGGTTGTACATTGTCCTTTGAAAACGATGGGTACACCTTAAACCAATTGCAACAAAAGGTTTGTTAATTGAATGGATTTCCGTAAGGTCCCTAAAATAGCATATCAAAAGTTTAGGAAGATACGTGGAGTGGAAATATCCCTAATTTGCATAAATACAATATAATATGGCCGCCATGATATTCTAACCTACCTTGCCATAAATTGACATTTTTATGTGATTTTGAAGGAAGAAATGGCTTTTTTAGTTAACAGAAAGTTAATAAAACATATTCCATAAAACAATTTATCAACCCTCATTGCATAAATCACACATTAATAGCTTAGAAATAACGGTTATCACATTAGTCAGTCAACATTGTTGGCTTTTACATGGATGTGTGTTTACTTAAGAATTTCAATGTTTCAGATTTTGATTTTTGTACAATTTGTATAGCTTGTATTTTGTACATAGTACAGGGCCATAGCCAGGATTGTAAAAGATGAGAGGCAAAATATGTTGGGTATATATGCAGGTCTACAGCATAGGACACAGCTTTTCTAGAGGGGTTTTGGGGCATGCTCCCTGAAGAAAACTTTGGAATTTATAAGCCTTTTCATAGCGTCTTATATATTATGCTATTTCAGACAGAAAAGTAACCTTAAAAATAATATGTTAAAGCTCAGTTCATTCAGTGTTTGACCGAACCACGATCCCTCCAAAACCATACATGCCTCCCTTGCCTCATATGTAGCTATGGCCCTGAGTGCCTTCACGTGTGAGTAAGTGTTAATGTACTGTGCAGGTGACGGTGACTCCGCGGCCCGACTACGCAGAGTTCATGGAGCGGAAGAGAGCGGAGGAGAGACTGCGAAACCTGAGGCTGGCGGCGGTGCAGGCTCCTCAGCCACCAGGTACAAACCATCGACAATGTCTTGTGCTGATGTTCATGATGACGATACTTGCATGTTTAGTAACACACTCATAGACACACACACACCAAATCCAAAGCCGCTCAGCCAACAATCACTTTCAGTCAACTTTCGCTTCATTTTGATTGAATGTAACTTTGTTCGATCCAGCAGTGCTTGCATTCTGCACATATTTTCACACACAGCACCCCCCTCCCTATGGAAAAACGTGATTCTGCCTCCGAATCCTAAGGCTACATCCTCCCTGCTACGAACCTGCAGTAGGAAATAAGTAAAGTTTAGCCTCAACAGCCCCAACTTGACACTGACATGTCATTCTCACCCCTAGTGCTGCTGGCGCCAGTGCGGTGCCTCCGCCGCGAGCCGCTGGTGATGATCCAGCACCCAGTGGAGCACGACGGCGCCGTCGTGTCGGTCGGTGTCCGGTCAGAGCTGCGCCTCAAATGTCTGGCCAGCGCCCACCCAGAGCCCGAGTACCAGTGGCTGCACGACGACGTGGCCATCCCTGGCGCAACCGAGCCCGAACTCTTGGTGGGTCATTCCATTCATTGCACTTGATTTGTGGTGTACAGTACTGATTACGAATTATAGACAGCGAATATTCCGTAAATTCTTCTTCGTAAAATTCTATTCGCCTGTATTCTGCATTTTCCTACGGTAAATTTTGCTTCCACACTTTTGGATCCAGTGACAAATTTGGAAAAATACGTAGTCTTACCTCTGAAATTCGCCTTCTACTGTTGTGCATGTCTCAAAATTCTCTTTGTATCATTAGTTTCAAAGAATTTCCCAATGAACATTGACTCTTTGATTTCGGTTATTCGCAAAATTCGAAATCGAACGTAACACAAATTCGTTTTGTTTTAATTTTTATTTTGCTATACCACCCCATTAGGTATAAATGGGGAAGTTTGTTACTCTTTGTGTTGTGTAATGCTACATATGTTATATTGCAGCAAATACACTTGAAACAGTAACATTAAATGATACATAGCAAAAATATAATGGCAAAACAGGTGTGTGATGCCAGCTCGAGGCCTAAAGCAAATTTTGCAAATAGGACGAAAAAATTAGTTAATTTATAGAATCGACTACGATCGTCATTCTCAAAATTTGCATGATTCTTTCTTTTTCTCAGAATTTACATACTATAAGGTCATGACAGCATGCAGATTCAAATTGTTATCAGAATATACACACATTTCACAAACTATGCACATTTTCAGAAGTTCAGACTTCTTTTCATTTGAGTAATTCATGAATTTCCCGTAATATCGCCAATGTCTAGTAAGGTGAGTTATTAAAATTAAAGTGAGAATTTACCGTTCTGCTCTTATTAATTCGTTCTGTTCAATTCGGTCATTCGTTTAAAATTTGAAATATTTAGCTAAATTCCCTGTCTATAATTTGTAATCAGTATTGTATACTGATTTTTTTTTTTTTTTTAATGTGTGTAATTCACTGAGTTTGTTATCATTTTGTGGTCATGTGCCAACAAATCTCTCTCTTTTCAACATGGCCATAGGAAGCGAAGGGAGCATAAAGTGATGCAACATGTACTTCACTGTGACATGATGGACATTATGTGTTGTGTTGTGCAGATCAGGCATGCTTCGGAGAGGGTTCGGGGACGCTATCAGTGCCTCATCCGCAACAACGTGGAAACTCTCCGCAGCAAAACGGCCAAAGTGCAGGTGGTAGGTGCGTATCTCATCAGTGCTTGGCATTCAGTTTTTGCATGCCCCAAAATGAACCAATTTAATGATTTACTTGCTTTAGTTAACATATTATTTGTTACACACAAAATTCAACAAAAGGATTGAGCTTAAAATGTGAATGATGCCCTTTCTCATGAAAAAACATGCTCCAAAAATGAACGAATAAATTTCATCAAAAAACATTCACACACTGTCTTTACCATTTATTCTTATTGCTAGCCATATGTTGCAATGGCCGAATGTGGGTTTTGACATGATGTCTGGCTTGTAAAATATTGTGGATGACAAACAAGAAGTTTTATTAACTTGTCCTTTTGACAAGTAGTCAATCTGGTCCATTTGGCCTACAGGTATAGAGTTTGTACAAGGAGGACGAGTACATCTTTTGCAGGATGAGCTGGATCGGTGAAAGTTCACATTGTTAATTACTACGTACATGTACATGTATGTCTTGGTCTACAAAGTATTATTACAGAATTAGTGATCTTTGAAACTGCTATTTTTATGGTGTAAGTAATTAAGGGACAAACTATGACTCAACTATAAAAAGGTACAGGTCAAGAAAGTGAACACTAATGCTAGTGATAAGAATGTCTTCACTAGGTTGCAATGTGGAGTATGCTCTCCAGGGAGTTGAGAAAGGTGTAGTGTGACAAGAATGCCAATGACCTTGTGTAAATGTATAGTTATCTAATCTCTGTGACATTTGTTTGACCCGTTGTGCATAACAAATTTAAGTACATGCAGTTTTTAGTGGTCATTTCATTGAGTAAGGAGCAATATACATGTAATTGGAAAAAGACACCTTCAACACAATGATCATGATCGCAGCTTCATTTCACTGTGTATCTGGTGCGTGTGATATCCTTTTATGTTGTGACCATGTTCACAGTGTCTACATGTACATGTAAGTTGCGTGTGCCACTTTTAGGTCATACTTCGCTTTTTACAACTACAGAAGACTAAGTTGGGAGAAAGCCTCAACTGTCCGTCAACTATACATGTACATACTTCAGCTGTCTAGTGACCAAGTGATGCTCTGAGCTCGCAGTCAATATTGCGGCAAAATTTCTGGGTGAAATGACCCCTTTAGTGTTAACTAGATTTTTCCTTATAATGCAGATGCATCTCCATTTTTTAACAATTAAACAGTCTTGTTAAAGAGTATATTGGAATTATCTTTATTTAAACCAATTTACTAATTTTGGCAATATTTTATTTCAGCTGAGAATACAGTAAAAAACAGTAAGTATTGACTTTGTGTATTATAATAGTACAACTCAATTTGACACAATAGAAATGCATTTTTTTTTATATTTTAAATTTTGAATATCAATTTTACTGTTTGCCACACTTTATCTGCAGAAGTGACCATCCTCACTCATCCTAGCAACACTATGGTGGAGAAAGGCTGCACAGGGATTCTGTGTGTGGAGGCTGAAGGTTTGGGACAGCTCTGCTACCAGTGGTACTTCAATGGAAACCCACTTCCCGGTAAAGCCTCAGTCACACATCAATGTTAATATTGAACCCTGAATAAGGCCCCAGGCACACACACCAATGTTAATCTCTGACACCACATGATTATCCAATTGCGGGGAATTTAGCTCAATACTACAACAGAAAATTGTCACATTATAATGATGAACATGAAAAAGTTTCCTAAACTCATAAACTGTGTGCAGTAATAACTCCAAATAATACCATATCTTGAACAAGAATATTTCTCGCTATCCCAATCCTTAATTAACATTAACAAACTCTGTACTACAAAAATCCAGTAGAAACGCATTATCTCAAAGCTGTCAGACTTCTATAAAATGCCAATCTTCAAGATAAACAAATTACCATGTTTGAACGCAGTTTGCATGTTTATTTTGCATGTTTACATGCAAAAATATATTCATTTTGACACTTCTCCATCTCAAAATACATAATCTTCAACAGTAAAGGTATTATTATTGCAAATATACATGTGCATGCCCCGTATTATGACCATGTAATTTACGATATTAATTTGCTACTAAAGGACGGTCAATAAAAACATTCAGGAAATGAAATTTAGAAAATATTGTCGTGACTTACAATAAATTTTGGAAATATAAGCATATTCAAAGAAAATTAAATATATTGATTAAGATATCAAAAGAAAATAAAGCACCAAACTAGGTAATATTACTAACATAGTTCGCTTCCGCTATGGCAGAAATAAAGGAGAGCGCACAAAGAAATATGAATATTTGAGAGCAAAAGATTATCAAAGATGGACACCAATGTGCAGAAGTATCCAAAAATGTTCAGATTTTTACGTTTTCTCTGGTTATTTTGATAATCGTCTGTATCGTAGTTTTAGCAATTGACCAGTTCCAAGAAACCCTTGATGGCCATAACTTTGTTTTGAATTGTTAAGAATTTCTTACGCTGGTTCCTCTAATTTCATTACGGTGCTGTATGCTAAGGGTTTGGACATAGTCAGTATTGTACAATTGAATTTACGAAATTCCATTAAAGAAACTATTGTGACCGTCTGCGAGTGGTTTTACCATGAGGTACAAGCAGCTGACTGTATGTTGCAGATGAACGGCGCGCTGAGCTGCGGATCGCGTGCGCGGACAAGCATCACGAGGGCGAGTACCAGGTGCACGTGACGACACTCGACTCAATGCGCCGGCCGCTCGCGTACACCCTGTCCCACAAGGCGACAGTCACTGTCAACATCGCCACGGAAAAACCCACCGCAGGTAAAACATTGCCAAAACCCACTGCAGGTAAAACATTGCCAAAACCCACCGCGGATAAAACATTGCCAAAACCCACCCCAGGTAAAACATTGCCAAAACCCACCCCAGGTAAAACATTGTCTAAACCCACCACAAATAAAACATTGCCAAAACCCACCCAGGTAAAACAGCGTTAAACCACCAAAACCACCAAAATCCACAATTGCAACAGATAAAACATTGCCAAAAGCCTCTCCCGTGAAAATATCACTATACCCACCCTAGGTAAAACATTGCAAAAAAGCAACACCTGTAAAACATTGCCATAACACAAATAGGTAAAACATCTCCCAAATCCACCCAAGGTACACATTAATGCACACATGCTCAAACATTTTTACCCGGCAGTTCTTCAGAAATAAAAGGATGGGGTACACATCCAATAGTTTTCATGGGTTTTATATGAGCGAAAGCTTTTAGAGATGCCAAAATCTCCATAAAAATTACATTTTCTTTTAAAAAGGAAAAAGCATTTAATAGTGTACATTGTATATAGACATTTTATGAAACTTGAAAAACGTGGTAGTATATCCGCCTCTATGATATTAAATTGTACAAAAACTTTACCAGAGATAATCCGAAATTATATGTATGGGTTTTATTCTCGGCTGTTTGTGTCAGACAACCTGATAGTCAAAACCATATTTAACTCGTCTTTTTTATGAAAAGTGGAATTTATAATCAATGGATAGTCAAACTCTTTATACTAAGCAAATAATGATCTGAATTGTGATACTATCCTGTGATCTTGTCTGTTATATATATTGAATATATATATATCATATTTATATTATTTTATTTTTGTTTTTATGTATCTGTCCTTGATATGGACTTTTTAAAGTCTGAATTAAAGAAATAAAATGAAAGGGGGGGTAGCTATGCTATGCACTGCGCCCTTGTCCTCCCTGGATCTGTCAGTGGTATCCCATTATCATCAAAGTAGAGTTATCAATTGCATTTCAGTGAAAGGCAAGGTAGCCTTGGTCATCGGCATTTCTCCAGAAACGGCCGAAGGGAAGCTGATGTGTGTCATCAACGACATCATAAAAATGACAGCATTGTTTGAAGAAATGGACTTCAAGGTAATTTTGGACACTTCTAAAATTTCATTTCTTTTTAATTGTAATTTTAAAATTGATTTATCTCAAACTAAGTAACATTATCTAAAAGAAAAGTAATCCAATGAATGGTTATTTACAAAAGGAAGTAGTACTTCAAATATGTACCTCATTCTTGGTATTAGGATTTATAAGTTTATGCATCAGTTATTATTATTTTTCCAGGTTTTCAGTTTTTTCAATTTAACTAAGAAGGAAATTGACAGTGCTGTGGAGATGTTTGTTAGCATCCTGGAGGAAGGATTTTATGGTGAGATGTTTTATGATTTGGTTTGATATTGTAGGCATTGTAATGGTGGCCACCCAGTGGAAATATTTAATTTGATTTATTTTGAAATGATTTATGATTTATTGGACTTGGGTACATGTATATATTATTATATGTTTTCAAGTCATTAGACTTATGACTCCAAGTCAGGTTAGGACTATATCACGTAGTCTCGGGTGGGATGCAAACCCACAACCATATTAATTATGATTTATTTTCCTATCACAGATATTGCATGTTGAGATAACAAGTAAATGAGTGAATAGAAAATAGATTGATGAATAAGTAAATAAGTAAGTAAGTAAATAGATATATGAAATATAAGAATAGATATACCAGGTACTTGTATAATGAACCATTTAGCATGTGACATAAACAAAACTGGGTGATCAGAGTTGTTGACATGTTTTATTTGATCAGGTGAGTTCTTGTGTCGTATTATTGCAAGGACGTCAGGGGAAGCTTAGGCGCCGCAAGAATGAGTTCTTTTATCAAAAAATTATGTTACACAACAAACTAGCTGGTGTTTTATTCATCATTCTTTTTAAAAACAGTCATCATACATGTACGTTTGAATAGGACCGTTCACATGCAAGATGTCATGGTTTGTAAACAAAGTAAATATTACAGGTGTTATAAATACTTTGGGAGTTTGGCATATCTAGACCTTATTTTTAATCTATAATGCGTACCAAGTAAATCATTGACTATAACAAAATGATAACTTGGTATGTACTACCATTGCTGTTATTGCATCTGATAAATTTAAATCGGTGCATCTAGCCCTGCACACAACTAGCCATACACAATGTATATGGTCTTTACCGATACAACTTATTTTTTACAAGGCAATTTGGCATAACAAAATTGCAATAATACTTAATGAATATTTCAAAACTAGCGATTATGGAGGGAGGAACAGTTATTTTATAAAACGTTCCATTTACTTTGAGTTTCTAATTTTATACCACTCCTGTTAAAAAGTTGGCTGTGCATGAGATAGGTGCAATACATTTATATAAAAATTCTTTTCTTATTGTATGAGGTATAAATGACACGGTTTCAATTTAGAAGTAGTCTTCATCGCAAGTTCCATTGTGTCATATTTCATACTTTCTCTAGGTGCTATCTACCTGGCGGGCCATGGAATCACGGTGGGGGGACAGCACTTCCTGCTGCCTGTCGACCCTCCCGAGGGCTACGAACTCAAACATCTCTACTGCTGCGAAAAACTGATAGCAGAAGGACTGAGAAAAAAGCCAAAGCTTTTGTTTGTCATCCTTGATATGTGTCGCACGTGAGTTTGAGTTATTGTCATGAATAATTATATATAAGCCATCTGACTCTAGTTATTGACAACATCTTGTACGTGAGTCGAATATTCAAGTAAAGTTTGTAAGCGGGGACACATTACATGTATATGTTGTGAACCACAATTAAGTAAAATATATTCTGTTTTTATTTTAATTACAGTAATCCACTCACTTTCAGAGGTTGTTTTAAAAAGATTTTATATACATGAACATGTAGTGACAAAATTTGATAGTTTGTCACTATATTGTTAAATAATCAAGCAAATTGTGATAAAAATTTAGTATAGTAGTTTTACATATAAAATATTGTAGTTGATATCAAGAACAGCCACCCTGGAACTGCACTGTCACAAATTAATGTCTTAATATGACCACACTAAACTAGTAGACTCCCATCAGCTGTGAAACTCTGAAACCAGATGGTATTGACTAAAATCAGGTTTTATGTTGTACCCTGATTATTATTATGTTGAGTACCAACAGTTTAAAAATAAAACATTGAAACAAATTACAGTTTTTTATCGCGGCTGCATCATCCAAAAAATGGGGACGTTATGCCTCATCCTTATCTGAACGCCAAACTGGACACGGGAAATCTGTGCAGATTGTACCCCACGTGAGTGTATCAGTGAAATACAGTTCCAAATCATAATTTACATATGTTCTATCTCTTTAAGGCTAATAAAATGGTATTCAGATAAGCCTTCAAAGTTGTTTTAAGTTGTCCTTTGAACCAAATACTACCTGTATTTTTTCCATATGTTTTTTGACATACCCGGTAGTTTGAGGAAAATCAAAGCATTTTGAGTGCTGTGCACAAAATTAATGATTTGTGGTTTATTTAGATGCATATCTCAATTCACTGCAATATGATTCAATATCAAGACCTATTTGTATCATACAGTGTTGTTTGTAGAGCCGAGTTCCACAAGGCTCTCGAGCCGATCCTACCGACCAATGAACATATAAATGAGCTGCTGGTGCCGCTCCGCTTCCCTGACACCTACGGTATCCTGTGCAAGCACCTGCAGAAGGTCACGTCTGCTTGGATCATTTTTGTTCTTTTCTATTTCTTTCTTTTTCTATTGCTTAGTTTAATAACTTTCCTTGTAGTTTTTTCTTACGTATGACATCATTTGTAAGTACAATGTACCTACAGAAAGTTAAGTCTCCTTTGTTCCTTTTATATTATTTGCTTCACTTTTGTTCATGTTATCCCTTGATATAAGCTACTATTAATCTTTAAACTTTATCAAATGGATATAGCAATTATACTTTCATGAACTTGAGATTACTGGGGATGAAATTTAAGTGTTAATTCTAATTGATATGGATTGTAGGTCATCACGCTACAGAAAAGTCTATCGGACGTGTATAAAGATTTAAGAGATGGTAGGTACAAACATTTAATAGACATAATGTACTGTAGATTTGCAAATTTAAAACGCTGTTAGAATTTAAAGAGTTTGTGTATTGCTAGGCCGCGTCCCACTAATATCTGCGTACGGTCGACACATAAATTCTAGGATTATCCAGGCAAATTTGTTATGTGTTGAGCATCTGCTGATAGATAACAACTTTTGGCATTAAATGATTTTTTCCCCAGCGCATAGTCAACTCACAGCCGGCACAAGGCTGGCGCAAACCCGGCATAAGAAAAGCAGACAGTGAACACAAGGTCAGCGTAACGCGACGCACAACCGACGCACAAAAAAAGTCTCAACCAGACGTTTTTTGTGCATCGGTTGTGCGTCGGGGTTACGCTGACCTTGCGTTCACTGTCTGCTACCAGCTGAACATACGTCTACAATACGTTGAACACCTGCTGAATGTATGCCATCATATGCTCAAGGTGCGCCAAGCTTACGCCAACGTTTTCATCTGCCGAGCATCTGCTCCCAATACGCAGTGGATGCTCAGCGGTCGTGTAGCATACATGTATGTTCGGAGTATGCAGGACGTATGCCCCACGTAAAAAACTCAATGTATTATCGATTGACGTATGCCGTTTACGCTTTCGATGTTTTGAGCAGCCAAAAACCTCGGGAGCGTAAAAGAGCGGACCGATCGATAATCTTCCTAGAAATATTTTGGCGGCGTACTGGCAGCAACCGTCACACGCACGTCACACACACATCACATGCACGTAAAGCAGCAAAGGAACACTGGGTCAACGTAGCCGGCAGATGCTTAGCATAGATAAAAAATTCTGAATATCAGACAAATTTTTGTCAGCTAGTATAAGTTCCCAGTGCACCGGTCCCAGTGGGACGCGGCTTTTAGGATCTGTCTCCTCTGAACACCTTTAGCTAAAGACAAAATTTCCACAGTTAAGTTTTAGTTTAATCAAGTTGTCATTTAGTTTAGTTTAATCATAGAATTTCCAAAATCAATTGAGTGCAGTTTAGTTAATGATGTTAAGTGTTGATAAAAAATAGCTTACATGTAGTTGCCCCAACTCTGTTATCCACAGACAACACCCTCATTGTATTGAACTTTTTTCCAGATATATATCAAAACGGAGATTTCAAGCATTATCTGCAGAAGGAGGAATTTCAGATCCCCAATCTGGACGACGCTCGGTTAGACTGGCGGACGAGCCTATGTGATCCGGTCATCGGTGACACGTCTATTGGAGTTGAGGAAAAGTGGAAAAAAGTCCACAGTAAGTTCTAAATATTTGGTTAAAAATGACCTTTTTAAAAAAATATATCATATCCTAATGAAGCTGTGATACTTTAGATATTGTACATACAATACATTTATACTAGTATATACATGTTTATCATTTGAAATAAACTTTTATCATTGTTTTGAATATTTTTCACTAAAGGAGGATGGATGGTTCAAATAAGATTATTTATAAATTTCAAAAAAAGCTATAAATTGTACTACTGGTCGTTAAAGCAAACATACAGTGAGTGTGGCACAAACCTTTACTTCTTGTTGTGTCATGGTTTTATACAGTGCACTTGATACTTGTTAACAGCAGGTGGAATTGTCAGATTTTATACAGCCCTATTCCAAGAGTGGTAAGTGGGGAGGCCCTAAATTCCTGACTGGTGTATGCGACTATAAACGAGAGACGTACACTTATGCTCACATTAACAGGGACTTTTGTTACAGTATGATTAAGAGCGGATACCACAAAATTAGATGATAGCTTTGTGTAGACTGTTGTTAGTAGCAGGAATACAATGTATCTGTTCAGCATTCTGGTAGGTACACTACTACTTACTGTTAAGCAAGAGAAATGTGGCATGTTTGGTTGGCACATTAGCATTGGGACAAATGGAAACTACATTGTACATGTACGCGTAATTATCGCTCAGAATAACCAGTGGGTAGTGCAAAAAAGAGGTTGAACTTATTGAATATCAGACTTTAGCTAACAGTAGAATGTTTTATTTTTTCTTCAGTAATACCCCACGACTCAGTAAGAAATATAAGAGTTGGAGAAGAAAACATCACTCTGTCAATAAGGTATAAAAAGCTATTGACAAACGTGCTGAAGATCAGTCTGTATCTTCGACCCATTGATGATGATATGAGCCTAGGTGGAATGAAATTTTCCTTCACCTTGTCTCAGCAGGAATGTGAGGTGTGTAACCTTTTCATGCAAGTGCTTTTTTAAAGAATAACATTCTTGTCAAAACTGTCAATATTACCAGACAACATTTTAACCCTAGACTGCTACTTCAGTCATTGAACCCTCACTATTAGTAGTACATTACAGATTAGAATAAAGGCTAAAGTATATTTACCTAGATTGATTTGCACAAACACATCTAGGGTGAATCTTTTGGAAGCTTTCTTGTTGGTAATGGTACCATTTACAGTACTATTAGGGTCAAGTGAGTAAAATACTTTGCACAATGAAAAACAAGCCTCTGATGTGTTTTTTGTGTTAGTTCATTTTATATTAAATGGCTTTGTGTGTTTGTGATTTCTCTTTTATATAAATAGAGGTTGATTTGTAATCTTAAAATGCTCTATATAACACACTACATAAAATGCTCCTCATGGCTCAATCCATTGTACAGTTTGTGTACAACATTCTTTAGTTGATTTACTTATTCTGAGTGTAAACTCGCCCCAGGCCTATAGTATAAATTTCTGCTGGTAAGTGTAAATACCAGGGCACTCACCAAAGTTGGAGAGTAAGAATCAATGCAAACTAAATTGCTAAATAAAGATATTCAAATGTAAATCAAAAGCGTCTTGCTGTAGTTTGGGAGTATCCTCTGATCGAGTGACATTTCCTGCTTCCAGGGACCAATACAAATCCAGCGGGAGTTTTATGATTGGCAACTGCAAGGATCCGACATCCACTTTCTCATTGGCGGGCTGCACAAATTAAAGGTACACAACTATATCATAAAATGCTTCACGGTATATTTTAAACACTTCACACATACATGTAGCTCATTTTCTCGTGTTTGCTAAAAATACTTGATTTGATTGGCTGGAGGCGGAGTGTAAGATATACACTACAACTTTTAAGCCCTAAACTGATAAGTAAACATTGGAAAAAATGTAAATATACTAGTGCGGGTGTGAGATCAGACAATTTCTCACCTCATGTGTACTTTAACAGAACTTGTAAACTGCACTCACTCGTTCTGGTCAAACTCAAACTCCACACTCAGTGAGATATTTAATCTGATCTCTCACCCTCACTTGTATAATACCCTATTAGTGATCATATTGTTTTTTAATGTGATGTTAGTTCGAAATTTTTGTTTAATTACTTCTTGGAATTTTCAGTTCTCTAACATAGGCCCAATACATTTTAGTGTAGGGCTTATAGCAATGATCACAAATACCTTTTTCTTCAAATGCATCAGACACCAAGTTCTGTAAAAAGGCATTTCATCTCTTTTAATACACCATTTTTGTTAACATATATCCCGTTCAGATAGTTTTTTTATTAATCTATTTTCTGCCATATTAACCAGCCTACATGTATTCCAGTCTTTTAAGATACATACATGTATATCTACTTTAATAGTTTTGAACTATTCTAACCCACATGGCCAGTCAGTGCTAGATTAGGTGAAAACTTGTGCAATCCAAAATAATATGTCGTTGCTTTATTTTGACCATAATCAAAACAACAGCCTGATATATGACCTCAAACACCACTAGATTCTGTTTTCATGATTTAAATTTACTAATAGTTCCACTTAGTGTGCCACCACCTGAGTCTGCAAGAGTTCTGGCACAAATATCAAATTTAGGATTATCATCCATTATTTGATAACAAGAAGATGTTACTTTCTCCAGTGTACCATCTCTGTAAGCAAATGCATACTCTCATAGATACCTTATTTTTTCTAAGCCTATGATTCCTGAAGAGGCGATTCGCGTTGGAGTTTGTCACTAGGTGCCAGGGACGTGGGCGTGCCTCTCGTTTTGTCTGTTTCCTCACAGTTTATCACCCAGCTTGATATTGAGCAGTGTGCTGTAATACTATGACACTTACATAGCGGCATGCTACGTATATTTATTGATATCCTAAAAATCCCAATGATCAATTCCGGTACTATGACATTGCTTGACTCGCATACTTTCTCTCAATAAATGCAGCATCAGAAGTGTGTGTATTTATCCTGTACTAAAAAAAAGTTAATCAATATATTTGGCATTACACAGCATGGTCCCAGGTGACAAAACACATTTCACGTGGAACGAAATTACTTCGATCCACGTGCTATGCATTTTGACACCTGCTCCGCATGCAACGCGTGATGAGGAAACACCCAATCGAAAAAGCACTCTACCGAACAATACGACAGTTTGACACACAGCAAAATGCGACATGAGGAAACATAGGCTAAAGTGTAAAATTTTAGTTTTCTACTCATTTACTTTCTATCTCCATGGGGAACGTGTGTCCAGTTTCAAAATATCCTCTCATGCTTGCGATCTCTTGAATGTTGAATGACGTTATTGGTTCTGAGACTCTCTGAAAGACTGCTTGAAAATTCTTCTTTCTATTTTATATAGGGACCTTTTTTTCAAAATTCATCTAGACTTGTAACAGAATCCAATTGTGAACTGTATATTTTATAATGTGCATTGAAACATACATTGTATTCTATATCAAAGATATATTGCGTTCACAATTAAATATATATCACCGTGGCTATATTTATTTACAGGGAAACCTAATCCTGAAGTTGAGTCTTGAAATGAAAGGCAATGTTAGCAGAGAGACAATTATTGATTGCCAAAAGCCTTTGATATCAGTGTACGGATTGTGATGGTGAGCAAAATTACTAGGAATGAATTTGAATGATTTCATCCTCGTTTTAACGTATCAACGTATAAAGGTCCATACTCATGTAAATTTGCACAAAACTAACCATTGCAATTCCAATTATTAATGTTTATACATTGATCAGGCCCATCCACTCAATACACAAATTTTGAAAATGGAACGTTTTTAAAAAATTCCCTTGTATTACAAAAGTTTATTTATATCGTGTGTTTAACAATGATTGCAGGTGTGTACATGACCAGTGTATTTCAATAAGTTTACGTCACAATTGGTTTCTCATTTTGATTTAGTAAAATAACATTTTTTTGCCTACCAGTGTGATTTGATACATATGATAAGTGATAATTCTTTATATTTTTTGCAGAAGCTCAATTGTTATGCATCATATAGATCATCAGCAGGTACTTCATCAGTATGGAAAATGAAATGCATTTATGAAGATAGACAGTAGCCATTTAGGATTCATTAATGATACAAATATGCCTTCATCACAGGGTCTCTACATGTATCTGAGTACAATTTCTTTATTCTCTCGCTATATTTCTATGGCAGGCAAGCTCCTACCAACATAGTGACATAGCTGAAGACAGGTTTTACAACCCTAAGCTTCCATTTGACTATATCAATTGGCCCTGATGGGACTCGAAATCATGACCCCAAGTAAAGGTAGTGAGACCAGACTGATACCATCATCCCAAGTAGCGGGCTGGTAAAAGGTTACAAGGAGGAACTGTTGTCTCTGTTACCCTGTCTGAGTAGCGGAGGAAATATATCAATGTAGAGATTTATTTGTATTATTTTGACATTTCAGTGAATCATATCAGGTTATAATTCCGTTAGAACTACATTAATCTGCCTATGGTGAACAATATGGAGAAGGACTAAAAGAATCAAGCATATATTATGTCCTTGATATGTTCATCGTGTTGGAATACGTATAATATATTATATACAAATATATGATCTTATAGATTAATATATTATATGTCAATTGTTATTTTTATATATAAAAAGTGTCTAATATGCCTTTTAATGGCAGTATGTCATATTAATGTATAGTTATGTTTTAAAATGAAATTGTATTATGACATTTGACACTATAATAAACAAATCAAATCATATAATGATGTAATAAGTTCATCTTTCCACATTACAACATATACATGTTTATATAATCTTACTGTTGACAGTTTCACAAATTCTCAACCAGCACCAAGTGTCCACAGCGGTGAAACCCCTACAGAGGATTCGGAATATCCTCATTTGTCTTAAGGATAAACAAGAAAAGCTTCCGTGCAAGTATTGTAAGAGTGTGTATTTTCATGTAACTGACAGGAAACAAGGTATGTGTGTGAAAGAATGCACAGTGGACATTGATCAGAACACTAATGGATCTTTCACCAGAACAGCGAGAAAACAATCCCTAAACCAAATCGAAAAGAGTGCGATCACAAATCATATGAATCAGAACAACCACGAAAGTCAGTGTTTTGATCAGAGAGTGACAGGAGAACACAAACAATGAAGGAGTTGATAAAGATACGAGCACCAAAGCAGGTCATGAATAGGAACGAGGGGGGCTTTCATCTTTCCCACGTGTATGACCCGATTTTCGGTATTGCAAGTTGTGCTGGGTGTCCTTGACATGTGTAGAAAGATGTTTTGAAAATGACAACAGCACTTGTCGAAACTGTCAACAGTAAGATTATGTATATTTTGTGTTGTGAAAAGATGAACTGATAATGTCATGAAACCTAGATTATGGTTGTAAAATATTGTGAGCTGTGATCAGTGAAATAGGCTACTGGTACTGACATTGGCAAATGAACAATTGACACCAGAACATTGGACTGTCAGTTGTTGTTGTTTTAAAAAAACTGTTCAATGTCACCAATTGTCACAATGTCACTATTTTGTTAACAAAAACTTGACTGTTAATGATTCTATCTGCATATTAAACTTGTTTTGCTTAGCAAGCAAAGTTTTGTACATATTTGATCTGTTAGGTAAGCAGTCTGGAAAATGTGTGACCATTATTTTTCTATTGATTCATAGCATTCAGGTATTTGAAACACACAATTTGTAATGAATTATGCCGCTTTTATATCTACTAACATTAATTTGATATTTCATATCATGAGTATTTGTATTATATCGTAAGTGTAACATGTAGTCTTATTAAAATATGAGCCAAAGGCTGAAGCAATTACATAGTGCAAACAATGGTGGAGCCGCGAGCTCTGTATCCGAAACCTACATTGACTGCAGTACAACTGCCCATATTTTATACATCATAATTTCTCATTATTGCGTCGCTTCAGCAGCTGAAGCGAAAGCCTTGTGTTTCGTTCGTTTGTATGTATGTTTGTCTCCGGACAAGCTAGACCTTTTACGCTTCGCCCAATTTCATTCAAACTTTACACAACTATTTGGTATGACGCAACACCGAAGTGATTCGATTTTGAGCACTTTGCCAATTAAAGTGTGCTTTCCATAGTGCCATTTTGGGTCCATTTTCAACATTTTCTGCAATAGTTTTGTTGATGCTTGTAAGAAAGCATTCAAACATTGTACAATGCTTACATGCCTACTGAACATTAACTGTATTCAATTTTGGCACTTTGCCAATTAGAGTTTACCTTTCAGCGGGCCCTTTTAATTATTTTATTTTTTTTATTTTCATTTTTCCACTATAGTTTCAATACTGTGCGAAACATGACCATCGAATTGGCATAGTGGTTATATTGGAATAAAAATGCTCAGAGAGCACAGTGGTACCATATTAATGTCGACTCATGGGCAATATATATTTACTGTAGCCATCTTTAGAAAGTGCCTGCAATCCAATGCCAATAACATAGATGTAGGATGAGTCACGCATCAAGTAAGACTTTTTTATGCTTTGATTGCAAAGCAAACATCTTTATTGCCCATTGATCAATGTTGCACTAGCGACGCTGTGCTCTCTGAGCACTTCTGATCTAGTTCTCATTTCAATTTATTCATCATGGTTTGTTTTAATACATATTATAATCATTTTTATTAGTAGTTTGGAAATGCATTTGCATTATTTTCCTAACAATTATCAAGGGACAAGAAAGAATTCCAGGAATTTGATTTGTCGTATTACTAAGTGATGACAGGATTTGTCTAAGAATTGCTTAAGTTATATATCCATGTTTTCAAGATAATATGAAGATTCTTTCATTATTATTTGATGGTTTTTTATACATATTTGGCTACATACAATATTTAAATGTTCTGAGAGTAGTAAAATAGTATCATGAACATTAAATGACTACATGTATGAGATCAGGTAATCTCATGGAAACCAGTATTTCATAATTATAAATATTCATGCTAAGTTAGTAATATTGTTTTTAATTGTTGTCAATACATGTACTGGTTTTGAAGACAGCCTCAACAACTTTTTGTCTGTTACATGTAGGTCATTCTATGAAACCAAATTATATATAATGAAACATTCCACATACAATGTGCAGGTATGTGTATAAAGTATTTTTGTTGATGTTTGTTACACTGGAAACAATTCTTTTTCCAATGATTAAATTTGTTATTGAAAAACGTTTTGCAGTGCAGTAAATAGATGAAATGATGAAATAAGCAAACAAGTTTAATTTGTCTCAATTCTTTCTCAATTTATTCTTTCAATCCTTTTCCTTTCATTTCAAAGTCTAATGCCTAACACACAGTATAATAGTGTATATAATAGCAAATCAGATACTGATACAAATAACCTATTTTACAATCAGCAAAAATCATGTACTTTTAGACAGGAGGCGGACCCTGTCTTGGTCCACAAAATTGTCCACAAAAATACCTTATTTTCGTAAGTTTTTTTACATGTTCGCTATCGATCGCTCGTATCAAACCCATGAGATCCCTTAAGTGCCCCCTCCCTTTACTGAAAACCTGGATCTGTTTGTGATACATGTACATGGGACTCATTCCTGTTCTTCAGTATGGACCTTTATTTAGTGTTGGCTTGGCCAAATTATATGCTGCAGTCCAGAGTACAATGTCAGAGTCCATTCACAATCCCGTTCGCTACTCCTTCATTACGACTAGGGCACATCCGGTAGTATTTTGTTAACTGACAATCTTTATTTGGGCAGGAAAGAAAGCACAGAGAAAGTACGAGAATTGTACATCAATTCTGTTCCAATCTGGGGCTGGCTTGTATTTTATTTGCAGCTTAATTTTAGACAAGAGATTTAGTGAGCGGGAATAGGGCCGGGTTCTGGGTAATTCGCAGGATTAGTGCAAGAAATGAGCCATCGTCTGCTCGTAAAATACGCCGGTTAACAGACCGTAATTTCAGTCTGAGCTTGTGCAAAAATTAGCACACAGTTTTGTGTGTGTCAGTGTAGTATTAGAGTTAATCTCCAGCACTTGAGTAGATGGTTGATTGGGTCAGCGGGAGCTGAGGTTTTATTTGATATTCTTGGCCGATAAATGACTTCTTCCTGAACTAATTGTGCCACTAATCAATGACCATGGGCCGAGCATCATGGTATTGTTGGGGGGGGGGTATGTACATACTACCGCAATTTACAAATATATGTACCTCTACCACATAGGCAGACCCAGGCTTTTTGAAAGGGGGGCGCACGTAAGAAAAGGTGTGGGGGGCACATTTACGAAATTTCATGAAAAACCCTATGAAAATGAAGTATTTTGGTGGGAAAGGGGGGGGGCCCCATACCCCCCCCCGGATCTGCTTATGCTACCATACACATACACTGCTACATAATAGTATTAATGTGTATGGCATAGTGTTTGTTAATCGTACTATATATACCATCAACTCAATGATACTGGACCCAAAGTCACGAACAGCCTATTATCAATACTTTATAACTTAACGTAAACTTTGATACATGTTTTCTGCGTTAAATGTTGTCCTAAATACCTATACGCTCAAGCACCGCCCAATTCGTGCATTTGCTTATGTGGACAAATCTAGCTATAATGAGACTACTTGGCAAAATTACAATAACTTCAAACCCATAAATGATTCGGTTTGCAGAATCTAGAAAGTTTGACCCAAGCGTTACTGAGCGTTTAACACCCACCGACGGTTTATACACAGTAATGAAAAGAGAAATTGCCGCATAGATCTACTACTTTGTCGTCCATTAACGCCTAGTCTCGTTTTATGCCTTGAGATTCTCGTCCCTGGAAATCGTGACTCTCGTGTCATGTTAATGAAAAACAGTGACCGTAAAAACTGTTACCTCATGTGATGTATAGCACCTTTTATTCTTGAAATGGAAAGTTCAGAGTCAAATGGGACTCCTTCGTGTTAAATTCCATCGGCTATGTATCATAAATACTTGGGCAATTGCAACAAAATATATAGCACTTTGAGCATTGTTATCTCATTTGTTTACAAAGACATTTAAAACTACAGTCACTTGTATTATAAAACGGATGTGGCGGATGGTCATCCCTGGAATTTTACATAACGGTAGACCTCTACAGTCCGTCTGACAGTCATAATTGTTCACTCCTTACTTTTCCCCGTGGAATGAATGAGAAATAGACCAACATAGGAGAAAGATGACTAGAGGTGCATCTGAAAACACTCTTGCAATGAGATAATGTGCCAACTGACAGTGGTCACAATAATATACGGATAATTCGGTGTCAATGTTCAGGCTTGTGACTTGACGATGTAATGAGTCGAATTGCACCATATTTTCACAATTCACATACTTTTTCTTCATACACCAAGAACCACCAAACCACGAGTTGCTCTGGCTAAATATAGCACATGCATGTACGTAGCGTGTACGATCAAGAGCTACATGGTGTTTTGGTACCTGGACGACATTGTAAACATAACTGGAGTTGTTTCTGTCTGTGTCAGTTGCTACCTGTAAGAACCATTTAGCGCTACGTACATGTACTTGTCCTCTTCGCATGTGTACTGTGTGATATGCCCTATCGGTCATAGGCATGCTATCGGTCATAGGCATACATCCATCTGTTGTTGGATGCCTCCCATTGGTCAAACTTTACATCATTGAGCTCTAGCGGATATACAAAAAGGACTGAGAGTCCTGAAAAGCCGAGCTTGAGAATGCTATGCGGCTGGGAGTGCATAGTAAAATTTTCTTCAAATGCAGTCAGTAGAAATATAAAACAGTTAGCAACACATTGTCTACCCCTAGATAGATGACTAAATACAAATTCATCCCCTTAATGATAGTCAGCACTGCATAACACTTTATAACCCATCCTATTTGTCTTTTTCCAGCTTATGGTGAGTCATAAGGCTAGTCTAGCACAATCATTTCATTTTTCTAAAAAAAATACTTCTTATCTGTGTACATAACTGTGTCAGGACATAATAAAGCAGAGTTCTTGTTGGTCTAAACTTGTAGTGGGACAATTGGCCCCTTGGTAAGGCAAATCAATGGGTCAATTCTGTACTTGATGGGCCAATATTTTTGCGGTAAATTTTGACCATGAACAGTTTCAATAAATAATATTTAAAAAATAACTCCAGTGCTCACTTTTATGCTGAGTAACCATGACTTATAGTGAAATAAAGTACAATGGTTTAAGTAATGTTTTTCATATTTTATTTATTCACACATCATAAGGCGGCAGTAATATTTTATCAGCATTTCCAAATCATTGATCTTAAATCAAGAACATTTGTTTCATTTTGAATAATATTTAACATGCATAGGCAGAAAAAATAACATCAACATGCATCACTTACTACAATTCTGTCTGCACATTGCAGAGTGGGTAAAACGATTATTTTTTATAACTGTAAGCGCATTAATGGCGGTTTTACCCGCTGTTGCTAACGCTTTAAATAACTCGGCGTATTAATTTTGATGGCTACGACGTTTTCCCAGCTCATTAACATCGGCGATTGTCGGCCGCTTTCAGTTTCATTGATAATATTCAAATTGGGCACTAATTTCAGCGCGGATGTGCTTATAGTAAACGTAGTAGGCGGTGGAGAGGGAACACAATGAAATGCCTACGACGGCTATAAAGCTCGAGTCTTCTGCGAAGCTCGGCTTTAAAAAGAGACTGTTTTGGGGGTGAATGTGGGTGTGTTGTGGGGAGTGGTAGCTGCTCCCTCCCACTGTATCTGCCTAGTTTTGAGGTGGCTATACAGTCTACCCTTGAAGCAGTTTAGTATACGTCACAGTAAAGTCTATGATAAGAATGCGATTTGGATTATGAAATTGGTCACCACACTAGCTGAGATGTTTCCTTATTGATGAGTTATCCATGTGGTGAGCCTGAAGTTCCACTGTATATCACAAGTGTGCCATTATGTATATGGTCGCTTAGAATATAGTCCCAGAAAACATCACACAACACCTCGTCACTCTCATTTTTTAGGCTTCAACACCTCACCCCCACCCCTCACAGAAGAGGAAACCTTATTCGGCATCCCCTCCACCAAACCACTGCCTCCACCCCCACAAAATCCCCACATCCTCATCTTCCCGACTGTGACCTTGTCCTATAATTGGTGGACGTTTCCGCTGCTGCTCCTCTATTGTCAGCCCAAGGACGCTAATCAGGGAAGTCAGTCTTATAGTCAAGGACATGCTAAATATTATGTTTATATTTTTGTTTTACAAATAGAGAAAATATGCTTACGGTATTTCAAATGTATAGGGCATTCATCTCATAGCAATTATCTAAAGCGAGGGGCACATTTGACCTTGCGGGCATGTTCGCCGCAAGGCGTCTTGAGGTCTGTGGTGTCTACGGAGTTTTCCGCATGCATTGACAAAAGTGCAGTTGTGGGCACATCAGCACGGGCTCTTTGCAATATGAGTGTGTCGGCACTGGGAATGGTTTTATTGAGGTGGCCGTGAGATCAACATGCATCGAACGTGCGTTGTACTCGCGTATAACTTACGCTGTGCACACCGATGATTACTAAAGTAACGCATTCATACGTTCATGGTACAGAGAACGCACTGGGCAGTGCTGTATTAGTCTTGATTAACCAGACTAACACTATTGCGTTCAAGAGACGGAAAGTGCCTAGGGCACATTACACCGCAAGGGCTGTCTACAGCCAGTCTACGACCAAAACTGCATGGATATCGTAACGATCCGTGAGTGTTCAGTATGACACACGTAGGCTTTTTTAAGGGCAAACAGTGGCCGCAGAAGCAGTTTGGCTTGCCAAACTTCTTCTGCGACCACTGTCAGTGGTGGTCTGACCGTAGGGAAGTAGTACGGAGACCTTACGCTAATCGTCGTATAATCACAGAGGATTTAACCGCACGTTGCCGGCACAGATACAGTACTGGCCCAATGCATTCTCTGTACCATGAATGTACAAATGGATTACAGAGCGTAAGTTAAACGTGAGTACAATGCACGTTAGATGCATGTTGACCTCAATAAAACCATGCCCAGTGCCGACGCACCCATAACGCACGGAGCCCGTGCTTATGTGCCCTCAATTGTGCTTTTGTCAATTCATGCGGAAAACGCCGTAGACGCCGAAGAATTTAACACGCCTTGCGGCGACCACGCCCGTAAGGTTAAATGAGCCTCTCGCTTTAGTGAGTAAGGCAAGGGTCTGGGTTGACCGAGACTAGTACTGTATCTGTGCCGGCAACGTGTGGATAAATCCTTTGTGATTACACGATGAGATTAGCGTAAGCGCTCCGCACTGCCTCCTTACAGCCAGACCACCGCTGACACTGGCTTGACATTGGCGATATAAAAAGTTTGGCATGCGAAACGTCTTCTGCCGCCACCCTACGTCCTTAAAAAAGCCTACGTGTGTCGTACCGAACACTCACGGATCTGTACGATCTCCGTGCGGTTTTGGTCCTAGACTGGCTGTAGACAGCCCTTTGCGGCGTAATGTGCCCTAGGCATAAGTCGCCACTTGGTTTCAAATCTCGATTTTTTATATATAGGAAAAATTGTATAGCAAGTCATATTTTGCTACGGTTTAAATAATGAAATATTGGTAGGGTACTAATTGATTTCAAAATACATATTTACATAAAAAAAAACTTGTCATAAACATCAACAAAAATTCTAATAATGAGGTGACATAGATGACTGTAATAAGAAAAGGACACTTTTTTTTTATCTTTTTATTTATTCTTCTCTCCCTCTCTCTCTTCTATGCCAAGCAAGCTCCTACCACTGTTCTCACATAGCTGAAGACCTAAACGTCCATTTGACTACAGGAAGTGGGTCTGACAGGACTCAAACCCACAACCCCAATTATTTGAAACATGTATATTTTCTAAGGTTTTCTAAAATTGGGCACATTTTCATTAGATCATTACATTAAAATACGTGTTTTTGTGTAGAAGAAATTGAGCAAATTATTTCACATTTATAGATGAAGTTACCATTACGCAGTGATACGCAAATCCCAGGGTCTCCTTCATTTCATTATGGGTATAAGTTTCAGTGTGAGATTATTTTTTTTATCTGAAATGTTGAATAAGGTAATTTGATAAAAGAAATGATTCCAATTCAAATCACGAGTCCATCATTCTAACAGGGTTGAATATAAACACATTCTTAAATAGTTGCAACACCAGGTCTAGTCCAATTACTACATCAAATACAGCATTGACAAGAAGACAAAATTTATAACAAAACAATGGCAGACTTCTATGGTATTATGAGTTGACCACACGACATTGTCCGGATTATTAAAGACCCTTTTATGTTCTTGTGTGAAATCCGCTTTTTTCATAACTTATGTTTAATATCTCGCCCTTTATATCTCTGGAATCAACAAAATTAATCTAGTAAATCTATTCTAGCTTCCAATTTGTAATTTTGGGTAGCGCATCTCACGGGATCAGTTATGTTAGGCGATGAGTACGTTATGATTGCAATAATGCGCTCCGTCTCTGGATCCATCTTAAGCAGACAATTTCATGAGTAGATCATTCAGCCTCCACCAGTGAAACAAAGGACATCCATCTTTCTACCTGCGTTATGATTGCAGTAACCCGCCCCCCCCACACACACAAATTAATCAAAATAAGACCACCTCTCTATTAAGACCGCCTCCGTGGTGAGAAAATTTCTCCAACGAGGAACCTCCATAATATGAACATCCCGCTATCGAGTGTTGGAGGTGCGTCCACGAGGTCGTCTTCATACAGACGTTTATCTTCAGTTGCTTTAGCCGTAGTTAGAATGTCAAAAATTGTAGTACTACACAGCAGGGTTGGTGTAACTAAATTGTATGCTGTGCCCGTCCAGCGTTATCTATCACGAGCTTATTATTCACCCCACGGGCTTTTGATGTATTGTAACTCTGCAAATAATACCTTTCAATGTAAAGGAAATGCCCATAACTACCACTCTGAGCATCAGATGTCCTGAAGAGACCTCTGACACATAACTATTCTCATTAAAAATTCTGCCCAATCACAGGCTGTTAATCTATATTCATTCCAGTTGAGTATGAGATGGATGTGGCGGGTTCAACCAATCAGGTTGATGGTGTTGCGTTTTCAACCAATCAGGCTGCAGTATTTAAACAGGTCACATAAAGTGATAAATTATGTTAATCCACTCTCACATCTGATACTCATAGTGATAGCTACCGACGATGGTTCACATCTGAGAAGAGACTTCTATTTGGTAAATTATAGCAACTGGTCAATTTCAATTTTTGAAAATTTGTTTTCCTAATACACACCATAAACCATATATAACCATAATTCACTCGCTAATATCAACAAGAAAATTTCATGCTATGTTATATGTCAAGAAATGGTCATTTCATCAAAAACGAACGCATCATTTATACAGGGACAATCCTGTTCATCCTGTTCTTTTTATCTATTTCAATAATACTTCTTGTTTTGACGTTCCCACTCTGCATCCAAAGATGATTCAAAATGAAGCAGAACTTACGTTTTTGTTTTCCTTTTGTGGTATGTTTGTCGTCTGATACAATAGAGCTTTCAAATCGAACACATCTACAGAGACCAGCCCTGTAAGATACCCTTTGGCTGTACAAACCCTTTTAAAGAGTTAACCTGTACACGTACAATGTATGTCATCTATTCATCGAGGCCCCTTGAAAACAGTCCCTCGGGTGGTTTCAATAGAGTTTGTTTTTTACTGCACATACTGGAGTGTGAACACTCAGAAAATATTAATATGTATTTATAGTGTCCTTGTTTGTCAACACTACCTATGGCAACAACAACTACAAAAGGAACGTACAACAAAGCAACGACTGAAAGGGCAGAGACACAATGCATGGTTATAGCTAGCGATGAGTGGATGTGATGCTGGGCAGAAAATCCCTGTTGATGGTTGACTGACTGTGGAGTATAGCAGATAGGTATGGCCTTTGGATGAAAGGCTTTCACGTGGATATTTTGTTCTTTAAATCATCTTCTGTATGGAATACAAAGGGATTGCGGTTTGTTTGTGATAGATGTTATGTTCGGCACCTCCAGTTGCAGCTTCCTTCGAACCACTTGGAGCTAATTTTGGCATGCCGCTCCCACGGAACCCGGGGGACGGAACCCATGAAGTGGGCACCTGCCAGTGCAAACACCTAAACACCATGTTTCTTTAGCTCTAGTAGCTATACGATGACATTTGTGTGACAAAAAGAGCGAAGCCATCAACTGAACTCATCGTAGAGTCCAATTTGGCAGCACACAAGTCTTACCTTACTGCCTCGTGCATCATCCTCTTCTGCGTCTTAGCCAATTATCCGCCTGCTTTGGTGCTATTGTGCCCACAATAACCACTTCCCCGCATCCATCACACATGTGACTCATGGGCTATTTTATTCGCAACTGTACGATATAAGCAAAGAGACCGTGTGTACGTGTTTATGATGGATGGGGAGGCCTAATACGGGGACGTGATGAAAGGTGGCGGCGTCTTTCAGCACGTGTTAAATGTGACACGGGGGTAGGACGACTTTTTACGCCCTATCACCCTCCACAAGTGACCCATTAGGAATACTACCTATCGATGTTCATGCGACCTTCCCCATTCCTTTTACGAAAACATAAAGGGATTAGCTAATTTCGAGTCATCTAGAGTTTGGAGTGACCGTTAGTAGAGTGTATAATATAAATCAGTATGAGATAAAGTTCTGATGACTGTGTCTTCAAGTCTATTTGGGCTATAGGATAGTAGCCCTATATCATTGGAGAAACAATCATTTATGCATATTATACTTACACCCATGGCAATTGATTAAACTACTGTAAGATGAAATTCGTATGTGTAACTCCCTAAATTCTCATTAAAATTGTTTCAAGGGCGAGCACGTTGGAGGACAGCACTCGGTATGTCGGGGATGATCTAGTGACAAAATGAGGCGTGGCCCTGGACCTGTAGGCTGGAGGAGGAGGAATGCGTGGGTGAGTGACGTGGACGACCGGAAGAGTGCTCGGGAGGTTGCGAGAGCGCTCGGCCTGTGGAAAATGTTTGTTATTGTTTTCACGGCAGCTATTCATGGCAGGTCGATTTGCCATTCTTGTTTTAAACTCCTGGAATTATACCTACTTCCGGTGACAAAATTGCACCACATCACATGTATTTATTTTTATGTTGTGCTAGGAACGATGAGTATGTTAATTTGTTCAACAGAGTTGAGTAGGAACAAACGAAATGCGTTGTTATATCTGTAGCGTATGTTGCTACATCATTAACTAGTAGTTATGCGTAATGGATATTTGAATGCTGTGTTTGTTTGTGACTAGCAAAATCAAGTTGTCATGGATTAAGACCTAATTAACATTGCTTAACTGAAACTAAATTTAATGAAAGCCATATGAAGAGAAAAAAACGTGAGAGGCAATTTGTAATGAAACAGTTCCATGAACATTTTTATTTGCACAAACGCGTATCACAATACAAAATATCACATACAGATTCCAATCACCGGGAAAATCACAACTTCTCTACACAACAGCATGTAGCCCTTTCTGTCCATTATCTCTCATTCAACACACAGTTTGAGGACATTTTGGGTAGTGGTTTTGTTAATTATTTTTCACAGTGTTCTCATAGAAAACTATATTTTTTAAACATTGCTGTGGTCCAACGATCAACATTCAATTGGCAAATATCATAATTATCATTATTACTCATTATAATTAGTCAATTGACAGTTACAAATGTATGACGATTTTGATTGCTTAACCAAATATCTTCCAAGTTCTTTACAATTTCTTTACACTAGGTGAAAAAACAAAACATGCACATTGAGAAGTTCATTAGAAATATTATAGCAACCATCAATTTCAGCCCTCTCAAATCAATTGAAAAACTTTTCTTACTACTTCGCACTTTCATCTCATTTCCACTTTGTTTCATAAAGATACATGCAGATAGCAGTATTCACAATGTACAACCATAATGTGCTGTAAAAGTCACTTCTCTAATGCAAAATGCCACATGGAACCATATACAGAATGAAATAAATATATAGCTACAACCCAGGCCAGAGTATACACATTAAATACACATTACAACTAATACTTGCAATTAATTAAATTGTTCCAAACAAATGGTACACAATGAAGAAATAAATGTTAATTTGCACTGTAGCCTCTTTATTATGAAGAAGTAGGTGGTCCCATAACATAAACTGAAGAGAAATACCGTTCACCTCAAGTATACACATACTTCCTAAAAGATGGGAGTAACCAGTCACACTGTAATCTGCACAATTTAGTATGCTTGAATGTATGTCATATGTTTTTTTTTCTGTCAGAGCCTATAATTACCTTAACCAGTGGTACATTGGTGTATTGTAGATTGCTGTAGGATGAGTTGGCTCAACAGTGTTTTTCATGTAAACAATCTTAATCTCAAAGGTGCAGATTAAAAGCTTTCAAAATACAAAACATGAACAATGTCCGTACACATTTCTACCACTACTAATCTGAGATCATTTTGTATTGACTTGTAAAGCCCCCGATAAGTACGGAAAAGAATATATAATATTAAAGCTTATAAAACATTGCTTAGTTACTTGTACTCCATTCCAGATTCACTCAACACACAAACATAGCTTTTTGTTTCATTCTAGTGCAAAGCGTGCTTTAATGTTCTTTACATGCTGGGCCAAGTTAAGTGGCATTGCTGATAATCAGTTTAGATTGAACATTATAGTTTAAAAGGAGCATTAGTTACTTCCAAGACACGAATCACCATTATAAATAAAAGGCGGGTTCTTCGCATGAACACAGATACACATACTGCCCGGCACAATGAACAATATGAGACTTCTCAATTACACAATTCACTTTGAGCAATGGTCCCATAATGTAGCTATTGTATAGAAAACAAATCAAACTACATCTCCTAAGCATTCTGTTTTCGACTTTTTAACAATGAAAGAAGATGCATGTGATTTGCCACTCTTCCCTGTATCCAAAGCTACATTTTTGCAGCAATAAAGTGAAGTCTGGTCTAGATTGAGTGTTAGCAAATTATCTACTGAGAACTGAAATTCCCTTTGCTATATGGCAGGAAGAGTCGATGGTGTATCTAGTGACATTATGGGAATAAGTGGTTGAAAGTTACTTTTCCCCTGATGATAATGTTTCATCTACTTCTACTAACTTCATTTTGTATATGACTTTTTCTTGCACTATTTCTACTAACTTCATTTTGTTTATGACGTTTGCTTGCACTTTTCATAATGTTAGCTAGACCTTTTCTGTCGCCTCATTTCGGGAATCTATAAAGCAGAATTTAGCAAAAATATGTTGATTTTTTCCCCTTTGGCTTTGATCCGACACCCACACAAGCCCACTGTGCCCAAAGCTGATGCGCTGCTCATTTATTGTATACCACGTTAGTGCTAATACGTCGTACATGTCTACGTGAAATGCATATCCATTAATCGGAGGTCTAGTGTCACTGTGTCAGATATGATAAATGCGCGAGCCGTACGACGTATTCATGACTGTGGTATTTGAGTTATCATTTACGTTGTGTTTAAATAACAAATATTTGATTATTAGCATATTATTTACTGAATAAATGCACAAATCTACATTGTTTACACAAAGCAACTTAGTTCCTACATCTACAACAAAACCTCCTTTCAAAATATCCGAAGGTCTTGTGCGCTCCACGCTGGAGGCATGTAAACGACGTGCCTAATTTCTGGAAGTAAATTACAATAAGACTGATAACCTGAGTATTACGTTTGTTCGAACAGGGATGATAATCCTGTCCGGGTTATGCGGCAGTTATAGAGCTTGATAACCCAATAAATTACTCCTCCATGTATGATAAAGTGCATTTATTGAACATGTCCTCACAAGTATAAGTCACACACATACCCAATATTCACAACCGAGCAGAGCACACATCTTCACAAATCCTATGGTATCATCTCAATCACAAATGTCTCCACGAGACCATACAGCAGCTTCATTGTCCAGTGATCTCCATTTAATCCTGACATAGTATGCCAGTGACAATTGATCATGCTCAAAATTGAAATCAATGTGTGTAGTTTCTTTTTTAATTAGCCATGAAATAAAAACTGCTTGTTAACAAGGTCACGGGTTCGAGGCTGGGCAGCTACTACTAGGCGTCAATTAACCAAAGCCGTGACTGATACATGACGCTGTAATATTACCATCATCTATAATGTGCCAGCTGAATTACTTATAGTCAGGCTGTGGGTTCGATTTCCTATAGACTGAGGCGGTGACTGCAAACTGAAGCTATAGGGTATACGTTAAGTCGTCGCTTTATTCAAGACTGCTACGTTAGAACTGTTTTGTCGCCACACGTGAGTTGCCACTTCATGTCTCTCCATTAACAGTACACGTTTCAGCAGTAACTGGCTGCCTAAACTGATGCGGGGGTGAGGTGGGTACGTCGTTACGTCGACTGCAACTGAAAGACCCTCCACATGCTGGGTTTGACTGGCTTCGCACAGCGGCCTAAGTTTCAGCCCCGCTGGCTACACATAGTATAGCCTGTCACTGAATAGTCAGTGTTGACTGAAATTGTCTGACCTCACATGTCAAATCATGAGTCTGAATCCCGGCCATGACATAGTCTGTGACTGACCAATCTCCCTTGGAAGGTCATGCGTTCAAGCCCTGGCTGCTACGCATAACTGTGATACGGCCGTGACGTGGACTGCGACTGACTGCCCCTGCGAGGGTGGTATGAGTGGAAACTGTGCAGCTCGCGGAGGCTGAAGTCTCCCTGCAGGATGGCCCCTCCACTGCTCCCAGAGCCGGAAGTGCTGCGCATTTCGGCAACAACTGCCGCCCCTGCGGCGTACTTGTAGAGGCAGATGGGAGGCGCAGAGTAGGGACCGCCACCGTCCGGCGGCTTCCCGCGTGGAAACTGTAGCGAAAATATCATTTATATTTATCATATATAACATCAAAGTATTGTCGTGTGTATTGAAGAGGCTGTCATGGACGGTACACATGCGCACAGGCCTCTGAAATCTGTTGTCTTTTTGCACGGGAACTTTGTGGAAAATATAATTCTACTCTATTTGATATGCAGAAGACATTGTAATTAGCATATGAACGTCAAGATGTATGAACTTGCATATCATGTATATATGGGAGGTGGAAAGCAAGGACCTCTATAGCCTGATGTGGGCTTCCAACGACATAAGCTATTAAAACATCCATCCAAACAGCCAATCAGTTACCAAACATGCAACCAAATAACCAGTCAGCAACTTAACAATCAATCAAAGCTAATCAACCAACCAATAGACTACAACCAAACAAACAAACAACCAACTAAACAAACAAAAAACCAGTCAGTCAACCAAAAGAACAAAGAAACAAACCTGTACGAGTGACATATGAGGCGCCCTGCGTGTGATGTTGTGTGCGTTGGCGCAGTACCGGTAGCTCTGGGTGCTCTGGCGCTTACGCTTGCGCCGCCGACACGACCGGCAGATGGTCGTGCGGAACGCCTGGCGAAACTTCAGGGACATGATGTTGTACAGGATCGGGTTGATCACCTGCAATGGGGAAAGAGGTATTGTATTACAGTAAAAACTAGACGAAATGTCGTCATTGGTGAGGGAATACCAAGTTTGTCTGCTAAGCTTATTAAACCCCATTCAAAATAGTAATGTATGCATAAGTTCTTATTTAGCTTAAAACCACAGATACATTGATAGTGATACATGTTACATATTAACGAGTAAACACAGTTATTAGGTGCTTTACGACAGCTGAATCCCAGGGGATTTATCTATATGTGAAAGGAAGTGAAAGGGTGACACTTGAATAAATCATTATTGAGGTCAGTTCCCCTCCCCGCCCCTTGTGGATAAAATGTACAATTAGAAGAAGGTAACACATGCATGGAAATGTTGATAAGGAACATTGGTCATAAAATGTCCTGAAAATGTACAGGGTGTCCGAGACGGTGTACACGCTTAACATCATCATGTGTACAAGGGTACACACCTTGCACATATTATGCGTAGTACATGTATAAAGGTAGAAGAATATAGTATAAAATCAGTACTGACTGAAGAGACGTAGTAGAGGGTGCCCGAGACGTTGAAGAGGATATTCCGGAGCACCTGGATGGGTGGCGACGGCTGTTCTTTCGAGCCGTACACGAACATCAGGCGCTGGGCGTGGAACGGCGCCCAGCAGAGGAAGAACGCTACCACCACAGCAACTAGAACAGATGATGGTCAGCGATGGTCAAAGGGTTGTCAGTGAGGGGTCGGTGTGTGGTCAGAGAGGGGTACGTGGGTGGTCAGTGAGGTGTCAGTGTGAGATCTGGGAGTCTTATTGCAGGCACTGGTCGTGGAATGAGGCCCAGGATACTGAAGACAAGAGGAACAAAACCCTCGTGGGTTAGTGAATCCTCAAAGCTCTGACCCCAACAAGTAAAGTTTCATCAAGTATCTCTTACACTTGCCGAATATTAGTGGGATATATTTGTAGGAAAGTTGGTGAGTGGTAAGGGCATGTCGTAGGACTGGGTGCTATACTGGAAACTATAAACCAAATACAAGTCTGATTTTTGTGAAACTTTCACAGTTGTTAATGTAGGTTAGTAACACCGTGTTGGCAATCGATCTGCCTTCATTACCTCTATGAACACGAAATTAAAATTGTGTTTGCTTTGTGAGAGCCTCAAGACGCAATACAGAAAAGATGTGTACAGCGTATGAATTGAACCGCTGAGTCATACCAATTGTACACTATTATGTTTAACACACTTTAAAAAAAACTAACATAACCTATTATCCAAAATTGACAATGAACACTTCCCCAAAGGCGATCACAATGTACTATGTGCATTTAACCCCCCTGTCCGACAGTCACGAATGTTAATTCCCTACTGTAGTAAACAGCACTTCTGTTAGAAACAATATGACAAGTAACAACGACTATACAATGACTTTAACATAAAGATAGAGTCAGACAGTCTCGACTATTGAAACCGAAATAGTCGGCTTGTCGTCTTCCTCATCTCGTACAAAATCAGGGATGAACATTCGTGAATATCATAGACCAGCTGAAACCCGAATGTCACTGTGCCTTTTGTAAGCCTTATAAATCATGTGCTCCCTAAAAGGTTCAAATGCATCATTGTTAAAGACACAGAGCGCACGCGAAAAGTGGATTGGCTAAAGTGCTCGTCATTGGCACATGGGTCGGCGTGAGTGCAAACATTGCACTTGAGCACTTGCAGATCCGAAAAATCCTGCTATGATGAAAATCCTAATACAATTTGGGGAAGGGGTGGGTGTAGGATGACTGAAAACTCCCAACACTTCGGGGGCCCTCCGCCCGGGCCCCCACATCCGATATTAAAAATGTGCTCAATTGTGTACACAAAAGCACCGAGTTATAAAAGGCTCTTAGTAAACAAGTATGTGGCCACCATATTTTTCAAACTATTGCTAATAAATGGTCATACAATCCATTGACACATGCAGAGCACCACTTTGACCGGGCGTGAGGGTGGCGGGCGCTCAATAAACCCTTTTTGTTGCCGGAAGTTGGGTTTAGTTTAGTGTGTATGGTAGCGGTTACACGGGGCGACCACAGCATGCCATGTGACTTAATGACCCCGCGACACGCAGTATGTCGCCAAGACCTAGCGCCGACAAGCTTTCGCACTCACGCTGGGATGGTGTTAGGTCTTATTGGCTCTTTTATTTCCTGTTACTTATGCATCAGAGTGGTAGCATACTCAGACACATTAAGCTTTTTTACGCACCTTTGAGATAAGTCATTTATGTCTTCTATGGTGAGTATTCTCTTTGAAGTAAGAACATGCGAGAATTTGAAAAGGTCTTTAGATTAATCCGGGGAGGTGGGGGGGGGGTCTGCCATGTCAAAATACATAGGGGCCTATCTGTGAGATATGACGAAGCATACATATACACTCTGGTCACGTTTTATCAGTGGCGGCTACTCTTTTACATGTAGTTGATAAGTGAGCACATTTCGTGGGTTTCTTACCCTGAGAACACGCTGCCCATTATCCTCGACCTAGTGCCGTGGTACAAAGGCAAAGACTCCATCATAAAGCATCCACGTTACGCGGCTTTACCTTGTTACCTTCAGGTGCAATTTTTTCCAACTAAATGTGGACCCCATCATAAAAAATACATGTAGCTGCGAACGCGTGATAAAGCCAGAAAAAAAGAAGAACAAGGCTTAGAGCTCTAGTCATGTGACACAACATTTCAAAACGAAACCAAGTCATGTTATTTGCCAATTACTAAAGTCAAGTGATGTGACCTGAACATAAAGAATCCCCATTCGTTACTGAGTAGAAAGAGGCGTGAAAGCACTGAGACTGCTCTTTATGTGTGAGACGGCGCTGGTTACTGGCGCTACAGGTGACGGGGACGCACCGTGGTGACACTATTGTGGGATTGTATACTCATTTTAGTTTACTTTTCCAATATCTGGGGGATAATGCAGAGATAGTGTTTGTTGTTACTCACTGCTTACAATTTTGAACTTCTGTTTCATGGACTTCTAAAAGTAGAAGCCAGTGTGTGAAGCATCGTGAGTAGAAGCCAGCAACAGCGACATGCTGCTTATGGCCTTTATAGGAAAGCCTGGATCCTACACAGACATATATAAATCATATGCACAAAATTTATATTAACAGTAGCAACTCCGAAAACACCACCTGTAGAGAAACCACCAATATGGCCAGACCATTTTTCATGGTCTAAAACCTTGATAATGAGACCGCATCTCTATTGAGATCACCTAGGGGGTTTACCCGATGAGATCGTGGTAGGGGCTCTAATGTACATTCTTTTTTTCTTTTTTTAATCTCAAGATGTCTGAGATTTATGTGTACTCAAACCTGTGTAGCCATATCAAATGAAAGGATGAAAAAATGCTCCAGTGGTAAAAGAAAACAACGAGCTTTTAAGCATGTCTTTTAAGCATGGCTCTACGAGTAGAATTGATAGCTTTCGAGATGGTTTATATTGAGTTTTCCGGGGAGCCGTAAAGTGAAATAAACCCCCAATACGTTGGCTCTAATGATGGAGATGACCTCCTGGAAAGTGGCAAATTTTGTCGGAAGTGGCGGCCGCCGACAGAAGGCACGTGCCAGCCTGGTTTGGTGGTTGGCTGAACGGAAGTCGGTAGCCCTGGGTGGACTCTAGGGCGTAAGTTGAGGGTGGTGGATCAGTCGGATTGCAACCAGGATGTGAGAAACCGTGGTGGAACATCACTCAACGGCCTACAAAAAAGTCGAATGCCAACCCAAGACAGCTGCCGATTATGTAATTTTGGCACAGTTACAGTTTGATTAATCAGACGAAAGCCACACAGTATTGGAAACCCATTATTCAGAAACCCATGGTGTAACTAAACGAGCAACTTTTACACACCCACAACTTAGTTACTGGTGACGTCTGGTATAGAGGCCGAGGTTTGTGTCTAAGAGTCCATGTAATTAGACTGTCAGACATGTGTATGTAAAACAAAGTCTCCCTTCATTCACAAGGGCTTTACATCTCATCAATCCAGTGTAAAAACCCTCCCTGGGTGTCTCTAGGTCCATGTTATTACGGCTGCAGACACACGTTTAAAACACGAGAACAGCCTCGATGAGGTCACATGGGCATGGTGTCTCACCAGTTTGTTGTAACATCTCGCCTCCACGCGTCGTGTAATTGATCAGCTGTAGCAGGCTGTGTCTGTTTTCATTCACTGTCTCATCATTTTCTCTCCATCTGGTTTCTGCCACAGACAAATCCCCGCCTGCACAGATCGTGATCTGTTGCTTTGATGTATGCTGTAATATACTGAGTTGTGTGCGTGGGGCTGTAGACTTGGACTGTTTTTGCTTAAAATGACTTAAGGATGGGCAAAATACGCCTGTTGTTTTTATTGACGTGTGATGACAACATTCACAGTTATACATTGCCCATGCAATACAACGGTACTCAGTGTTATGCATTATACAGTGGCCTACATGTCCAGACATAGCAATTGCCACGCCAATTTTGGGTCTAACAATCACTTGTGTCGGCTGCTAAATACCAATAAACGTCAAAGTTGCCGTGCGTGCTGTTTCTAGTCCATGGAAGGTCCTCGTTATAACAGCAGCCGAAATTGAGGCTACACACATGTGTAACACGTGATTTACGGCGGCTTGAACGTGACACTGACACCTAATAACAACGCATGTGTCCGCCGCGTGTCTCGTGAGGTCATTCACCCCGGTGATGGAGTTTTATGGGGTGCAGATAGTCCTGAAACGGGACCTGATAAAAATACACGTGTCCACCACGTGTTTACCAAGTGCAGACTATGTCTGCTCTACATATCCGGTAGAGGTCACTCACCGTGCACTGTACGTCCCACCAGACAAACATATATACTATTACGAAAGTTTGAGTTTCTTACAGGTTTCTTATTTGCATTTGCTCAACACGGGTTACGAATTAAGCACTTTCTGTTTATATTTTCGCCTTTCTCAACTAACGATGACAATGCTTGAAGCTCTCACATCTTGAATGGGGTATTTCAATTTCTATTATTTTTACGTACTGTAAAAAGATATGTTGTCCGCGAAGAAAAATACTGGCGATTTTTCAAAATGCACGCACATGTGCACTCTCAGTATACGAGTGCAGTCCGACACCCGTTTTTTATTACAGGCATTACATCTGGCATAATCTTACAGTTCTTTTATTTCATATGTGTGCGTATGTAATATACACAGGAGAAAGGCAGACACTATCACCCTTGAGACACACACAAATCACTAGCCACTAGTACTTAGTTTCAGTTTTAATACACTTTAATAGCTTCCCCAGCAGGCATACAGACGACATTTCACTTAAAGTTGCTGTATAAGAACGTATATGTCTGCTAAAATGCCCCTTTTAAACCCGTTGTTCTGAAGCCTTCGTTTACCATGTCTGTGTTTAGAAATAGAAGTCATTTTCAATATAATGAAAAGAAATCCCAACCCTCAGCCCCGCAAAGGAAATGCGCAGTCCTGTAAAAAACAAGATGGCGGGTGAAGTCGTAAAATATCTGGCTATAGATATATTGAGTCCGCGGAGAGCGCTGTATACCCATTTACACCCACATAAGACACTTTGCTCCATCAGGCGAGACCGCGCCAATCAGGAGTCACTGCATGCTTGTTTACAATTAACCTGTTTCTGTAATTCCTGCAGTGGCATGATTTGTGAAGTTTTTTTCTCAATCCTTTACATGCATCTCATGATCATTAATTGGCAAATATGCAGTAATGGTTTGTGCGTAAAAGTGTACCTGGATTTTTTTCTTTTACACTGCACATACATTCCGTGTTGCAATAACTACAATAATATAGCCGTGAGCTATGACGATGGGAAAGACAATACCCAGCCATGATTCAATGTCCTTCTTCAGCCTGATGAATCCTACCCCTGGCAGGGATTACTTCAGGCGCGGAGGTAATTGGATTAGAGGAGGCCAAAGATTACCAATCAGTATTTGTGTAATGAATGAGTTATGTAATAAATGTCTCTTTCTCTTTTTGTCCATTATCCAGACCCCACAGTCGACTTTACCTGTACACCAAGCCATTGGCGCTCGTTCCGAGCTGCCTAAACTTACCGGGCAGCCCATTGCACCTTTGTGTGAAGTGCCAATCACTTAAATTGCAAATCACCTGCCTTACCAGTACCTATCTAACATGTACATGTAAGTGTCTGAGCCCAATACCGACGACCACAACTACGCTGGACGACAAGCAGCAAGCCACTAACGGAAGCAGTGGAATTTTGGCTCCACTGATATATAATTTATCTTGCAAAAATGTTTTGTCAATGATATATAAAGTAAACTGATAGAGGCTTCAAAATGAGCGGGTTCCCCCATGCAGCCTGCATTCATTGAACAGGTCATGATCCCATTCTTTATTACATCAGCCATAGTTAATTAATTATAACGTAGGTAGACGACAGTCATTGGTGTTCATTACACACGAGCTTTGCAGGGACAATGCAGGGGGGCTGGATCTGGGGATGGACGAAATGAATATTCCTTTCCAAATCACAGATGTGAAATAATAATGGGCCAATCAACAATGGCGACAGTAGATCTATCACGCCTGATTCTGCTCTAACACTCTGGATTGTATGACCCCAGCTTTAACCACCAGGCAACTCCACCAATAAGGAGTCACGTCTTTACGATCATTGACCTTTTGTTCGGGTATTCCTGCACAGCACGTTTTGTGTGTTTACTCGGTGTTTATGTAGGTCAGAGGCCTCTTGCACTTTGAAAGAATTTACTAAATAAGTTTTGATTAACTGACTACAGTGATTATCTGCTAGAGAGATAGGGGTCCACGGTTTGATTTCAGCAGTGGCAGTATGCGATGACACAGCCCTCTAAACTAGGCGAAACAATGCTGTAATGTCAGGATGAGCCATGTTCACACGTTAAGACGCATTTCTTGTCCTTGTATAATTGGTGGTTGGTTTGCAATAGAACATTTCAGTGGATAACAATTATTTGCATTTCATAAACGTACTGTTACTGTTACAAAGTGCATCTGCGTTGCCTTATTACGTCACCATCTACAAGCTGTGTGTCCTCTGAGACAAAAAGACAAACAGTGCACACTAAAATTAGCAGTAGAACTCTCTGCAAGTGCTTTTTACCTAATTCACCACTGACATCTGTGCACTTAACGTGGGTGTGTCGTGCATTCTATGCTGCATTTAACCTTCCGCCCTACACCCACTCCTATCCTTTCACGACTATTAGCCTGCCCACCTGCCAACATCCGTTCCAATTGCTGACAACGGTGTCGGCTGTGAATGTCAGAAATGTCAGATTCTAGCTCCCAGTCTGACGGTCAAGGATGCCTATCACCGAATGTTTTACTGTGCTGTAGGACACGGGAAACACGCATCGAGAAAAGATGATTCTACGTTTTGGGAACACATCTGCTCTGTGACACCATGTCATTGACAATGGCTACAATATCTAGGCTGATTCTGCGTCGATCTTCCAGAGTGTCTAAGTCAGACACTATTATCAGCTTCAAATCGCAAACCTCTAAACGCCGACTGCAAAACAAATTCTTGTGTGATTTGTTTTGACTATCGGTCTTATACAAATCAATTCTACCGGATACGTAAGGATGCAACTGAACGTTTTTCTAGTGTATTCCTCCACAGTCAGCTGTGATGTTGGGTGAGAATGTAGAGAAATACTGAAATGATGCCGGTACATGAATAAAACAGGGCCCAGTGACTGCTTCCGCCATATATAGTAACACACTTAAAATCTCTATCTATGGACATCAGGGACATGAACAGTTTCATATATTTGCTTTAAAACGTGATACAAAAACGTATGGGAATACATGAGAAGGGACAAAACAGTAAGTTTGGGACCCCATGCACGGGGACCAAGAAATAGGCCGATGTATTGACGCTAAAGGTCGCCACGTGTCAGGGGGTCGCTGGAAATCAGCAGGGGGTGATGTAGTGCGGACCGCAGGCAGGATTCGTCATTTTATTACAGCATCTCACGTCCATATATGGGTAGAAAAAGCAAGCCAAAGAAGCAGACCAAAGAGCTCTTTTATTTGATAGGACAAGTATTCACACCGGCATATCCAGGGTTATGAGGTAAAGATACAGGCTTACCTTTTCTCACCAATAAAGTCTTGTTGCAATAGAATGCCTCTCCAGTATTGCCCGTATCAATATGGAGTATAGATGCCATAGAATAAACACATAACTCACCCTCAACCCACCTACCCTCCCCCGCATTTTGAAAAGTAAACGTGTTGTTATAGGCAATACTAAAGTGTACTAATTCTGATATAAGGGACTAAGAGTAGTCTACTGGACGGATCCAGGATTTAACGGAAGGAATTACTCGCACCTACAATCGTGTCAGATCATACATGAAATCCGTTTTTCTCAAACAAACCTAGCAGACACGGGACCTGACTATGAGCTTTCAAGCCAAAACATAGGATGGTGGGAGCTAAGGCCGTCGTCATGCCCCATACTTATCACAACGACCGTGTGCATATGTGGCCACGTAGAGAATTTGACTCATTTCAAGGTCATTAGTTTGACATCTTTAGGATTCTAGTGCTTAGTACCCCATGAATAGAACTCAATAGAACTCAATAGAACTGGATCAGTCATTTCCTTTGCCACCACATATGTTCCTGAGTGACATTGACCTCACCAACCCTGGACAGCTTATATCATAGCAGCAGATTTTCCACCCCATAGGGCTCCCAAAAAACTTTACAAACACCTCTTTGCTAGTCCCAATTCGCCCTTTCCACTGTAATACTCTGAGTAGTCATCAGCGCCCGGTCGGCAGCAGCTTAAGCAGATTATCACCCAAAGACAGCGCCTGATCACCAATTAGGGCCGGCGGTGGAGGTGTCACGTGACACTAGGGGTGAAGTAGTGTGACAATAGATGTGACTTGTACGGTTTATGGTGGTGTGTGGAGGTTGGCATGACATTGTGGTGAAAAGTAACATGCTATCAGGCCCATTCATAATAAGTTAAATGTTTTGATATGTTTTGATTGCTATTAGATTTCTTTCCATTGCCATTCTTCACATTCTTTATGATAATGTATTTCCATTCTACGTTTTATATAAATAAGAACCAAACAAAAATGAACGCATTGAAATTATAAAATATGGTTTCAAAAAACGTCACTTTTCATTTCTGTTTGTCTCATGTCTTTGTTTCTAGGACGGTCATCTAAGACTGACCGATTTTCTTTCACAGAGGTCACAGTAAGGTTTCTCTAGATTGTAACATTTACACCTGTACACCGATGCAGTTTCTCTCGTATCGGGTTTGGTCGGGTTGTCACTGGGCAATTAATAAATGCGCATTTGCTGCGCCCACAAAGTTTCTCACTTGTGCGAATTCTTACGTGTCTGCTCAAGGCGCTTCTTGAATAAATTAGTGTCCACATTCACCACCCACCTACGCTTTCCCCAATCAGTGTCTTTGCGTTAATATTGCAATTTTTCATAATTGCTATTTCACGCACTGTGCTCCTGATATCGTCTCTCTTCAGTATTAGTTCTCACGTGAAAGATCAAGTAGCTGTTGGCAATGAAAGATTTCTCACAAACATTCCACCCATAAGGTCTGTCACCCTGCGGATGCCTTTGTGCCTGGCGACAGTTCAATGTATTATTGGTACTAAAATTCTTCCTGCATTCACCATAATCACGTGGCTTTTCTCATGTCGTAAATGGGTCCTGATATGTGAATTCGATGCTTTGTATTTACTGAATGATTTCTCACACACTAAACATTTGGCACATTTCTGTCAAATGGTAATATATACTGGTAGATACTAGTCTCTGGTTAAGCTTATAGTTGTGCCCATTTCTTCGGCCCAAAACCTCCATAAATAGACAATCGAGAACATTTGTAGAGACCACCTCTTGTCTACTATGACAACTTGATGCCTCCCCAGGGACGCGGACTTAATAGAGATGTGAGTGCAATATACACCCACGCATGCGAAAACACATATGAATACACATGTTATTTGAAACGTTATTTGCATCATACATGTCCGAGAGAAATGCAGCTGAATAGGGAGAGAGATAGGTCACAAAAGGGGCCAATGGCATCGTTTATTCAAGAAAAGCGTAGGTGTTAAGCTGCATGCCAGAAGTTTCCCCCTGTGTGCTGAGACTATCGTTCACTCCAACCAGTCCCTTAGCTCGCATGCATCTATGGTGTCATGTCGACCTAAGCAAGAGAGAGCCCGTACAAGACGTGCCATGTCGCCCATTTGTCACTTGGTGATAAAGCACGGAAGTCTACTTGAGCCCTCTTTCCATTAGGGCCTTGTGGGATGCTATTTCTGTCAAATGCGGCATCAGACACAGGGTTTACAGGGTACATATATAAATAGGTGACGTACTAGGATGAAGAAATAAGGGGTTCCGTGGCCACTGCCGCAGTGGCACTGCGCTTGCATCCCTCCATTCACCCCCACTTCTTGCATAAGCTTTGGGCACAGCCGACAGTGCCTTCATTTTAGCAGTACTGAATAAATGAACGCACTTTTGCTGTACTGTCACTGTACTTTTGCCACAGCGGACAGCCACTTAACCCGGTGGTCTCCATAGGTTTTTGGCAACACATAAGCAGTAGAGCTTTCCTAAGCAGTACTGCCAGTTGTGCCTTAGGCTTAAAGCTTAGGGCACATCTGACAGTGCTGCCTTCCTACTACCTCTCTTCTGCCAAAAACTCATTGAGACCCTCACGATCAGTGCGTATCAAGTATGGTAAGCGAAATCTTACGAATGAGAGTAATATCCCCCGTGAGGGTGGAGCACTTGGAATCTTTCTATGCCCTTACTTAAGGTCCGGATATAAGTGTCATACCCCAGCTTCTTTTCTTCTTAAGTCATTCTTTAAATAATTCCTGTTTTATTATTCGAACTGTCTTCTTTATATGAGATATTTATGTCACTCCATAGATGCTCATCAAGGATTTCAAACTTTGTATTTATAGCTGGTAAAATCGATGGTGAAAGCGGACACAGACCGAAAGTAAACAGCCATGTCTCATTGCAAGTTTTATTTATTCAACAAAGGGATATCACCGTCACCTCTATAGATCGGAACTGCCGGCGCCGTGGGCAGAAGAGGGGGTTGCGAGGGATAAAGGACAACAAGGCACTGTATATGTACAAATGTATGTAATATAAGTCTAAGGCAGAGGTGGGTGGGGAAAAGTGCCAAAGTTCTGAAAGATGCCAAGACCATCGTCTTCGGCTGGGTGCTAGTATTCATGTTAACATTAAAAAACTAAAAAAACTAAATTCGCAACCTGATCTGAGAACTTTCAGACTATTTAAATAAGTAATTACCCCTGGAAATTATGTAACATCTAATATTCCCCGTTCATGCAGATCATTTATTGAAAAATATAGATCAAGCACATTACCTACAATGTATTCGTATTGAGACTGGGAGGTTTGAAAGACTTAAAGAAAGTGAAATAATTTGCAAACACTGTAAAGCTAATAAGATAGAGAATGAATTTCATTTCATTTTCGAATGCCAGCCGTACAATAATCTCCGTGGTAATTTTCTCCACCATGTTTATAAATTTGTAACAGACTTTGATAATTTAGATTTGAATGTTAAGTGGAGTACCTTAATGACGGACAAAATAATTATTAGTAAATTTGGCTTTTATATTAAAGAATGTTTTGAATTACGAAACTCATTATTGATTCAGAATAATTACCTGTACTGACTTGCTTTTGTTTACCTTGTTTATATATGTGACATGTAAGCCACCTAGGCTGGCTGGTATACTGTTTTTGTACACATTTGCTTCACTGCTGCTTTATACCAGATGTCAATAAATAAATAAATAATAATATTACCATTCCCGTCATTCACGTGATGCCAGCTATTTGCAATCTACTCAAAAGGAACCAATCACAGGCCAGGTATTTAATTGATTCTTCTGTCATGGGAAATGAACACCGATTAGGCTACATGAAGTGTGAGTTCATTTCCAATTGTTGAAGCCCAAGTAAAATTGTCTCTATCAAAAAAACAATTTCTATCATAATACAGTTATAGTGTATTTCCTATAAGCTTGCTTGCAAGCTCAATGCTATGCGTCTACCTTTTTCTCCTTTATCTATAACAACGCTACCCACGTTTCTACCACTTTTGTGACATGGCTGAATACACTTCCACTTCACCATGTAAAGTGCACTTGGCGGAAGTCAAACCAAAGATATTATAGAATTCTATAATATCTTTGGTCAAACTTCGCTAGTCAGAATAAGATCATCGTCATGCCCCATACTTTATCACAACGACTGTGTGCATATGTGGCCACGTGTGTAGAGAATTTGAATCATTACAAGGTCATTAGTTTGACTTCTATGGGATTTTTTCTAGTGCTTAGTGTTCCATCCGGTGTACACTGCCCTATTACATCGGCATGTTAAATAGTTATAGTTCAGGCGAGAGAATCAGGTAATGAGAGCCTGCTACGGATACAACGTGCAATGTGTTCCTCAGAGAGTTTATGATGCCAATGATCGAGTGTATATGTAAACACGTCCGATCCTGTGTGCTGGATATCATTTCGAAATCGCTACATTTGCACTTATGGGCAGATTTTAAGAAGGTCCTCTCAAACGTGCTGTTGCAACCTCTCAAGCCCACCTCCCTCTGTATCAGTGCATAGTAGAAGCTGGTGGGATCGTGTATAAGAGGTCCTCAACACATACCCTGCAACAAATATTGGGGGGCTACCATGTAATGGGACGTGGGGAACTGAAGAACTCAACTCAACTCGATTTCTTTTTCTACTTTTTTGGGGGGAGGGGGGGGGGACTTGAAATTTTCAAACACATTTAGGCGGCAGGCTTGAAAATCCTACCATATTGCTTTCTTTTTTCATACGCCCTTGGGCCATACTAAAATGACAGTATTCATTGTGTGATGTTTCCCTGCAGTATCCACCCGACAATAGCTTAAATATGTCTTTCCTCCACCACCGACCTGAGGAATCACCCATCCTCTTCTTCCTTCCCGCAGACGTTGGGGCCTTTCATGTTGCACATTCGTCACCTTTTCCCAGAAGAATAGAAACATCATTTTATGCCTCCAGCGTTTCCTGGCTTCATATCTTTCACAGACAAAAACTTCTCCCGGTGCTGGCCTCCTTCTTTGGACATAAATCTGACTGCAGTGAATCTCATAAATACATGATGTGACGCAAGCACGGGTGTGTTTGTCAATTGCTTAATTCAGGGGGCTTATTACAGAGAGTGCCCATTACAGCGATTCATCATCCATCATAAATAAAGTTATATTTCGAAGGCGATCTCATTCCAAGGGTGGTATCATTGCACAGACGGTCGCATTGCAGACGTGGACTTACTGCAAAGAGGTCCCGTTACAAAGGTGGTCCATCCCAATAAATAAGGTCTGGGCATCTTCCCTCGCCGGTTCTGCAGTCGCCTATTCCCCAGACTGCCCGCGTGGCGGCGATACTGAGTGATCGGGCTGTCTGCTCCCGCTATCATCAGTTCTGCCGCCAAGAATATTACCATACATCTGGCATTTCTGTCTGACATTTGAAATGCCGTAAGATCCCTCATCTAGAAATCTAATAACTCGGTTTTAGGGATAACTTTCCTTCATTATGAGCATTTACATTATAAATACCTCTGATACATTCTAAGTATCCTTTGAAAAACTAACTCTAAGAGGACCGACTACTTGTGTGATCGTTTTGCTGGCATTAAAAAGGCACACGCACAAAAACTACTATGCGCAGTGTCGTTTGATTATTTATAAAAACACCAATATTTAAATGTATTAGAGTAAAAATCGGTTATTTTTTTCCATCACTATCGTCAGGCAACACGTAAAATAATCTGCCGTGCGAGTTTTATTTATGTTCACTTTTTGATCAGAGTTCAGTGCCTCACAGCTGGTCCCTTGATCTGCGATTCGCATATCAATCAACCAAAAACGTTAATTGCATTTTTGGCCTTTCAACCTTCATATTTGAACCGGTTTGTTCATTTGCAAGCATTGTACATAACTGTTGCATCTGTGACACCGAATAGTTGTAAAATCAAACGCAAATAAACACCACACAGCAAACACACAACTAGGTCTATGGTGTATGACATTTTGTATAATACAGAATAAAAAATTATGTAACGACATAGTGACATCTGTGCTCAATCCTAATAGATTTATTTAGAGTGCTCTGCCAATTTTCATTGAGAACAATATGCACATACCATGCATTTAAACATTTAAACATCTCTTCTCTCCCAGGTAATGTTAATCGGCTGAATATGCTCTGGCACCAATTTGATCCAATGTGGCAACATTAGTGTGTCTCAATATCATATATTTCTTTCTGTGTCAGAATATGTCACATTTTCGTGAATAAAGGCATAAAAACCTAGCCAAGTTGCAGACAGAGCTACCTTCAGACGCTTGTATAGAATAACTATATAAGGTTTACCGCAGTGTCTGTTGTTTTGAGCCTCGTTCAGACACTCTCCTATGACCAACAGGGATTTTACTGCATTCGTTTCCGCACTTCGATCTTACTTTCGCTGGATCACCTTGCACTACGCATGAGGACGTTGTGTTATGTTTTAATTTGTAATCACATAACGCATATAAACACACAAACATGCAGTGTGAGTGCAATCCCGTTTGTGGAAATGTTGGAAGGGAGGCTGTCTACCCAAAAGAGTGATGTCCTCTGTAACACAATAATGGTGCGTCTCTATGACAAAAGTGACCTTTAAACCTTTGCCGACGTATGGATCAAAGAACACTCTGCGTCAGTGCACGATATATAGAGGAAGCTGGCTCCATACAAATGGGACAATGACCACCCCGAAGCTGCATGGACCACCTCAAGGCTGTAGTAATCTATGTCCGGCGTGATTTACTAAGCCAGCGTAAAGGTTCCACCGACCTTCTAAGCACAATATGTAGACTATTCTTAGAGATGCCCATGATAATTATAGAACCACTCTATACACTCAGGGGCCTGTCATCAAGTTGTCTCTATACAGAGATGGTATTTTTACGGAGGGTCGTGGCGGTCTCTTTAATACGCGAAAAATGGTCTTGCTAAAAAGGTGGCCTGTTTGAAAAGCTGCACGTAACTGAAGGTTTAACTGTAACACCCCTACCTACCGCCCCCACACCCACTGCCATTCATGTATGTACCAACCCAACATGTTAGCAAATTAGCAATCTACCTTTGCCATAACTCAACCAAAACAACGGTCGCTGTGTCCTCCTGGGAGAGATGTATGTTCCGTGAAGAATGCCCACAATTACGGTGTGTTTTATAGACCCCTTAGCGTCTTCACAAGTGCGCGTTTCTGTTCCTCGTAGAGAGGCCGGGAAAGGGACTAAATTGCAGGCCATTCCCCACAATTGTCGTCACAAACCAAGCGCCAAATAAGGCTCTCCGTAACCCTTAAAAGCTCCCGATTCAGCCCAGTATCCTTGACCTGCCACTGTGTTTACAAAGGCAGTGTCACATGACCCAATCATAAAGCACCCACGTAACGTGACCATATCTTGTTACCTTGGGGTATGTAGTTTGCGGATAAGTATGAAGCATGAGAGAGAGAGAGAGGCCAGGACCCTAAATAAGAACATAGGTCACGGAAAGAGTCGTAAAGAATCCCCGTGTATTATTGAACAAAGGACAACCTTAGTCAGGGTGGCGGAAGGTGAACTTCAGCCTACAAACTGAAAAGGGGGCTGGGAACTGGGGCACGAGTAATAGTTCACTGAGTATTCCAAGGTTAATACGACCCAGGTGAATAACATTAGGTCAGACGCATTTCAGCGTCAATATTACCCGTCTTACACATGTAGTGCCTAAAACTCATGAGTTAATACAGTTTTATTTTATTTTTCGGAGTGGTGTGTGCGTGGGGGTGGGGGTGGGGGCTTATAAGCAGACCAAGAACAATGAGCCTTTCAAGAAAATCAGGGGGGGGGGTCTCAACTATAGGAGTGAGAATAGACGCTCGGACAGGTCATTACGGTATAACGACCAACGGCACCAACTACATGTATGGCCACATACATAAAGACTACCTAGCGTAAATCTCGTAGAAAGACCACCTCTACATTAAGACCATAACGAAGGCAGTTGCCTCTGGCCGTCTTGGTGTAAATGTTTACTTATTTCATTGATAACTTAGAGGTGGCAAACTGCGGTTTCTAAGACGCGGTATGATTGTACTCATGCTATAGTGATTATGACATTGGGGCTTAGTTGTTGTTGTTTTTTCATGTTAAAACTGAATTAAGTGCGATTTTTTATTTCCCGTTTGAGGCTGAAATCTGGATGGCACAAAAACAAACTGACTGCCCGACCCCACCAATCGGCGGAGGCGGGAGTGGCGTGTAGTTCAACACTCAACACTGTGGTGGGATCACTGCAGGCTGTGTGTATGTGAATGTGAGCGATTTTCATAGCCGGCTTTCAGTCTGTGCAGTCTCCATCTGACATCATTTAACCCATATCCACAATGGAATACCTACAGGCAGATACTGGTGGCGCTATGCGCAGGCCACCGCCCCGCTCTAACCCCAACACGATGGAAACTCAAACATTTGCCTTTACAGATCACATGTAATTGCTCACACTACCCTTTTTCTAAAGGAAAACTGATTCAGCCAGTCGGCGTAGTCTCGTTCTTTCATAACTTCATAATAAAGACACATATATCGGAAGCTGTCTATCGCTACAGCGAGCTAGGGGTGTTTCCCAGAGCACAAGCTGACTGTATAGGGGCCTCGGAGCAGCACACGTGCTAGTAATGAGTTCTCTCAACAACCACCACCCGGCCTGGCCTGAATATAACCAGCGACATTCGATACGTGAGTCCAACTCTTCCACTCGCCCGAGAATCACAGATGATGCCCATAACAGAACCATCTTTGTAGATCCTGACATGGTCATGATGTGTAAGTTGATGGTTGAAAAAACAAACACAGCTTTGTAGTTGATTCAAGTTTTCGAGAAACCTGTTAAAAACCAAGTATATAGTTGTTATATACCTAAGCACTTAATTCATGTTTCTAAGAGAGTTAGTATATGCCATATTGTGTCGGTGTTTGTATTTCTTTATTATATGCTTTTTTATCCAAAAAATATGAAAGTATTTACAGAATTTATTCAAATAAACGTCTTCGACCTGGGTCCTATTCATACAATTTGATTGCATGAGTAGGACCCAGGTCGAAAACGTTTATTTGAATAAATTCTATATATATTTTCATATTTTGGATAAAAAGCATATAAAAAGTAACACAAACACCAGCACAGTTGTTATACATAATTCAGTGGAATATTCGTGCCAGTAGACCAGTTTAAAACAACTATTTCGGCAGAAATCGTAATGACAGACCACAGTGAGAAAGTGCTGCACAAATGCATCCTCAGAAACCAGCTGGGTGTACAGTAAAACCTTCCATTAAGACCATCTCTATAGTAAGACAATCTGTTTCATTAGATCATTTTTCAACGTACAAAACTTCACGAAAAGACTGCCATTATCCTCCATGAATAGACCACCTCTCTCATGAGACCACTTGAGGCCAATGCACATTGTGGTCTCAGTACAGAGGTTCTGCTGTAGCTTCCACTCACCCGTGTGCACACTGGTGGAAATCTAAGAAGCTGCTCCATCAAGCGACTGAACGGCAGTAAGATTATAAGATATTGAGCTTTTAAGCGTGGCCTTGCAAAAGATTACTTTTGAGATGGTCTGTAATGAGTTTTGTGCCCCAACCTGTTGGCTTGAGCGATGTGAACGCGCATGGGCCCAGAACCAAATGGGGTGGCTGAAAGCAGTACAAAGCATGCGCGAACTGCTCTACTTAGCGGATAGGATATATATCTTTTATATAAGCAGAGTACGATCAGTGTTTGCATGTTTAATAGTGAATATTGAATTCAACCACCTGTTTCTAAGGCGGTGAGAGAGTGCACCATGATTTCCAAAAATGACCACCGCTCAATTTTAAATATTGTCACACTATAAGGTATCTTGACCGTCTATTAGCTGTCATTGACACTCTATATAAATAGTAGGGATAATAACACCTGCTCTAAAATGCGGCCATATGCTATGCATATGAAACATGTGATTACTACAATAAAACTATGAGGGCTATTATTGGACTGACTTCGTTAACTGATCCAGCCCCTTAATTGCCTAACTTCATCATCTTCTTTAGTGACCACAAACAAAGCTAATTACAAATTGTTTATGCTACACCTTTGACAGTAGGATCAGAAAGAGGATCTACTCCGTGAATAGCCGATTAGAACTTTTTTCACACGAACATCACCCAGCTTTAACCATAACCATGGTGCACTGAGCACGCAGCTGAGTAGGTCTCGGCACTTATCCGCCTTAACGTCACTTCACCTCAAGCTATTTAGCCCGCGTTTGGTATACTGAGGCCATTGCGACAATGTAATCTTTTCACTGTCTAGGGAGACACATACACAGATCAGCTGAGATTTGATGGACTCTGTAAGTATTGATAGGTGATTATTTCTCAAAGTCTAAATATTCTGTCCAAGTGGTCTCTTGCACCTGCCGTAAGTGCTTTAGTACCAAAAAGATGGTGGTAAAAGCTTTGGGTTCCGTGAGTGACCATGTGATATAAGCTTAAGGCCTCAAAGACGAATCATCTTAAGTGTAAAGATGGGTGCCACACCACAGAATGAGTCGAGACACCGGACTGAATAAATGTGGGCACGCCTAAGTTGCTGATGACAAATCCTATATGCTGTCTGACATCGAACGAAAAGCCTATACTATTGAAAGACTGACAAGCAGGAAAGTCTTAAAACCCGCTTTACACTTAGGCGATCAGATGCAAATTGTGTCCAGTCGTCAACGTGGGCGTATTGATACGGCGCTGAACGTAGTGTAACAAACGTGAACTGGGAACGAGCACAATGCATCCCGCATTGATTACAACGTGCCCGATACGAGGTCAGTGGGTGTATGTCGGATCAAGGCTGGCACGGCTAGTGAAGCTAAATATAGCGTCAGGTGTCAGTGTGATTGCGCAACGCAGCATATAGGCGAAGTCGAAGTGTGTGTACTTCGTCCTGGGAGATTAGCTCAGTTGGTAGAGCAGCCGCTTATGACATATGACCAGTCTGAATCATGGACGGGAGACCGTGAGTTCGAATCCACGATCTTCCAAATTCCTTTACAAGGTATACCTACTGACTTTCGTTTCAATTGGTGGAATCTGTGACGAAAGTGACAATATACACTATTGCCGGCCTTGTCCGATCACCGCCTTCTCCTTGACTGCGTCGGCCCTGGGGTGACGCAGCAGGCTACGCCCACGCATGGCTCCGGGGAGGTCTTGCGGTTCTCTAGCTGACTCCTCGTTGTGTACTAAGCTCTCCACGTACGCCCCGGCCTCAGTTCCGGTTACCCACTGCCCAGACGGTGTTCACCCCTGGGTTTCACAAGAGGCTTCCGCGCGGAAGGACTTCGCACCAGTGCTGACACGCGTGTGCTTCAGGCGTCCCCTCCACACAGCCACGTGGGTTAGACCACGAGAGGAAGGAAGGCCACCGGCCAACCTTGAGAGACAAGTGAATGAGGGCCTATTCCGAGGAATAGGTCGACAACCTTACTTGCTGCCCATCCAGCATCTAAGAGAGAACTGCCGCTATTCGGCTCAGAATCAGTACAAGAGAGTACTATTCCCTAATCCTACAGTGGCCATAATAATCAACAGCAAAGCCTGTCAAGGTGTGTGTAGCCTAGGAAAACTAACCTACTCCAGTGCAACTAATATAAGGGGATTTTATAGTCTGCGACCATGCTACAATGAGTCGCGCACTGGAGGCCTACTTTACGAGTTTTGCTACAGTAGTAAAAATGCATGGTGCGACGCGTTGCTCAGCCAAGCGAAGTGTCACTTATATTTGCGAATGGTCTGCGATCCACAGACGCTCCATAACTATTTGTAACGAACCTAAACCAACCAGTATATCAGTCAACAAATTTTGAACATGTACTAGAACATGTTCAAAATTTCCTAACGAATTTGCCTGTTCGCCATTGCACGTAGAGCTACCTGGGTGAAATTCGCTATAGTGTAGAGCGGGTTTAACGCTAGCTGCCACTACAGCTGTACTCCAAAATGGATGTAAACAAGCGATTCCAAAAAGACACACTCCCGCACCTGACTTGTCAGCACAGTCTCGCTCAACTAGATCCCGTGGTTTCATGCTCACACATACCATCGGGAGCCTGGTTGAACGAGGCTACACTGCTAGGAACTTTTGTCAAAACGAATACATTATGGTTCTATATCCTGTAAATAGCGTTATTTTCCGTGCAGAAAACGCATTGTGTTCGACCTTTACGCTGTAACAATGGGTAGGTTGACATTTTAAAACGTCGTGATGGCTTTGTTGCCAGTTTTACATGAAGCAATTACATTGTTTTATCGATTTAACTTACAACCTTAGCATAGGTTTTGTTGAACAAGTGATAAGCTTTATGAAGACAGGTCTAAAAAAGCAAAGCAATGTGGAAAATACACTCAAATATAACGATTGATTGGAGATCAAAACAATCTTTATAGAATTGTCGGAGAATTCGGGGAAATGAATCAATCTAGACTGTCCAAAAAAACCACTGGCACAAAGGTGGGTGTTGATGGCACAGCCCTGTCTAGACTTGGTCATATTTTGGAAGACTAAGGGTACTAGATCTGCCAGTGGATAGTCAACTATTTGCCAAGTTGTTTGACCGTTTTATGCTCGCAACCAGTGTTTTATTTGCATTTCACAATAGTATCATGTGGTTGGCAGAGGAATATAAATCTAAGAGTGAAAAACCACAGTGCCGCGAGGAAGATGCTTGGCAGACATAAGCTGGTACCACCTCCCAGCAATAACTAACCAACTTAATGTATAATTAACATATATGGATCATACAATATTATGTCATAATTACAAGCAATTGAACAGGGGTGGCTCTTTGAAATTAATAGAGGAAAACTTCATCCAACAAAGTCATTAAAGTCATGACAGCTGCATCACATGGTGTCACGGCAAGTAGAAAATCAGCCTTGTGGCACAGAAATAGAACAGTGAAATGGAACATTTAAAATGCATTGGAGCTATCATTGCGAATATTTCTTCTACCCAGCGGGAGCTTCCGAGCGATACTGTGGGTTTTGTCACTAATATAACACTGATAGATACAGGTTATCAGAAAGGTGTAAGGGTGCATTTACAATAGGATCCCATTTTTTATACACGTGATCGATGGTAAACATGCAACAATACTTACGAAAATGAAATATTTTGGTGTACCCAACCCACTACCCCTTGGATCTGCCTATGTCTAGCACAAAGATTTAGTCGGCAACATACAAAGTCAATTATCAAACCCGCAGCACTCTCTTGTCCCGACTGTCCTGTCTGACAGTCCTGGGTATAGCGTGCATTTACAAGGCACTCCAACGAAACTCGCCCCCATCCCCCTTTTTCGGCTGTCATTGTACATAATCGTGTGCATGTTTCGTCAATTAATAACCATGATGAAAGCAGCATTTGACTAATTTGAGAATTTACTTGAATAAAAGATCACGGGTTTGCACGTGGCGTATGCACGACAATTCGCCCACTAGGAATTTGCCAAAGCACGCGCTTTGGCTGGAAATAGTTAGTCCGGATTGTGTAATTGTATCCGCAGACGACTTGCAGGTGAGTTTTTTTAAGAGTTACATCATATTTGTAATCTAGACCCTCTCCGCTTCCTCAAGACTCCATATGTAGAATCGCCACTTCACTTTTTACAAGAATATACCGGTTACATCTACTTCTGCTGCTGTAGATGGCTACTTGTTTGTGTAGCATGCTGTGGATTGGACACTTGAGTGGGAGGTACATGAGTGTATTATGATTTGAGTTTATCATGTACACCATGAATTAGATATGGTTACTGAGTCATGCATCATGATGTAAGTACTCTCATATGATGCTATCAGTTAATTACGCGCATCAGCTGTAATAAAGAATTACTGCATCGTGCCTTGTTTTTCCAATTAGCCTACATGGTTTTTTTTCTACGATTTCTCCTTGTTTGCAACAACTGTGCTTTTTCTTTCAGCTTCAATATGCGCTTCATTTATGCTAGGGTCAGATAGTCCTTGATATTGAAACCGAATAAATTGCCATTTAGTAGTCGTTGTCTCGACATAGAAGTGTTTCAAAAAGTAAAAATCTGTGTCTCGCGTGTATTTCTCCTCTCACAAAGTAGAAATTAAGTGGTGTAACTTATGTATGTTTACATAGACGACTTTCCCATAAGCGTTACCCTTACACAAGAAATCATGTGTCAGTTGTGCTTTCATTCACATTATGACTCCCAGTGGACAAGCGAACATGCTTTGCTACAGGATTTGAAGGTTTGAATAGGATGATATACACACACATTGTCACTATTGTGGATAGCGAACATTTATGTACTCATCAGATCAAGGTTACTAGTGTATGCTCAAGAGCGTGTCACATAACTATTTTGCAAACGTGTTATGGAATGAATTGAAATTTGATAGAAAATAGTTGGGAAAAATGAAAAAGATATGTCATGTTAGTTTTGGAATGCATGTTTACGTCACGTTCCTGCCAGAAGTACCTGTGTTGTGTGAGAATCAACTACTTACCGGCCTTTTACGATGACACTAGGAGCTTTAAAGGCAAAGCCATTGTGAACCCAAGTCACAAATCAACATCTGCTCGCCATACACTAGACCATGTTGTGGGTTTAAGATTGACTGGATATGAGGGGGGGGGCATTGTGATAGGAGGGGACATAATCACTGGAAGGAGGTGGTGCGTTTTTATATGAAGGAAGAGATCGTAGGAGGGCGTTGGTACGGGCGTTGTGGCAATAACCTATTTCTACAGGAATCAAGTGTACTGGCGCCAAGTGAGCACTTAACATTAAGTGGTGCGACTCTGTACAGCCCCATTGGCATTCTGGTGATTGGTCCACCCCTCCCATAACACCCCACTCCGCCGCGTGTATCCCTCCCAGGCCGGTTGTATACTCAGGGATATAGAGCGCCCCCAAGTGAGGCTTTCAACTAAAGGCCAAGCGTCAGCAGAAGGGGTGAGAAGTGGTCGCTGGTAATCAGCTGGGGGAGTGATATAGTGTGGACAGTGGGCAGAGCCCCGCAGTCTATCACCCCATCTCACCTCTTTGGAGTAAATCACACGAACAGTGCCATTTGTTCAAATCTTACCTCGTCTGTAGGTGTCCTGCCGGGCGTGGAGAGGGACTGTACAGGGTGGGTAAATTGGATTACATGTGTTGAAATAGGCAGTATAGGGCGGCAGATGGAGAGTCTGAACTTGGACATTAGCAGTCCATAAGTTGAAGTTGATCTTCACCAACACTCGCGAACCCTATGTGTTGCTGGGAATCGGTATAGTGCATGCCCCCTGTTCCCTAAAATCGTTGAAACGTCATGGAATTAATACAGATACAATGTCCCAGTTGGTTAACAACGTCACAGTGAAAATGTCTACATCACCCACACTGTTATGTATTTGAATTCCAATCCATTTAGAGAGCAACACAAAATAAGAAATAAAAAGAAGTAAATGCATGTGGTAAATCTGATTCTACCATAAAAAGGGATGTGTGTCAAATACGATAATTTGGCATGTAACAATGAAACTGTAACAATGACTACGTTTATATCCAAGATCTGATTTTCTCCAATTATAAGGATTGCCTGGTACTGTTTTTACTAAAATAAAAGTAATCAGTTAGTCACATATGCAGCTTCATGGAGATATCTCTGACATTCTCATGTTTTGCTACAGACATGTAAGCCTTCACATAACAGCCATACCGGTACATCCAAATTCATGAAAGAGAAGATGCTGTCAGAAAATGTTATCCATCTACAGATGCCCTTCAAGAGTGCACTCACTGCACTGGAGTTAGAATTGTACGTCTATGCACTCATATGTAGGGCATGTCGTGAGTAGCTTAAGTGAGGGGCACATTTGACCTTGCGGGCATGTACGCCGCAAGGTGTCTTGAGGTCTGGGGCGTCTACGGCGTTTTCCGCATGCAGTGACAATAGTACGGTTGTGGGCACATACGCACGGGCTCCGTGCGTTTTGAGTGCGTCGGGACAACGAATGGTTTTATTGAGGCAGTGGCCGTACGATCAACATGCATCGAACGTGCGTTGTACTCGCGTATAACTTACGTTCTACGCACACTGTGATTACAAAAGTACGGGATCAGCACGTTGATGGTACAGGGAACGCACGGTCCCAGTACTGTGTCTGTGCCGACAACATGCGGGTAAATCCTCTGTGTTTAACGTAAGGTCTCCGCACTGCCTCCCTTACGATCAGACAATGGCGTAGGGTGGTCGCAGAAGAAGTTTGGCACGCGCCAACGTACGGCCTTAAAAAATGCTGCGTTTGTCGCACTTAACACTCACGGATCTTTACGATCTCCATACATTTTTGGTCGTAGACTGACTGTAGACAGCCCTTGCGGCGTAGTGTGCCCTATGCATAAAGCCCCATTCTGACTGTCACTAATACCAGTCTCGCCTTCGCCGGCTGAGACAATAAGTTTAGCAGACTTGATCAAGAGACTCTCATCAATTTACATTTATGAGTATGATCTTCGACAATTGACAGTCCAGTATGTTATAAGAAGTGGTTGAGGACAACACAGCTCTAGCCAGTTAAAAGATTATTTGATGAGAGAGTGTTCCAACGACCAAAGACTTCAATGTCACAGCTGAGCTTTTGGGGTTTAGATATAACTATCTAGAATATGAGACCCAAGCAAATGCATGTTAAATCCTTAGAGCACAATAACAGTGGGCATGTTAATATACGTAAGTAGTAGACGTGAAATAAAAGTGAACCTGTACACAATGTAAAACGAGTGATGTTTACTTCAAACACACTTTTTGACAGTGTGTAATCATATATATATATATGATATAGTCTCAGGCTGTGAGAGTTTATGACGAAATATAAAACTGTTTGGTGATGATAGGTCAAATACGTTTTGAGCTAATGCTTTGAGGAGATTTTATAAACATACATTCCAAATGTAATCATTAAATCTTAATAGAATTCTGCAAAAGGACAAATTTTGTGAGCATGAATACCAGAGATAATCATCAGATTTTGTACAGATACGCGCATGCTTACATTAGGGACAGGGCATGTCCGATGGCCCTGAGCTTCTTGGTTTTAACCAGGGCCGATTGGTTGCAACGTCCCATGGTTTGATTGACTGACTAATATTGAATGTTTCACAATGTCAACATACTTTTTCATAGATACTGTCTATATTCGCGGTGGGCTATGTGCAAATGTGTATAAATGCCATATCTTCCATACACTGACTGGAAAATATAAAACTAAAAATATTTCAAAAATACCCTACATTCCCATCGTCCCTTCATCAATATATCTAAATCGCAAATAAATCTAGTGATGAAATGAATTGGAAATTAATGTAGATGTTCCCTATTAAGACCAACAGGGTGCGAGAGTGGTATCTAGTAGCATAGCCAGATGCAGGGGCGCACCCCCCCCCGCCCTTTCCCACCAAAATACTTCATTTTCATAGGGGTTTTCATGAAATCCCTTAAGTGCTCCCTACCCCCACCCCCTTCTCTTTAAGTGCGCCCCCCTTCCACCTTTCCTAAAACCTGGATCTGCCATTGAGTAGGCTACCCTTAACGCATTGGTAGTCTCTAGATGTTCATGATGGTCATTTATAAAGATTTGGGATAGTGAATAAAGACGTCTTGAAGAAATGGTGTGTAAATTGAGGTAGTCTTGAGTGGCGGTTATTCTGCACTGCTAGGAACACACTCTTCGAGGCCTACAAAAGCTTAAATGATGCTCTGGAGAGTGACAGCAGGTGTAAGTAAAATGTCAGTGAAGCTGCTAACAACGTGTTGCCCCGACGACATCCCACACGCCGACCTGTTAGCGGAAGCAGTGTCCCCAGTACGGAGGCCACACTTCGACATTCAATGATGTTGAACACATGGGTTTGGGGGCTGCAGCCTGCAGGTAGTGTCCTATGTCAGGGAGGCTCGGGCTACACGTGGTGCGTGAGTGGGCGGGGAGCTTACATTAAAGAGGCGGTGGCTTTACAACACTACAACTGTTTAATTTATCAATGCCACACTCAAACACACACAGACCGGTTTTCACTTGTTTGACCCGGTTCAGGAACTGCTGGATTTCAGGGTGCATCCAAAACACTTTGTGTGTCACAGCTGACACATAGCTACTGGTGCCTACAGCCAAAAAAAAACAAGCTCATTTGAATGTCATTATCAGAAACAAATACGTGCATTCATCCCTGCGATAGGATATACTTCGCTGTACCACTCAAACTCTATAGGTAAAGATGGCATCCCTAGATTTCCGCCTGCCGCCTCTACGTCATCATGAGGATTACTGGTTAGGTAACAAACTGACCAAACCTTTTGCTGGGTGGTGTAAGGTAAGAATGGCTTGCATGGGTGAGTGGCCTCTATCATTACACAGATACTTAGTAGTGGGTTACACAAACTCTGTTTTACAGTTTGGCCTAGTTTTTTGTTGTGCGAGTGCACATGTTTTTGTGTTGCTCTTTTTCATACTGTGGAATATGTTATTTCACACTCATTTCTGCACGCGTCAACTTCCCCAGACACCCTGTGTACCGAGATTGAGTGATCGCGCTGTCTGATCCTCTTATCATCAGCTCTGCCTCAGACAAGAGTGTGTCTCTGATATTTCAAGCTGACATTTGAAAATTGTGCATGAAATAATGTAACTGCCATGATATGATCATAAATAAACTTATATAATTAAACTCGTGTTTCACACCTCTGCTGGCAGGTTAATCAGAGAGGACTGTACGTAACTACCAGCCGTACAAATTTAGGCAAAAATAGGTGTTATTGCGTCTGAAGCCCATCCTAAAGTAAAAAAAGGAATAGATTCAACCACTTCATTTCTTCCGCTCTAAAATGTTGCAGTTTGCTAAAAGGCGAAAATAGACTCACCTATTAACTTATGTAAATATTTTTAATTGCATGTATCCTATAAATAGCATATGGCTGCATTTTTGTGTCTAGGTTTTGTTCTTTCTATGCTATTGACTCTAAAAATATCAAAAATACTTATACTTTATTTGAGCTTCTCGGATGTAGAGTGGGTTATGAAATTTTATTTGTGAATTGTTTGCTGTTAAATATTTAGTAACAAGTTAGTGCAAGCAAATGATGTATTTTTGTTATACGCAGTAGAAGTCAGTGCGAAAACCTATGATATTTATGGGCAAAGCCATCATCAATTAGTCTTAAGATTTTAAGTTAATGCGAGCCACAAATGCATTCTAAACATGGTAGCAATTTTTAATAAGTAAATAAATACAATAAAGCCTTCATCAAAGTAAATAAATACGATTTTACAATCGCACTTATAAATTGTGTATTAAAAATACTAAGAAACTCGATAGCTTCTATCAGACCCCGTGTAGCAGCCATGGTAGATAGTGCTTCTGAAGAGGGATTAGTAAATAGTGGAGAGATTAGCGGGGTAATCATTAGAGGTTAATTAGGACAAGATGGATCTGTGCAAATCACTGGATCTGTTTTGGGGCAGAAAAGCAATGATTGGCTTTTGCTGTTAGGCAGTAGCATCTCCAATTGAGACCACCTTTACAAGGAAACTATCTTCAACAGTCCCAAAGCTTCATAAAAAAGAAAATTACAAAACTCCTTGAGACCACCTAGGCTGTGTACACTGCCCGCATCTTACCCCCTTAAAATAGGTGGGAGAATCATTGACAGCCCTTCATGGTACATATACATGATATGAAACACACACATTAAACTACATATTATGTAATACATGATATAGAATCACTCTAGGCACACATTTTACATGTAATATGACTAATTGACAATTAATTAACGTAAGCTTGATTATAGATACGGCACACGAGACATATATAATATCAAAAAAAAACCTGGGTTGTAATACCCAATAACATTAAATTCATAAGATTTTATTCTAACTATCAACGTACTAATTTTATTATCTAACACGAAGAATCACGCTAATTGTCATAATAATAAAATATGAGATATATAGGCATATAGGTGGTAAGCTAATTTGAAGAGATTCTAAGATAAACGCAAACGTGTTTGCTAAGTCTGTACAATATGGCACACAGAAGATTAATTGTAAGATATATATATATATATATATAATAAGGAACTAATATGATACACATAGGATGTATTACTATATGACACACGACACACAATATATTTAAATCTTAGGCAAGGCTTTCATAGATAATAATTTTATGATGATAGGAATTATATCATTATTTATATAGAATTTAGCGAAGTCATGTTATTATCATTTTAAAATTTACCATGGCTCTAATTAGAGTTATGAGAGACTGTCATCCAAAGATTTGTTGAATACATACAGTAATTCGGAACTGGCACGTTCAAATACGTTGATTGATTTTTACATTAATTTATAAACAATGTAAGAATAATATATAGTCAGTCGGGTATTGCAGTGCGGTCTTTGTAGTCGCAGCTAGATGAAATCACGGAGTTGTGGATTGCGAAGCCTGGTGTAGATAATTGAGATGATTGTTCTTGGTGACGAGTGAAGTTTTGTGTCAGATTTTTATTGTGGCATTCGTGGGGAACTTAAGTTAGGAATCTTCATTTTCGACTAGGGCGGGGCGGCGTTTTGCGGCTTACCCATGTGGTCTTTGTGAAGTATTGAGATAATGCTGACGAGGAGTGTGATTGCACGGCCCGCCGGCCTTTCGCAGCGTACACGCTTGGCCTTAAACCTGGTCGCTGGCTGCTGTCAGAATATGACACCCGTAGTTCAAATTTTCGCAGCGGGCATGCAGTTAGAAGTAAGTTTATCGCTGTGTTACGCCCTTTGTCTATCGCTGCCTCGGCGGGGTTTGCAGTTCCGCTTTTCATCGGCAGGTGAAAAGGTTGCGTCCATCCGACTGCCTATGGAACACGGCTATTTTTGGTGGGAATCTATGGTGATGCCACAAGTGCCTCTGCACGGAATTATTTGTTGAGAAGTACATTTTTGTAGATTTGCTGGTTGGTATTCACATGTCGCATGTGTTGTGGGAATTTGTCCGGTGTATGTGTTGCTGTTTTCTGTTGCTTGTCGACTGTGGTGCTATATTTGTGTTGTCTTTGTTGCTGCTGCTTTGCTGTCGTTGTTGGTGTTGCTTCTGTGCTGTCATTGTTGTTGTTGCTGCTTTTGTTGTCGTTGTTGATGTTGCTTCCTGTTGTCATTGTTGTTGTGCTGCTGCTGCTGCTGTTGTTGTTGCTGTTATTGTTGTTATTGTTGTTGTTGCTGCTATTGTTGTCTTTGTTGATACTGCTGGTGTTGTTGTTGTGTTGTTTCTGCTATTGTTGTTATGTTGTTGCTGCTGTTGTTGCTTCTTTCTTTTCTGCTGTTGTTAATTCACATTTGCATAAATGCTACTCTAATCATTTGGTATATCGAACCTTAATATTATATATTTATACTACAACCTTAAATGATTTTTTTTCTAAGCTACCAAATAATAATTTTCTTAACTACTTAAAAATAATATCTTTTAACATCCAGACTATACGACATATAACAATATAGTGTTTATATATCATTAACTCTAAGCACATTAATGTGATTAATTAAATTACTTCTAACAATAGTCAATTAACTAAACTACTAAACATACTAAATTTCATGAGGCTAATATATAACTAACTTTATAACATGATTTGCACTTTAAATTAGCGTATTAGAAGATTCTGTGAAAGTCCCTTTATAATCTGATTGGCTATATAAATGTCGGCTGCTATGGCAAGTGACCATATCCTCAAATTGGTTTGACTTGATTGGCTATAAATGTCGTCTTGTATCTTTACATTTTACTAATATAACTATGAAACCTAAAATCTTAATCTTCACGGGATTACAATGCATTCTATTGTTTATTTACTTTAAAACATATATAATGTAAGTGTAATCATTTAACTTAATTACGGCTGAGTTATGAAGCATATGACGATTTATAATTAAAAATATCATAACTTTAACAGTTACTTGGGTTGATACAATGTAATCAATTTAAATTGCTATGATAGGAATGATATGTTTAAGTAGAAAATGATACAATGTAACCATAATACATTGTAATTACATAATTTAACAATGTTGCAGTTGATTTTCCAAGAAATGTGCTGTATTACTTATTTTCTCGGCAAGTGGGTCGAGGAAGTGTTGATACAAGCCAAGACAGTATCGTGACTGTCGTTTGAAGAATATTAATGCAATTAGTTGTCAATCACTTTGATTGTCTTCACGTGACTACGTAACTGACATGGTGATGTTTCGATGGTCGTTAGCGTCGGTTTCTGTTGCGGAAGTGGTGACTGTGTCTTTTCGATTTACTGCATCTGCTGTGTGTTGCTGATACCTTTGCAATATTTGGAGACTAGCAGTCTGTTTGTATTAGCTGCTGCTGCCTGAGAATGATTGCTGACTACGTTTTGTTTATTTGGAGATTGATGAGCAGTTTGGGTTCTAATATTGCTGCTAATTTATACATGGCTGGTGATTCTGTAACTGCCGTTGTGGTCTCCTTTGGAATTCCTCTGGTTATTCGGTTTAAGGGGGTAATCTAATTTGATAATGGTTGATATATAGTTGCCTCAGCAGATGTGATTGAAGATTTTTGCGTAGTGGTTGATATGGCTGCTTCTTTTACTTGAGTGGTGGGAGTCGCCTGTGGTGAGCAGGTAACTTGTTGATGATGCTGTATGTTTGGCGGTGTGTGTCAGATGTGAAGATGGTAATTGAGGTGATAATTATCGTAGTCACTGGAATGTATTGCCGATCTGACGCCTGTCTGGTGAAGATGGCGGCTGACCAGGTGTGATATGCTGGTGTAGTGGTTTGGGCTAATCGGCTGATTAGTGGATGATGGCTGCTGTTCTGTGTGTCTGAGAATTTGGCGCAGCAACTGTTTCTGTGTGATTAATTTGAGGTCAGCGTCAGATGATGTGGAATTTGTAGAGTTGCCAACTTCAGTGCTATTGCTTTGTTTTTCTTCATTTTGTAGACACACACTGCTGTACTTGTTCTGGCACAATCTATTGCAATGCGTTCTAATAATAATAATTTAAAGCATTCTGTATTTAGCAGGGATATCTGCTTAAGTCACAGGTATAATTAACAATTATTCAAACATTTATGCACATGCAAAACTAACGTAATACTATTTATCTACGTTATAAAGCTTCTAATCAATTTTATACAAGGTTTACTACTCATAACGACTATATACAATATACTGTGGGATACTATTGATCATCAGATCCGTCAGTATCTGATGATCCAGCTGAATCACTGCCCTCAGGTGATTCAATGTTGTTATCTGATGCAGTGCTAACGTCTGAGTTACTGGTATCAGAATCGCTGTATTCGTCACTGGCTGAGTCAGTGTCAGATTCGGCGTGCATTCCTGACTTAGGTGGCGGCCCGCGAGGTGAAGGTTTGCGCCATGGGGCCACGTGTTCTTCATTAGCCTCGCTACGTGGCTGTGATGGATGTGTTCGCATGTGCAGCAGGCTTTCACGCTGGCGAGTGCATTCCGGAGGTGGCTTGCTACAGTTAGCTGGTTTCGTGTTCATGTTGAGATGATAATGAGTGGAGATAGCATTTATCAATGGGGGATTTTCTGTTGTGCTTGGAACTGTATTGCTGTCGGTGACCACTTCATTTATGTGTTGAGATGTTTTGGTAGGTTTTTTTTCCATGATCTGCAGTTGGTCATCAATCAGTTTCATTGTGACTGCGTAACTGACCTCTGCTGTCTGTAGTAGGGGGCAGCATTTTGTGCACTTTTCATTCATAGGCATTTGTTTGCAATTCCCAGCTGTCCTGCATTGTGGTTGGTTCTGTGACCTCCAGCTGGTGTTTAGTGATGCACTATCTGACATAGTGACCGGAATGCGCGGCGGCGCTGATTTGGGACGTCTGTTTATCTCGTCGCCTCTCGACCAGCGCGGTGTGCATTGCGTGTGTCGATGTTTTCCAGGTGTGACGTGGCTGGGCCGGGGAAATGAGTCAGGTTGAGGTGTAGCAGCTGTCGGCGCAGCCATGCTGGGATGCTGGTATTTCGCAGAATTTAAGCAGATTGTGGAACCTTTATTGTGTAGAATATAATCTTGTAGAGCGGCTGTTTCCCTGTTAGAATCTATTTTCGTTTGCAGAGTTCTATTTTGTAGTTGTAATGTGATGTTTTTGTAGTTGTAAGCGCCGATTGGGGCTGGCGATTATAGCTTGGCGCGTTGTCGTTTGGTGAAGTGAATTGTCGTCTGTTTCTGCTGGCAGTGGAAACAGGCGGGTTTTGTCGGCTATTGCTGTGCGGCTGATCAAGGCTATAGGGTGAGAATTCTGCTGGCCTTTGTGTAGTCAGCAGCGGGTGGGCTTACTTTGAAGGTAAACTTGTTAGAGATCGGTCAAGTTGTTTGATGTATGACATAACCTTGGTGGGCCGTATTGATTATTGGTCATTGGTAGTGGCTGTATTTAAAGGTGATGAATGAATGATGTAGCATGGGCAGCGGCGTGTGCAGAGGCTTACCAGTTAGGCGAGTGGCTTGCGCTGACTGCTGCACTGGGTTGAAATTCTCTGCTGGTATCAGACTCCCACTGGGTGTGAGCTGATTGTGGCCCCCTGCTGACTTTGGCGTGTGCCAGGCGACGGCTGTTGGCCGTCCACTGGGTTGATAGCTGGTTGCGGCTCCCTGCTGACTTTGGCGTGCAGGATTGCTGTCTGCTGTTATTGACTTTTTGAAGGTAGGCTGCTGGTCTGCAGCCGGGCTAGTTGTTTGATGTATGATCTAGTCTTGATCTCTAATTGCTGCGACTGGGCTGCACTTGACGTTGATTTAATCGTGAGTGGGGCAGTATTGATTTCTATTGATTGGAATGGCTGCATTTAAAGGTGGTTTATTGAATGATTTAGCATGTGCTGGGATGTGTGTCCCAATGGGTGTTAGGCTGATTGAGGCACGGGCTGCTGCACTGACTTTCTCCTTGTAAGTCACTTGCCCTGTGCTGTGAAGCGTGAGTCCACTGTGTTGCTGACTTGTGTTGCAGTTGAATCGGACTCCCTGCTGGGCTGGGGTGGTGTGTGTCGGACTGCTGGTGTGGGTTGAATTTCGCTGACTGGGTCGGGCTCCCACTGGTGAGCTGTGGTGCGGCCCCCTGCTGCGTGGTGTGCAGCACTTTGTGGGGCCTATTCTCGTTCGCAGCACTTTTGGCTGTTGGTGGTGGTTGAATTGCTGTGGTGGAATCGGACACCCGCTGGGCTGGTGCGGCCTGTGGCTTTGGCTGCTGCACTGGGATGAATTTCACTGCTCGGATCGGGCTCCCACTGGTTGAGCTGCTGGTCCCCTGCTGGCGGCTGCTGCTCGGCGGGCGTTGGTGGTGGGTGGCGGTTTGCTGGACTGCTGGGCGTTGTGCCTGAGGGTGGCTGGTCGGCTGCTGGTTTTGGGGATGTGTTGTTTGCTACTGATGAGATTGGGCGCTGTGTGGCCGTGTGGCGATCGGACACTTTTTTATATCGGCGTCGCGTTTCGTAGTAGATAATAATGGGAGGGCTGGCTTTAAAGTGGGTCTAATTTGAAGGCTATTATATGGTCAGAAGAACAGCGGGGGGAGAGCTTGCTTTTAATGCGGGTATAATTAGGAGACTATTATATGGTCAGAAGAACAGCTTACCTTGCATACTGTAGTGATGTTTTGGATGAAGGTTGCTATATCAGACGACTCATCACTGGTGGACGTAATGGCGTCTTTGGGCGTGGCTCTGGCAGACTTTTGATGTGATGACGCTGTCTCTTTGTTCCACGATCTGAGAGTGGAGTCTCCTGTGTTGGGCGAGGCGGCTGCGTCGCTGCTGTGACGATCTGCTGTTGCTTTGGGCGTGGTTGGGTAGACGCACGATGCAATGAATCTGTTTCTTTGTTCCACGGTGATGCTGTGATGATCTGTGCTGCTTGGCGAGTTGACGGCGTCCCTGCTGTGATGATCTGCTGCTGCTTTGGGCGTTGACGGCGTCCCTGCTGTGATGATCTGCTGCTGCTTTGCGAGTTGGCGGCGTCCCTGCTGTGATGATCTGCTGCAATCGCACGGGGGAAGTCGGCACGCACGGGTGGTCGGTCGGCTGGCTGGCTATCCTCAGGGGAGCACGGGTGATGGTGGCTGCACGGGTCGATGGGCAGGGCGGCGCAGCGTGGGTGCGGTCCTCTTGGGGGCAGCGGCGATGTCGACGGGAGCTGATCTCCAGCAGCGCACGGTAGCTGGAGTGGTGGCGGTTGCGTAGCGGGCGGCGACAAGTGCTCGGTGAGGCGCAATCTGCAGCAGACTGGGAGTGGCGAAAGGATGATTCAATTCGTGACTATCTCCGCCAATGTTGTAGTCGGATAAGTCAGCTGAGTAGTTTGTACGTTTATTCATCCACACTCTGTCAATGAGCTCTCACACCTATATAGCGGATGCTAGACTATAGGTGGCGTTATGCTCAGGCGAGCGGTGTACGGTAGCCTTCCAGTGAGTGAGTGCTGGATTAAATTATACTGCCCTACATACTAAAAGAATATCATCAACACTAGAACTGTCCTTAGAAAATACTAATAAAGTATTCAATTCAATGAATCAATTGGTATTAAACCTAAACTGGCAAACTTCTTTGATAATACCCAGGCCCCGATTGAGTTGGTTAAGACTATACACACTATACGTCTGTAGGCTATCAACTCGAGTGGATTTTCAGCCAGATATTCAGCCAAAACCGTGACCAAGTTTTTCGTAAGGTTTTAAACGAATGACGTACAGCATGTTCAAATAACTATGTCACACGTGTGGTATTAAGCGTGTGGTGCCGCACCTGCAAAACTCAATCATGGATAACTTACAAAACCGTGTTCATTTCAACTATTACGGTATATCTGTAAAATGGTCACTGATATGATGGTTAGATTGCAAAATTATCACCTTATCTGAGTGATCTGACAGTTGAATTGCCATCAAATATCCATTTTAGAAGACAGAAACCAAATATTTTTCCGTGTGCCGTGCGAGCATCATTTGTACAAAATTTTGATACTGAATATGAACTTACAAGGCTGGATTTTGCGACGTTTGTTCTTCTGCTGGTAATCCCATAGTGCCGAACATTTTATTAAAATCACGAATCATGTGCAGAAGTGAACTTGCACAAGTGGAATTACATCAGCCATCATTAACAGCAATAAAAGTGTGACACACAGATATCATATGCTATACTTGTTCTTCAAATTGCATTTCATTTTTTCTCTATTATACAAGTAAGTAATAAAAATAAGATATTAATGGAGTAAGCCACTATTGGCTTATAGAGTCTATAACTGTATAGAGGTTTCTTTGTACTACTAATATGTTGTACACTTTGTGACCATCTTTTGTATTCATTTATCATACTTAGTATTCATTATCATAATAAAGAATTATTCATAATATTTCTTTTTCCTTAAATTTTCTGGACATAGACCAGACATAATATGAGGGATTTGGGCCTTAAGCAACTGCTGTAAGTCTCCTTAAATGTGTTGATCTCTTGTAATTGGTCACAAACTCGTATATTTTATTAAACTTTTATTAATAAAAATGCCATCTTCAAGGACAAACTTATACTACTGCAATAACCTTCTAGAACATGTGCCCCAATTAGTATGTAGCACAGTACACTTTATTATAATCAATAACATTGGAAAATAGATCAATATCAAAATTGATCATGTTTCACAACAGCACTCCACAACATACTCCCACCTTGCATGTAATAATAACATGCAACATCTTAATACATTCTATCACACAATACAGGTGAAACTACTAACATACATCACTGAAGGATAGAAATCACTATACAATTAATCACCATTATCAAAATTATGCAAAATCTCATAACTTCAACTATATTACAATATAAATGTAAGATCGCCTTATTTTACAAACACATTTCCTGAAAGATAGTATACACAAAGACAAACAATGGTCTCACACTTTAATCGCCCATCACAAAATCATTGAATCTGACAGGCAATTGTCTCCTCCTTGCTAGCCTATCACCATAAACGTTTTCATCTTTCAATACATTTTCTCCTTCACCCTCAATCTCAACATCCTTGTGTACAGTATGATCTAAAGAGTCACATTGAATATCATCTACTGAATGATCAATTTCAAGATTATGCAATCTTTGAATTGCTCTAGTCTTTTTGCCTTGAGGTGTGCGCACATCTGCTGCTCTAGGAACACCATCTTTGCCTACATGCAGACTTTCAACAACCCCCAAAAGCCACTTCATCCTAGGTAACCCATCCTCTCTAATAAGCACAACCGAACCAACTTTCACATTGCCTTCCTTTTTAAACTTCTGAAATGCAGCTGGGAGATTCCTAAGATACTCATTGCTCCAAACTTTCCAAAAGTCCTCTTGACGCATTAACATCTCCTGATGCCGCAAAGACAAACTTTCTACATTCACATTTTCTGGGTCCTCTAAAACGCTACTCTCCAAACCTTGATTCCCTTGACCAGCTAGAAAATGATTAGGAGTGAGAGGAACCTTGTTTTCAACGTCGGTACCCACAAAAGTCAGAGGCCTTGAATTTATCGATGCAGCAACTTCACACAGACATGTTTCAAACTCGGTCTTTGACAAACAACTCTTCCCAATAGTTTTTCTAACAGCATTTTTGACAGATCTCACTAATCTCTCCCACCATCCTCCCCACCAAGGAGAACGTGGACAATTGAATCTCCACTCAGGTGAAAAAGGACCTAAATACGAATTGAGAATTTTCTGACCACCAACAAAATTTGTTCCATTATCAGAATAGACGACAGAGGGAACACGTTTCAATGCAGAAAACCTTCTAAATGCTAACACAAAATCAGCACTATTTAGCGACTCAACCATCTCTAAATGTATAGCCCTGACAACTCCACAAACAAACAGACAAATGTAGAACTTCTTGCCAGGAAAATCCAAACAAAAAACCGGACCAGCAAAATCCACTCCAGTGACGGAAAACACAGGTGCCATAGTAACACGAAGCCTTGGCAAAGGTGCAGCTGGCTCATTACACGCTCGGGTGTCACTTCTCTGACAAAAAACACAGCTTTTCTTTACTGATTTTGCCATGGTCCTCAACCCAAACATCTCATAATCCCTCCTGACAAAAGTAATCATAGACTCCACCCCAGCATGATTCTGAAAGTTATGTACAAACCTTAACAAGAGCTTAGAACCATGACATTTTGGTAAAATCAATGGATGCTTACTCTCGTAAGACAACTCAGAAAGCTGAAGTCTACCACGTACCCTCAAAAAACCATCATCGTCAATAAACGGGGACAATTTAAACAACTTTGAAGTAGTTGTAATAGTCTTCCCTTCTCCTAACAAAACTAACTCTTTGCCAAAATACTGACGCTGCAGAATCTTGATGAAAGCTTTCTTTGCAAGAGCATAATCCTCTGCACACAACTCTGTAGATTCTGAAACTACAGTTTTCTTCAGTTTAGCAACAAATCTCAATATCCAAGCGATCACTCTGTACGCTTTGTTTAAAGAAGACCACCTTTTCATCTCAAACATACACGGACATTCCAAACAGATCAGCAAAGCTTCAGTACTGGTAACCCTTCGCTCAGCCTCTACCTCAGCATTGTTCTCGGGCAGAACAATAACTTGTACCATACTCTCAGCCTCAGCAAGTGCCTTTGGGCCATGCCACCACAAGTCAGAATCAATCAATTCTTCTGCAGAAACACCCCTAGTAACCAAATCAGCAGGATTTTGAACCCCTGCAATAAATTTCCATCTCTCTGGATTAGATAGAGACTGAATAGTTGACACACGATTAGCTACCCATGGTTTCCACTTAGAAGGCAAACCCTTAATCCATCCCAATGCAACCATACTGTCGCTCCAACAAGTATATCTCACATCTGATGGCAATTGCAAAATTCCTATCACACTTTGCAACAACTGAGCTGTAATCAAACACCCCAACAACTCTAGTCTCGGTAAAGTTTTCTTTTCTAGTGGGGCAACTCTAGCACATGATCGAACAAGTGAACACCTTGACTCTCCTGACGGCAATGTAATTCTCAAATAAACACAGGAGCCAAAACCTTTCAAAGAAGCATCTCCAAATGCATGCAACTCAATACTGCTCAAACAATCAGCCCAAGGACAGTTGAAATACTGACGAGGAATAACTAAATTCTGCAATAATTGAAGGCCATGGAGCCATTTTGAAAAAAACAGACTGTAAAGCTTCAGGTAACTCATCGTCCCAGTCCAAACCTAAACGCCAAACATCTTGAAACAGAATTCTAGCGGACATAGTGACTGGCAATATAAACCCTAAGGGGTCAAAAACCCTGGCTATGAACGATAGAACCACTCTCTTGGTATACTTGATAGAACTGGGAAGCTCTGTGGTTTTGAAAGTGAAATGATCTTTATCAGGATCCCATGAAATCCCCAAAATCTTTACATACTGAGACTCTAACCCTTCACTATCAATCTTTCCTCCCATCACAGAAGATTCATTTGAAGTCCATTTTGTAAGAGTCATTCCAGCCTTCTCCATAACTTTGTTGGCTTCCTGGAACAATACCTGCACATCAGATGGACTATCAGCTCCTGATAAAAAATCATCTACATAAAAGTTTTCAAGCAACTCTTTAATAACAAATGAACTTGGACAGAGAGATAGATGATGATAGATTGTACCAGATAAAAGAAATGGAGAGCACTTTATTCCGAATGAAACCCTCACGAATTTCATGATTCTGACCCTACCATCCTTTCTCCACAAAAATCTCTGAACTTCCTGATCATCCTCATTCATCTCAATCTGCAAAAAGGCCTTCTTGACGTCAGCAGATACCGCAAACTTCCATCGTCTAAATCTCAAGACAATATCTACAACTCCAGGATTTAAGTTAGGCCCTGCCTCTAGACAATCATTCAAAGAGACACCATTGTACCCTTTACAAGAGGCATTAAACACGGGTCTAATTCGTGTGGTACTACTCGACTCCCTAATACAAGGATGATGGGGCAAATAGAATACAGGAACATCTGGTGTCTTATCATCATCCAAAACCTCCTCGCAGAATCCCAAAGATTCCATTTCTGTTAGAGCAGCCTCATACCCATCTCGCAAACTGTGATTCTTCTCTAGCCTTTTCTCTAACCTCATCAAACTAGACATTGCAATATTCTTGTTGTCAATCAAGGGAGGATGTTTCTCCTTCCAAGTCAGACCTACACGATAGCGACCAGACTCCTCATTGTACTGAATGCTATCCTTGAACTTCTGGAAAACAGAATCAACTTCAATGTTATCATCTGTTATCCCTATTGACTCTAAATCCCAAAAGGACTTCACCACATTATCAGGAATAGTGCTAAGGTTCAATAAAGCTAACCCTGAATTACTTTGAGAGCTACAGGATTTACCTGATAAAACCCATCCAAACAGACTCTCTTGAGCTACAATGCCCGATTTCTCCTCCCTGAACACATTATCCATCATGAGAGACCAAAAAAGATCTTGCCCAATCAGAATGTCAATATCAAGACTCCTATACTCTACAAAAGAGATTTAAAAGTAGAGATATTCGGATTGTGAGAACCAATTTTTCTTCTGTTTATTAATACTACTAATAACTACTGGTTGCATTTCATGTATTATATTTAATCAATTTATGTGGTAACAATTTAACATGATACACTTCAAAAACACTAACTAAACAGCCACTCAAGCCAGTACAGACTTAATTTGTCCATGCTACTAATCAATTTATGAAAAACAAATAATCTACTATTAGCCATCAGGCAGTGATTAAAGTACTGCATTTTTAATTGAATATCAATAGCCTTTATCTTAATCATAGTGTATACACCCAGGCAGAAATCGTATGAACAATTTGATATATGTCAAACACTTAATGGTTTTGCAGCATCAAACACTATCAGAATCGTCAGAATCATCAGAATCATCCTCTAAATTAGCATCATCTTCATCCTCGTTTGGCTGATTTTCACATGATGCTAATTTGCAGAGATCAGAACACTTCAAGCCATTAATTACACATTTACAATTTGCTTGAGTGCATGACTTCTGACAATTACAGGCAAGCAGTTCTAAGACACTGTCAGGAGCAGTACCAAGATCTGTCCAATCAATAACCAGGGATTCTTGTCCTTCAATAAGTTCTATCTTCCAACCATGATTTACTGGTGAGGGAATCTCAATATTGCTCTCTTAACTCCGTCTCCAAATTGCAGCTTGGTAGTTGGCACGGCAGATATGCTTCTGTAAAGCATTACCACATGGAGGAAGTTGATGCGGTTCAATTTGCCCTTTTTTGGATGCAAATATGCAGTAGCGTAGCTCATTCACATCAGTTGTGGTTGTCTTTGCAGAATACAGTTGGCATACAAACGCTTCTAATTTACTGAAAAGGGCTGGAGTTACTGTCCACTGTTTTCCAAGTTCACAAAATGTATCTTGAACTTGAAAATTGTTTTTCAACAGTTTGAGTGAACTCAGTTTCCCACGTCCTGCAAATGTGCTCACGCTATCACACCCAGTGAATGAATGCATGCCAAGAATAGCTTCACTGACATGTTCACCAAGGGCATTCACAATCTTTTGGATTTCAATGTATTTGACTCTCGCCTTCGTACCACATTTGAAATAGATAGGTATTCTTATTTCTTTCTGAAAGGCAATCAACATCATCATCACATCTGTGTCATCTGCTACAACAATGGCAGTTTGAAACCCAGATCTAGAGACATGTGCAGTGTGCAATAACAGGCGTGTATCAGCCTCTTCTTGATTTGATTCCAACTCTGAAACATATGAACAGCCTTGTGAACTTAGCTTGTGACAAATGATGCCACTTGTTACAAGCAGCATTTTTTCATTCAATCTAGCAATGTTCTTTTCTAGCTTCCATTCCTTTACAAGGAAATCAATGAGGGAAGTCTTATTACTTGTGGAATTTAAGAATGCTTGCCATTTAATAACAAGTTGCTTTGCTTTGATATCTTTATACTGAATGGTATTTGATGATCCACGTAATTTTCTTTCGGCATTCTTGATCAAATTCTCACGATAGACATCAAACACTACATCTAAAAATCTAAAATGCTCTTAATGTCTTGCATAGGCCTTTTCATCTATCATCTTTGGAAGTGATGCCCTAGGATATACCTTTCTCCAAAGTTCTTTGAGACAACATGCCTCTTAACGTTTACATCCAGCACCGAGGAAAGGGAAAGACCATAACTGGTTGAATCCACCAGCCCCGCCAACCCCTCCACTATCATGTTTTATTTTCATTACAAAAAGAGAGGTTGGACAAATGTAATGATTGCACAGCACAATCCAGCTTCACTTGTTTGAGAACAAAGTACAAGCACATGGTGCTATACAAACAATAATGGAATTAAAGATTTCAGTGACATTGAACATGCCAACACTATAACCAAGAAGGCTAGCAGTTGTCTTGGTTTCCTTAGGGGGAACCTGCATGGTTGCCCACGGAGACTCAAAAAAACAGCCTATATTTTCCTTATACAATCTAGCCTGGATTATTGTGTCTCTATTTGGGATCCATACTTCGAAAAGGAGAAGACTATATTGGAGGCAATTTAAAGAAGGGCTGGCTGATGGATGACGGCAATTATGACTCTTGTGCTAGGATTAATAACATGATAAACGACATTGAACTTAAGCACCTTGAAAACAGAAGAAGGAATGCCTGGCTGACTCTGATGTTTAAGGCGTTGCAGGGTCATGTGCGCATTCACCAAGAATACATCAATATAACCTTCTGTGACACATCACACACATGAGCTGCCCACAGTATGAAGCTACAACACCAACGAAGCTCCACCACACAGTACTGCAACTGGATTTTCACATGAACCATCCTAGAGTGGAACCTTTAACCTGGCTCAGTAACAGAGGTTGGCTCTATAGCAGATTTCAAGAGCCAGCTTGCATCAGTACATCACTAGCTAACTAGCCAGTCACTCTCATCTGCATTATATTCCTCTGTGGTGGTCTGCAAATTAAATACCTAGACCTAGATCTAAACCTATACACAGCATCATCAGTTGATGGATTGAAGGGAATCATGGGGTTGTATAATAAATGAATTTTGACTTGACTTGACTTGTATATCGCAGTTTTACATTTGAGCATTTTTTATTTACCATTAACAACTTTAGACATAATGCCTTGCCAATGTTGTGGATAGCGACATATCGAACCTAATGCTGTATTTTTTCAAAGGGCTCAAATTGATGATACATGGCATGGATTCCCATACATTCTGATCACATGTATTTGAAAACCATCAAATCAAATAGAAAGTCCATTAGTCACTGTTTATGTACAGGAAATTCATTACGTGATTTAAAGCCATAAGCTCACTTATGTGACACAAAAGAGCTGCCCTGGGTTTGCATTAAATATTTCTTTGGAGGTTGTTTGAAAAAGTAAATTTAAACTTGAGGAATTTTTGTTATGTGGGCTTTTAACCCGGTAACAGAGGTTGATCATTAGCACCTTGAAAGCAACTTTCATGCCTGTATAAGTTGAATAATACACATGTCTTATTTAACAATAGTTACAAATAAAGGGTCTAAAAATCAATAATTAACCTAGTCTAAACTTGGTTTGAACAAAACCCCGATTTTTGAATTTTCTTAACATCAATGAGAACTGAGAAGCATGTACTTTCACCTTTGATATTGGCTTGCACACACCTTTGCTGACTAGCCAGACTTCCATGCAATAATTCCCATGACATGAGTCCTATCATGTCCAGTTTTTGTATCCACATTTACATCAAAGTTGTCAGCAACGCAATGGCAAGAACTGCCACCGTCAGTATTTTGGAGAATACCAAGCATCAAATCATACACATTTGCATTAACTACTGCAATGAAATTCAATTACATGGGAATGCATGCAACTTGTACAGAAACTCAATGAAGATAAGATATTTAGTATCAGTTTTGATCTGGTTGTTTGATGAATGTATATTCCTGTGGACAAGCTTTTAAATTGGTAAATCTTAAACTTGTATGATGCAATAACTAGTGGAATAAGTGTAATTTTGATCAATTTGACCTTGAAATGATCTCAAGGTTAAATGTAACAACATTTTCCGAATCTTTATATATTGTTTCCTATCCATGAATAATACTAATAATGGTTCTAAAACCAATATTAACAGAGTTATGGGCATGCTTATCGATATTTTGGCGGCCATTTTGAAAAGTACATAAAAAAGAACTTTGCCCAACTCGGATTTTTTGGGAATTTTTTCCCTCATCCCAAAAGCCATAAAGATCATAAAATCAAAGAAATTTGTTTGTTAGTCAAAATTTCCATTTCAGCCAAAAATGACGTCGAAATTGACTGGCCTAAGTTGTGCATGTGTTAAAATTCTTATAGTGGCCATCTTGAATTTTGCAAAAATCAAATTTTTACAGTGGGAAACATATTGATGACTTATATGTGTTAGTTCTTGTTGAAATATATGCTTTACACAAAGTTATTTTATGGTCAGTGTTTTTTTTTACTAAACTTAATTTTAGCATGGCCGCCATCTTGTCGGCCATTTTGAATCTTTAAGCTACTCATCTGAGCTTGCTATCATGGCCTATCTTAATGCATATGAAGAGACCTTCAAAATGATACCAAACAACCTTGGTCCCTTTGAGTGGCATTAGAAATATTAGAAACATTGTTGACAGTCAATCCTGCTGTGTTATCCCCAATATTGCTCAATTCTGCACCCTTTTCATCACTACCCCCTTCCTGACTCCTATCATTTTCTAATTTGAAACACAATGTTACATGATGATTTCCTTTACAATGAGAGCATTGAGATTTACAACTCTTAGCAATATGAAAATTACCTAGACATTTAAAACACAATTTACTTTGTTCAACCCATTTTTGTCTCTCACTAGCTTTCAAATTTAGATACTTGTAACAATAAGCACTAGTATGATTTTTCATGTTACATAACTTAAAGTCACACTTTTTAACTCTTGAAGAGTTCTGCAACGCAGCAGCACTGCTCTGTTGTGACGGTGATTTCTTATGTTGAGGCTCTGCTTTCTTCTCTATAGATCCTGGTAATCCACTCAAAGTTTTGCATCGTTCATTTCTGCGAATCTCTTTTTCCAGGAACTGGAGCAAATGCTGCAAATCCGCTTCCTTGTTCTCACTGTCTCGAGACCATTCATCGCGTATCTCTTGTGATAATCTAGACACTACAATTGGTGTCAAAATCACACCAAAATTGTCCGAAGTTATGTCCAAAGAAGCTAACGCTCTGACATTGGCCAGTAACTTATCATGAAACTGGATTAGTTCTGCGGTGTTACTAGTGACGGGCAAACTAAGCAAAGCTTGAATATGAGAAAATATTATAAGTTCTTTCCTACCAAATCGTTTGACAATGATGTCCTTAGCAACTGCATAGTTCTCCTGTGTTATTGACAAGCCCTCCAATACATATTTTGCATCTCCTTTGAGCAGTCCAACCAAATAATTAAACTTGGTGATATCTGGCAGTTCCTGCTGATCCACACACGACTCAAACTGCTGCCAAAATGAAGTGAATTTCAGCACGTCGCCTCCAAATTTGGGCAAATCAATCTTAGGTAGTTTAATAGCCTGCTGTATAGTTCTACCACTCCCTTGTGAATTTGCGTCACCGTCCTCCAATCGATGAGCCTTTCTCCATGCCGCGATGAGGCTGTTCTTGGACTTTTCGGACTTCTCTCTGTAATCTGCAGCAGTTTCAATTTCTGCTTCCAGATGCTCCTCCTCTAATAATGACTCCACCTTCTGTTGGGCACTCAGTCATCCCATAAAAATCATCTATCCTGCTAAATAAACAAGGTCCCCTGGTTCAATCTTTAGTAGGGGCCATGTTCCGGCACCATAAAATAAACTGAAAGTCTCCTTAAATGTGTTGATCTCTTGTAATTGGTCACAAACTCGTATATTTTATTAAACTTTTATTAATAAACATGCCATCTTCAAGGACAAACTTATACTACTGCAATAACCTTCTAGAACATGTGCCCCAATTAGTATGTAGCACAGTACACTTTATTATAATCAATAACATTGGAAAATAGATCAATAGTATGGATGATGTTGTCATTTTGTGAGCTTGCGTTTTTGTGTAGTAGTATATCATCAACAATAGCCTATAAATATAACCATAAAAGCAATTAAAAATGTTTACATTTTTTGCCATACTTCATCTTGGATAAAAAGCAAAGAGTCTCATGTTTTGAAATATTCTCTGTGTGTTGTTCCGAATAGATTGTACATTAGTAAGCTTGTTCTCAAGTGTCATATTTGTTTACCCCATTACAAAGATTACTACATGTATAATGTTCCAAGTGCCCATGAACTAATATCTCCTCATGTTTCACGTCCTCATCTAGATACACAATCACGATAGGTAAGCTCAATGCTTATAAAAAATAGTTATTTTATAGTGGTATCTAAATATACGGGAATTAGCTTGTAACAGCACAAGTTCACGTGCACGTGAGTACTCTTACTATGCGTGCCCATATGCTACCCAAATCCCCATTAGAGACCACCATTACCTGCACAACACCGAAAGGCCAACTTTAATTGCAGTCTGCTGCGAAAAATAATCAAACTGGTGCATATAAACTACTCAAAATCACTTGGCATGGCAAGTTGACATTTCCATACACAATATATGGACGACAGCAATTTGTTTTATATACATTTTTGATTAGCATATGCTTTATATACTACAATTGGGAGGGAGAACAGCATTTTAAATGCTTTGGCCTTCAAACAACAAGTTTGCAATTATCTTTGGATTGCTTTGAACCATTGCAGGTTTTTCCAATTTCACTATGTGTGAAGAAGGGTGAATGACTCCTATGGAAAAGTGAAAATACATGATATTTTTACAAGCTACTTAACATAAAAACATAACCAAGGTATTCGCTGACACTTCTTTTTCAATCAGAACTCATTTTCTATGTCAAATAACATTCTGCACGGGTTTGTTTACGATGTGCTAGTTTCATATCCGTCAGAAACCAACTTCGCAGGTCTGTTAATCAACTTAAAGCTAGGACCAAACAGTTCCAAATATTGAAGCAGAATCAATCTTGAGGCACTGTGCTATCAAATCTTTACCTGGCACATCGTCTCTTCATATACATGAGATTAAAAGGTAGACTATTATTTCCAAGCATGTAATTTTCATATCCAATGGCACATTGAGATTTGTGGATGAATATTCGTGATTGTTTGACCGAGACTGACGCGATCCTAACGAGCTGTTACAAAAACTTATACATGTAGCTGTCGTGCTGCCTAGAACATCGACACAAGGGGATACACATTCCAGCTATGTATAAACACTTCTTATTTTGTAGTCTGTTGCTGACCTCTGATCATGATTTTTGCAAATGCTATTATAGATACATTTGCTACTGCTTTATAAAATATTAAACGTAGAAGTAAACAATTCAATGTACAGTATTGTACAAGTAATATAAGCATAGATCACCAACATACGAAAACATCAGAAGTTACATGCAGCACATGCAGGCAACGCGTGCCCTCCTACAAAATCACTGACGGTAAGAATGCTCACATCAATGAGGCCATGGTTCTCATCATTTTGACATTGTACAAGTGTGTCAATGAGGTTTCTTCCCATTTGGCCATATGAAGCCCCCACTCCCTTGATATACTTGATCTGCCACCGGAAATGATGTAGCTACCACCTACCACCAAACCCTCAGTATAATAGAAAACGGTCACTTAAAGCAATCCACATAAGGCTTACATGTACTTCCTGAGTCATTCACGATCTGTTTTAGCCTGGCAGGTTTTGCCCTCCCATTGAGAGCTCAGCACCTGCCATCCAATCTAGAGATCATCCGATTAGCCCATTCAGTCCCACTTTGCCCTGAAGCACAAGGAACAATACAACAAAAGGACACTGGTGGAAAGAACACTTCTTTTAGTTTTGTCACCGTGACTGAAACAGAACAACAGATTACTTTCAAACTTGCAGATTGAACCTCTGATGGTAATTTGCACTTTTGAAGAGACAATGAACATTTTTACACAATAAGAGGCCAGACGTCTGCTAGACAAGGAACACTTTACGCGAGAACCAGGGTAAAATACTGGTCTGATCTGATCTGACTAATTGCATGGGATCACTGGCACGAGCTGTGTTTGATTTGATAAGCTTCGTACAGAAAAGAAAGTAGTATATTTAAGGTCTTTGTATGTCTATATCAATGGCTGCATTCATGTAAACTTTCCACAGTACCCTGGTCTACAATAACAGGCCTATATCTGTACCTGACAGCATCGACTTTTTATCCAGTGTATAGGTTCATTAACACACTTTTTTTCTTGGCGTGTCTGTATTGATATTGTTCATTAACATTCTTTTTTCTTGATGTACCTCTAATGCTATCATTTTCTGCGGCGATAAAACGCTACACTTTTTCTTTCACAGTATGTGTTTATTGCAAATCAGCAATGGTAAAAAGATGATCTGTTCAGCTGGTGACATCATCACTTCCTCTTCGAATTACAGAAAAAATAGCAAACAATTACATTCAACAAACATAACAATAACCCTCATGTAAACGTTTTATATTACAATAGATACATTACATTTTAATGGGTGTGGCTATGGGTATTCGCATATTAACAACTTTTAAGAAGCTTGTTTTTCATTGAAGGGAAAACTGACAAACAGCATCCTGGTCAGGTCTTTATACATTAATGAACCACCTGCAAAAATGTGGATAACGAATGCGTCCTTTCAAATGAAAACTTTCGTACAATAACTCATAAAACTAAAAGAGCACTTTGACATTAGAGGGCACAAGAAAAGAAAATTACACCGAGCCATAAATGATGAGTGTTATATTGTAATAGCCACGTGCTGATATTTAATCTAAAAACGTTTTGCAACAGTGTTTGTGGTGATTTTTGATAAGTTTTGATTGGCTTTGCAACACGCCATGCTGTGAAGTTACATCATGCCTTTCACGAAACTTGAAGAAAACTTGACATTGGAAACCCAACCACGCCATGTTCTTTTTCTTTTTTGTATCATGGTTTTGTAATTTGATAATATGATGATGTTATTTTAAACGTGTAATAAGAAAAGGTAACCTCATTTGTTGGCAACACACCTATTTCTCATAATGTAATCATCCATGTTACTAAAATTGACTTAACAGCCCTTGTTAATATTCAACTTTTGGAACTAAAAGTCACCGCCTTTGCCTTTTCACCTGTTTATTCACAAACTACTAGTAACCTCGTGCATGGGTATATGAACGAGGTATTCACAACAGCATTTTGACTGGACAACCTTGTACACACCAGTATTTGTGCACATGGCAAGTGCACTTATATCATGTATTGAGGGTTTTTATGCATATGTGCAGCATGTGTTTGCAATACAGCCCCTACATGGGGTCCGAAACTAACTGTCATGTTCCTCTGACCATTTTTAAAACATTCAAAACGTTCTTCTTCAAATGATGTCCGTATCAAATGTGCGTGCGTCTCGCGTCAATAAATGTTCAATGAGCCACTTTTACAGGAAACAGTGGCTCAAATATTGGTCGTGTCATTTCGAACCCAGGTAGGGTCCTCACTATGAACTCACCGAGCATCTTGAGCACCGCCCTCCGCGCCCGCGCCTGTATCTGCGCCCGCAGCTCCGTGCTGTCGTTGAGGCCAGCGGCGGCGCTGTGTCGAGACGAGTCGGAGCCGGTGCGGTGCAGTGCCGACCGACGGATCGCAACACCGATTAGAACGTACAGAACCTGCCGGAGAACACATGATTGACTTACCTCTATTAATCTAATTATATGTGGGACATTCAGATACATGGATAAAGTTGTGAATATCCGATATCGTATATGTCCTAATATTTGATATTTGCTAATATCCAAATATCCATATGTCCCATATGCATTGAACTTTACCGGGATGGTTGATCTGATGGTAAGTACCAGGGAGTGGGTAAGAAAGAGAGATTCTGAACAAAACTGGGTGGCAAGGGCGCTCGGAAAATATTGATTATGCATAGTATATATAGTATAAGATCTTGAATAAGGATCAGACATGCCAGCTTTGCAGTATATTAGATTCATGTAGCTAGGTGGACACTCTTTATGGAGATATATGTACATGTATAGTGGCCTAGTGCAATGGCATTCACCACTGTGAGTTGAAAAACAAAGGGTCTGAGCCAACACTATGGAAAACCGAAGCGCAGGGAGGAAACTCTGACCTATAAGTAGAGCACCATAAAAATATTGATAGTCTCAAGAGTTATTATTCTTTCCGTGTGCTATGTACTCCTGATGAAGCTTCCAAGCTCCATTAACTTAACTTCGTTAGCTCAGCTATCACGTGTCACAATGACATCAACTGTTGCCCTGACCGAGTTCTACGAATACCATTTACTGAGCCATGTCACTGTCAGGGTTCCTTTTTTGGTGCTACATTTTAACTCTATTTCTAGAAAGATAGACTTGTTAGAAGTTAGAACCATGTTCTCTGATTAAGTATGCCATCAAATCTTAAGACTTATTGTAATAATGACATTCCGATTTCTCATAATAGATGTATGACCTTGACAAAAACATGCTCCAGGATGCGCTTTTTTTGCTTTTTTTTGCAATCTTTTGCCTGTGGTCTATTAATGATTGCATTTCTCTCACTTGTAAGGCATCCTACTCATGGGAGATAATGGAATGATATTGTCCATTGCGTTTTAGAAAATCATGCTGTAACAATGCAGTTGTTTATTACAAAAATACAAAAGGAACCTTATGTAATTTAGATATTGGGGCTTTGTAAATGTCACTTTTATTAAGCTGTCATCCTTTTTTCTTTTAGCACTGAAGCTTACCTTGCTAGTGCACAAGGGTACGAAGAAGACAGAAAGATGAGATCTCTTTACGCATTACATTCATCTTTACATAGAGATCCATAACACAAACCTTCACACTTTCTCCCACAAACACTCGCAGATACCCTCACATACACCCTTACAATCACCTTTACATACACACTAACTATCACCATAACAAGGCTCATTCGTGTACCAACAATCAATCACCCACCTTGGCAATCAATCACACAACCAAACGACACACTCAACAGCACAACCACCTTCACAATCAAACTCACAACCACCCTCACAAGTTATCACATGTCACAACCACCATAATGACCAACCCCCCAACTACCCTTACACTGCTGCTCACCAATCCAATTCATTACCCATACTCACTGTGATAATGGTCATGGGTGTGAAGAAAAACAGAAACGACGAGATCTCAAATGCGAGGTTGATGTTGTTGCCAGGCTTGATGAAGCAGGTGGCTGAGTCTGGTATGGGGGCTCCTGTTTCGGGGTCATTAAGGATGACAATCCCAAACTGTAGGACGAGCGGCACCGTGCACAGCGCAGACACCACCCAGATCAGGACGATCGCCTTGACTGCGCGGGGCAACGAAGACACCTAGAACGGAAACAATATGTATTTATACATGTAGATGATTATTTTGTCCAAACATGGCCATTAACAGATATATCACCATCACCCTCACGCTTTACGCACCAAAATACTTCATTTTCATGCGGCTTTGGCATGTTCGCCATGTTCTCAAAACCCATGAATATGTTTGCCATACATGTGTTTTGGTTTGTTTGTTTTTTGTTTTTTGTTTTGTTTTTTTGTTTTGTTTTTTGTTGTTATTTTTTGTCTAAAAATCATAAGTCAGAAAGATGGCTTTCACAGCACCTGATAGGGAAGACACTTAGAGCGGGAAATAAAACATTTGGATGGGATGGTAAATGTGATAGTACGGTAGCTGGGTATGATGGTTTAACACTGATCACTTCTGGTATGGTAGTCGTTTAAGAATATCACTGAAACAAACGTGGTGTGAGCACAATGTCGGAAGCACACTATTGCGTCCAATTTCTAGTTGACACACACAAGTTCTGATTAACATATTGATAAAGTAATTGGCTGTGATGGTTTATCTCTAGAATAGCATGAAATATGTGTGTTGTCGTGTGTGGGTTTTTTTTGGTTGTTTTTTTTTTTTTTTGGGGGGGGTTGCAAGATCAATGAATTTCTGCTGACTTATGCTTCTTCTGGCATATGAGAATGATTACTAAAAGTGTTTGTCTTGTAACTATTTATGATTACCACATTAAGGTCACCATGTATATAACAATATAACCAAAAAGCAAGGACTACAAAAATCCATCTATGAGAATTTCCAGTATTTTCTTTCATCGCTTTAATCGTTCGAGTTGACAGCTTTGCAAAACCTCAAAACAAATCCTTGTTTGATAAACATTGTTGCGGAAGTAGCATGTCCTGTCGTAATCACATAGAACCTGTTTATAGTGTCGTAATTTGTCAATCAATGTTGCTCTCAATCTAATAATGCACCGAGATTTTGTTTTTGTGTTTTCTTTGTTTAGGCGTTATGGTATCGGCCTTTATGATATCGACCTCGTACTTGCATAGAGTTGATTCAGTTTGTAGTTCCACTAGCATTGACCTTTCTGTATATGCTCTATTTGCAGATGCAAATTAAAACATTTACATACATATTTCTTGAAATCGTAACACCTTTTTCATTATAACATTGACAATTTCACCAACTACATATAGCTGTTGGCATCATCAGAATGACCTTCTGCTCAAGTTGTTAGTAAAAATAAGTGTTGTGGTTTCGAAACATATGTATATGAATACTTTTGACCAACACAATGAACAGGTTCAATGACATTAAAGTATGAATATAATAATTGTCACTGAAAAGGGAATCAAAGAACAATTTAAAATGTAAGTATAATTGATATAGAAAGCCAGCCTGCATTCCATTGGAAGTGTAAGCGAATCTCCATCCAAGCCTTTGTCCATTCAAATTTCAAGGTATCAGGACTACAGTGTAACGTCTCTTTTAGAGCAGGTTACGGCGGTCGCAAATGGTACTGGGGGTGGGAGGGGGGTCTTGTTGTATAAACTGTTTTAATTAGTGGTTTTCTAGGTTATACTACAACGCTTTGCGTATTCAATATTTGTGCTTACTGTACGTCTCACACGGTTTGTGATTATGTGTGCGGGCAAGAAAAATCAACACAAGTGTGCCCATATGGATCTGATATGCATGATGAATGTGTATACGGAACGCAGACTATAAAACTCATACATTTACATCTTATGCTTTTAGAGCCTCTTAGCGATGGCTACCAGGTGCGCTAGAGACGCACCTCATCTCAAATAAGCTCCGTGGCTGAAGACCGATATATCACTCTGGAACTTATGATCTTGGGACGGGGAGCTGAGCAGCTACATGCATGTGTGAATTACATACGTGTGTATCATCGAATCAATTACTGGCCAAAACGCATCAAAGAATAATGATTCTGTGGTTTCAGTTATGGGTGCTGATGTGAAGTTACCGTTTTGGGTTCAATTATAATTGCAATCGATACGATTCTAACTGATTGTATTCAGTTGGAATATATACTGTAATTGATCTTCCCTTTTATCATTTAAATGTAATGGAAATTTGAGTCTACTTATAATTTCAACTGAAACAAAAATTAAAAAATATACAACTTCCCACTAATATTGTGATCGATACAAGACACAATTGCAAGTATCCTTAGTCCCCCTGGAGGATGTCTGGCCAAATTAGGGAAAACAGTAGTGCCAATGGGGATCTCCGGTGAATGATGTATGAGCATGTAAAACTTCTGCATTTACATTTCTGTTGTGTGTTTTACTTTTTGTGTCTGTCCTGCATTTTACCTCACAGATTGCCTTCATGATGGAGTTGCTAAAAACACAACAGCTAATATGAATGAGGCATGAACGTTTCAATCATTTACACGTCGGTGCTGGAAGTGTAAGTTTCTTCCTGACTTCTATTGGAGGTTCTACCAATACCAATTACCATGTCTAGTACTTATAACATGTACCTTTTTATCAAAGCCCCATGCCTAGATGCTAGTTTATATAAGCCATAACATGTTGGCTTTGTTCAGTTCTAGTTGCGGCGCAACAGGCCAATAGAGATATAAGAATTGAGGCTTGAGATTTATCATGTTTGAAGATGAGTCAAATCTACTGAACATCTGATTTATATCACAGAGTTTGCCTAGATGGGGTACACAATAGATTACAACGGTCTTGTATACGGTAACATATCAATTTGATAATTCAAGATATACAAGAAGGCAGTCGTGACAGAGACCTCATTGAAATGCGTCTAACAGTCACATTTGTGCATACAAAGAAACTCACATGAAATTTAGAATGTTATAGATTGGGTGATTCCAAACTCTCATATACTTCGTAGATTGCAATAGCCGGCGCCAAGGCTCATGTACAAGTTTCTCGTGCGCTATGGTCACAAATAAGTCTTGCAGATAACTTCATCCTCATTAAACGCAAGCTTATCATTCACATCACAAGTTATAGTATTCAAAATAACAGTATTTATTACAACACTGAATATATATGTGTAGTGTGCATCCAGTAGACTTGACGATGAAATAACTTGTAAAACTAGCAAATCTTCTCACCGAGTTCGCTTTCATGGGGTGGACGATGGCCACGTATCTTTCCACGGTGAAGCCGGTGATTGTGAGGATGGACGCGTATGTAGATGTCTCGGCGGCCAGGACTCGCAGGATGCAGAGCGTCTCACCGAACACCCACGGGTACGCAGACCAGAAACTAGGGGAGAGAAAAGTGCTTTATGCTAATATGAATAAAAATGTAAGTTTGAAGTACTATTTGGATTTACGCAGGCTAGACACTAGGAATAAAGACACAATGGTAAAGCCATTAGAGGACTGGATGTGATGGCTTGTCAGTAGAATTGTAATTCAACCAAGACTTCTATAACTCTTGTGTAAGTTTAAATTTGCCATCCATTGATTAGAGGAAAGCCTTGCGTGGTTATTAAATCGTGTGTGGACAGAATGCACATATACATTTTAATCTTCCAGTTAGTATTAGTGTGATTAGTATGCAAGATATAGAGCAGAACAAGAACATTTTCTTAGCTTTTGTGCCATAACTTCATATGAACCATTGGACTATTGTGTAAGTTTACATGTCTGTACTTATATAGTGCCTATGCATTTGGGCAGACAAACTGGCTTCAAAAGCTTTAGAACTCTATAAAATGCGTATATATACCTATCGAAGGTCTATTATTAAAAAAGCTAATAAACATCAATGGCATCGATAGGTTTGTTATGGCTGTGCATTCATCTATTCAAACCAGATAATATGGCAGTAAAAATATCACGCTTTGAAAGTCAAGCAATTGGTGTAGTTATATGAGTTATTTTCACATGGAATCGACCAAGATGTGTAATGATTTTTATTGGCAAATACATCATTAGACATTGACAGAATGAGCATACAAAATCAATGCTATGTGTGTAAAAATCATTTTGCTATTTATGGAGTGAAGATATATTATCAGAGTATATGAAGACACTATATGACAAAACAAACATGGAAATTTATTGACATGAGAGGATTTTTTTTCAAGTCGATAGACTCTGCCAGGACCCGAACCCTGGACCACTACTACTGTGGCACCTATTCACCGAACGCTTAGCCTGATAATTTACATTATAGTGGAAAAAGGGGTAGCCAGGGGAAGCTAGCATTGACCTGCCTATTTGTCTAGTCACCTGTACGTCTCCTGTGGCAGCCCGAGCAGCAGGACCAACAAGTCGGCCACGGCGAGGTTGAAGAGGTAGTAGTTGGTGGGCGTGCGCATGTAGCGGTTACCGGCGATCACCACGCACGTGCTCACGTTGCCCACAACGCCCGTCACGAAGATTACCACGTAGATTAGCGTCATCGGGATCACCTGTGGTGGGACAATGACATTAGAAGATTCTCGATTAAGGCCATTTATGGGACTGACTTCAAGTGGTCACGATGGAGAGGTGCAGGTTGCCACTGGAATCATTTCTGGGATTATTATTAAAGAGGTGGTATATTTATACTGGTAGTCATAATTGGCGGTTCGACTGTGCCGTGTTGATACATTTTATTTTAATGGACTGTAATGTAAGCATTGGTAGTAAGAGATTCTGTCTCTGTGTTTATAGGACTTCGTGTACATTTCATAGCCTCTCCTGCCCAAAACCACTACCACTGAAGTAACTTATAATTAGCATCATGTAGATTGACTCAAATAAGCTTTCAGCAGTAGAACCATTTGGAACATTTGGACCACAAAATAGAAAATATGAATGGTCTGGATTGAGAAACACAAGATCTCAACAACGATCGGCATCTTTAGGATGCTTTGATATGAAGGAAAACAATATTGGGAACACAATAACAAAGCATTCAAATCACCTGCAACATAAGAACAAAAGATTAAGATTGTATGAGTGAATATAACAATGGCAATGCACAGAAAAAAAACAGATTGTCCACAAGCGCAAACACAAAAATTACCACATATGTCAACCTTAAATTAAAATTACTGCGTTGCGTTGTAGTATATCAGCAAGGCTATAAGGAAATTCATTTTGATAAACATAAATGCAATAAATGGCAACATATGACTGACCTGGTAGAGCGATTGCCTCCGTGGCCCAATGTTGTTGAGGAGGAACTGCTCGATGCGGTCGTTGCTGATGTTGTCGGTGAAGTTGGTGAGGAAGATGCCGCTGGCAGCCGCGTCCTCCAGCACCGCCCCACCACCGGCCGCCTCCGCCTCAGCCTGCTCCAGCGCGATGGAGGCGGCCGGATCCGCGTACAGACCCAGCGCTGACAGTGGCGCAATCTGGAACAGGAGACAGGGTCATAGTTATGGCTATATTGTCATCATCACAAAATTTAAAATCCATATGTTATACTTGAAGTGTGTTGGGATGGCATATGGCAGCCCATAAAGGATTTCTCCCTACATGTCTCTATCATTTGCCATCTCGATCTTTAAGTTCCGAATGCCTTCAAGTCTTTCCCGATTAGGCTCCACCAAGATTTTATTGTTTTTCCTTTGTCACCAGCAATCACGATCTCTTCACATCTGTTTATACATTGACTGCTCATATGCACATGACCATCCCAGTGCAATCTAATTTATCATCAAGTAAAACCACGTCGTGGATTAGAGCTCAAGATCGATCATACACGAATTTTCATATCTATGAATTGTTGGACATTTTTAGACAAACAAACCAAATCACTTGACTTTTCACTTGCAATACAACTGCATTCTAGGATTTTTTAGACATCCACTTTTAGAGACTAAATAATTTCCTCGTTTACATCATCACAGTGTCTGGTTAATCAAGATTAATTTACCTAGCGGCCAAATGTGGTGCAACAATCATACCCTAGTACTTGCATTTCAAAACAAGTGATTGTCCCACACACAAAGTATAGACACAGATGCCATGCATATACGGTTTGGGATTCACAAATACACACACAGTGTATGTCGAAGTGCCGCTCCGATCCTTCGCTGCGAGGTTGCTAGATGAGACACTGTGAAAAACCACACAGTCTGACTGCTATATTGCATGAGACTACGAGCAGGAAGACGAGATGGGATAGCATTAGTAAAACTAATCATTCAATCAGACAGTTGTCCTACATTCGTGCCGAGGTTGCAGACCTTTGCTACTCGGTTGGGAACGGAGTACAACATGGTGAAGAGGGATGGATGGATTGTAGCGAACACTTACTAATAGGCTGGAAGGAACGAATGCAGTGCACTCCAAGAGAGGACAACAACGCTCAAAGGATGGATCGTTTGGTATACAGGTACAAGATCACTTTGAACAGGTGAGTGTGGACCATTGGTATGAAGGTGTACAGACACTGGATACAGGTTTCAAGGTCATATGCAAAAAGCCATAATGTGCCATTATGTAACACCTGGTGAGGATGGTATTACCTATGAATTTTTAAATAAGACATTATTTCAAATAATTATCAATTATGTATTCCCAACACTTGTCCATGATACTATAGATACAAAATCATATATGCATGTACTTGCCGGTGCACACCATAACATAACATTAGAAATGGCGACAATACTTAAATCAAAGATAAAATCTCTCATTTTTGTTCAAAATCTATGGTAACAGCTGCACCAAGAACGCTTTGTATCTGTCTTTAACAAGCCATGTCCAATATGTACCCGTCAGCGTGCAGATGTATGACTAAACACCGCCTATTCAAGACCGAACGAAAATGTATTGCTTTCATTCTGGACCCATAGAACAGGAGGTCAGATTCCAGCCTGTCACGCATTAACAACAGTCTGCACTGAGGCGAGTGCGCAGAAGGCACGTGGCTCCCTCTGTACGCGGGCAACACATCAGTCACTTAAACCAATAAACGCCACCATGTGTGGAGAGGCAGACTCGTCTATCTCTTCTCAGCAGACTGTACGGTAATAGACCTTAGGTCCGCAGACATTTGTAAACGGTACAGTATAACCTCCAATTAAGAGCGCAATTATGTAAAGAGAGACCACCTCAATAATGAGATCAATTCTTGCGGTCCTAAAGTTTTAATCGGGGACACGCCACCAGTCTCCAGAAAGAGCCCACAATTCCATTGATGAGAGCAGATGATGCCCGTCCCATGTGTGTTGTTAATGGAGACAATATTGCTAATATTTGACATCTAGAAAACTGCGCAAGAAAATGTGGTCCCTGACATCATGGTAACTGGTAACTTAATGAGATACAATGTAATCTCCAAGTAAAAAATATCCTCCAAAAACAGACCACGTGATAAAGGGGTTCCACTGAACACACAAGAGTAGTGAGCCAGTACATATATTACCTGTCAGATATAGCCTAAATATATAGACTCTGTGATGAGATAACGCCTTTCTATTAGCCCTGATTCGTTCTGACTCGTGGTGTGACGCCACAGCAATGTGTGGCACCGAGGTTGTCAGGTTTTGTCCCGATATCTCTTTGTTGTGGGTGCTGTTAGGGTGCGTGGGAGGCGACAGGTGTGGTTTGAGTGGAGACGCCTTCACAACAGGCTAAACATAACCTTGATTAAGTTCATTGGACATTGTTGTGGTATTCAGAACCCTCCAATACTCTGGCTCGTTGATTATATTGTTTCTTACGTTTGTTTAAATATCTACATAGATGCGTATCATTGGCCGACATACCGATTTTTCACGCTCGTTTTGTAATGCAAAAGGACTACCCTTCTTCATCAAAAACTGCACAGTTCCAGATTAAAGCATAGACAGATGACGGGCGGGAACAGAGACAATATGGATATATTTTTTTCCAATGAGGGCAGTATATATGAATAGCGTACGATGTCCTCCGGTGTAAACTGTAGACAATCTGACTTTAGCATTGATAAAAAAACTCTTAGTCCCGGTCTGACAGTCACGAATGTTAAACACAAGATGAGAAATATATGAGGTTCAAAAGACGTTTCTGCCTTTCAAGAAACGCATCAATATGCAGCCATTGTGCCAACTACAACTGTCTGCACAGGTGCGACTGATTCGGCTTAGACATTCTTGACTGTCTGGCCCTAGCTTTAAATGCACATCAGCCGATTAGCGTTTCGTACATGCCATATTCAAAATTGCCCCCGCTGCTTTCTTTTTGCACCTCACACTCGCAAAACCCCACAGCGAGTCGCTTAACTCATTAGTTTATCTTTATAGTTTTTGCTAAGAAACAGAATAATAGATTGCAATTGCCACACCTCATGAATTGTTAATTGGCCCCCGGCATAGTGATATCCTCGTTAGCCTGGCGACAAATAATCCACCTACGTTATACCTTGTGTGCTTGAACTTGAAAAGTCTCTGATACATTATGCAGGGTATTAATACGATGCGCAAAAGGGCATAACATGAGCATTAGCCTTGGTTTAAAACGTGTGAAACATGTAAACATAATATGTAGTAGAACCTTCAATTAGGGCCACCTCTTTGAAAAGGTCCCATCTATTTCAAATTGTACTGTTTCCAAACATACATAAAGAGACCATCATAAACCCATATAAAAAGACAATCTCTCTATTGAGACTATTTAATGTTCATACTGATAACTATTATTATCCATAGTATTACTGATCACAAACTAGACAGGTGTTCTACATACTCTATACTCTCTACTTAAATTATTGTGTGTGTTTGAATATGAAAGATGTGTGCTCTATGGTACAGTTTAATAACATGGTGACTTAAAAAGGCAAAAAGTAACCATTAAACTTGTTTCTATACCCACATATTTAAACTTCGAAATTCTGATTCAAAACACACACGCGCGCACGTGCGCGCGCTGCTTCAACCAATCATGGACCAGACTGGTCATACCTCCAGTCAATTATGTTAACCCCCCTAAGGCTTATTTTCAAAGTTCCTACACCGACTCCGAGGAAAACGTATGGTGTTGGCGAGCAGGTAGAAGTGTGGAGGTTTTGTGGGTACATGAGCAATGTGCCTTCAAAACTGACGGTTCCTTGGTCTGCAATCAGAGAAACATACAGACGTTGCACTAACCTAGCACACCGGGCATTATACATATGCCAAAACATGTACAAAACATGAAACAAGCTCGACATTTCTCATGATCAAAAGGGACACATTTGTATGTTGATAGCAGATAATACATCAACGAATAGGCCAAAGTTGGATTCTCTGCAAAATCAGTGAACTCCAGAGTAGACGGTGTCACCAGTCTCACAGACTCTAAAGGCCAATGGCCTGGCTGAGGCTGTCAGAGCTTATATCCAGACATGACATGAGCATAATGCACTGGACGCTAGTGGGTGCCTTTTTTTAAAAGAAAGTCACAACGATTTTATGAAAACTTTTCAAATGTCAAACTGATGTAAAGAAATACAAGTGGCGTTGGTGTTTATCTTAATTTTAATCTTATTCTTCAAGTGTGAAATTTTAGAATGAGAAGTATATCAAAACAAATATTCAACTATCTTGGGTGCCTTTAAAACTGGGCATATCGTATTATGTTACATCCGTTATACTGTGGACGACCCTAGTACTATAAAAAAGTGTCACCTTATGTGACCAACCAGGGTTTACGATAGGACTATATAACAGCCATTATGGACCAAAATAGAGACGCAGAGTGGTCCTCATGAAAGACAAGCGGACTGGTCAGCATTGTTCACAATATATAGAACATTTAGATTGATAAGCAATGGACTCCAAAGGTTCATCGATTTCAGTTGACAAACCAAATTTAAGCTGACCTTAGCCCATACGATGCAACAAATAGAACGATAACAAAATGGTTGTAAAGACATGACAGGCGGATGAGCGGAATAATGGACGGACATGATTATTGCTGCATTTGCCAAGTAAACGTAAAGATCGAATTATGGTATGATAATCAAAAGAATGTTTTAATTGTCATTTTAAATGCACCCGAGAGAAGAGTGTCTCTTTCCATAGTGCAATTCACGAGGACGTTGTGACTTACAGACCAAGTGCGTGACTGCGAGAATATGGCTGCAATCAGAATGCAATTTAGAAAGACAAGGTTTGCCCTCATTTGGTTGAACACTTTTGTAATTGGCAAGCATTGCCCAATGAGAAGAATAAACAAGAAATGACAGAATCATAAAGGTAGGGGTTGCTACAATTTCGCCTGCAATTTATTGTGTTTACGACCCCATCATACAGTGTAGTGCGGTTCAAAAGATACTATTCAATGGTTCCTGGCAGACATCGTACGGGCTTTGTGTATTTCCGTGGATTCTATAGAATGTTTCAATATTTGTATCATCATGCGCATATGCAATACATAATATGCCCATATAATACATTTGAAACAGCCTGTAGTCAAGAGTGTGGACACCGGATTTTCACGGGATTTAATGTAAGCCACTTGTGTGGGTGGCATAAGATGGGGTATCATTAAAAGAACATGTCGTTTGTACGCTGTAATAAAATCTATATGGTTTAAGGTTGATATTTCAAAGAAGCCACATACCTAGCCCCAATTGCACGTATCAGCGGTAATTTCCAAGCTTTGTGCCAGGCAGGTATGTATTAAACTTGAGAACAAGTATTTGTTTATGAGGTTACCTAGGCACGTACATGTACTTAAAAGAAACCATTTGGCTTTAACCAGCGAACTCACTTTGAGTGGAATTTTCCTACATGTGATTTGCTTTTTTTTTTTTTGCTTTTTCAGTTAATGTAAACCCACGTGACAAAGACGAGTACACAGATTTCACATGACGCATGTGTTTGGGGAACAAAAATAACTGCACCTGAGTTGAGGTGCCACTCTCTTGTAGGTTAGCAACGTAGACAGACTCATAAATAGACCGGATTAAGGTTACGGCACCTCAAAGGGGGTTTCTCTGCATTCTATTATCAGACTATTACTGTAAATGAGGAACATCATTGGACCTTTATGTGGGTCAAATGAGTCTCAATCCGACAACGAGCAATAAAGGAGGCCACCAACCAGGAATATTAACACGCGTAAAATCCTATGCCTCCCATCGACTTGTATCAGTTGGCCTGGGAGACTACTAACCGTAAAATGCAACTCCATTTTTGCATGTTTTTCCCATTCGTGAGGCTACTAAGTGTAAATGTTTAATCCTCTGGCTAGGAGATGTAGCCATGAGGCCTTCTTACTGTGTTCAGGACAAAAAGGGACAAATTGGCCGGATCCCCAGATTACACTGCTCTGCAATTGTCACGGGCACATTACCAAGGTAGTTTACCTTTGTTAACGCACCTTATGGCTATGCTAAGTGGATGATTAAAGGCTGAATGTGGTCTGCTAGAGACACAGCCAGTGTAAAAGTCAGATGTGTAAAAAAAGTCTGGACTAGCGACAGATAGCGATAAAGAAATCCCTTTGCAGCATCTTCAAGGTCCAAAATGTTGCAAATAAAATGGGGATAAAGTTGATTGGTGATTTTAAACAACATGAATGTGACTGCATCTTTGTTGCAATTAGAATTACAAAGTTCGCTCTAATGTGGTGGAGCGGTTTTAGTAATTGCCAGTGTTTCTAAAATAGACTTTAAAGAGGGTGTAACAGTTAGAATCTTAAAATAGGTGCTCTTCCACTTTAGCCAGTCATTCACTCTTGCTGGGTTGTCTTGATTGCTTCCTTATTTTTCATTGAGGAAATTAAATGTGTGTAAGTAATAGTAACACTTATAACTATGTATCTACATCACCTCATAATCCGTGAGATATTAGTATGCGGACGCATTTTTGAATTGGGTCATATTCCTAAGCTATCTATGTATGATCCCATTATGATATGACGTATGTTTGTAATAAAAATATTATATATGAGCAAACAGACGCAAATAAAGTGTTCCAGTGATTTAAGAGAGGTTTACAACATCATCATCTTGTTTGATGTTGGCTAAAAGAAAATAACACTGTCAGAACCTGGCCCATTTCTGTGCATGCACCGTACAAAGACATTGCATGTGAGTTTCGGTAACAAGATTAAGACTGAGACTGAGCTGAGCTGAGGTGACACTTAAAAAGACAAAGTTCGCTGCTTTGTAGATAAACAACTTTGTAATTGGCAAACACAGATTCATAAATAAGCCAGATAAAAAGGTAACTGCCCCTCAAATGGAGTACACTTCGATTTATTAGACTATTAGAGCTAAAGTGGGGGCAAGTATTGGAAATATATGTGGATAAAAAGAGACGAGTGGATTGAGTACTATGTTTATTAGGCCACAAAAAATGAAACAATGAAACTACCGACAGGAGGAAACTCTTCTCATTGACTTGATGTTGTATCAATACACTTGAATGAATTTATTGTGTTGGTAATCATATAAATCTACTATTTTCATCGTTCACAACACATAAAAATAACTAACCAGTTGACAGTTTAGTCTGCTTCTGCAGACATTTTCAAAATCGCTGACTGCGCATGTCAGGTCATGATTGACGGCTGAGGAAGAACACAACTCTGTTTCATTTTAGACACAATCATAGTGAGGAAACCTGATGACTGTGAAACTGTTGATATAACTACTATTGCTCATCGGGACACTGTTGGATAGATGTGAAGACATCACGGGAAGACATAGTAACAGATATAGAAGATAAGAGAATGGAAGAAGAACACATCATAAATGCTCTGACAAAGTGTGGCTATCCGAAGTGGTCGTATACAAAAGTAAAGAAACAAATAGCGGAGAAGATGGAGGGAAAGAAAGAGAAGAGAAAGAAAGATCAAGACCGAGTGAAATCGAAAGGCCTAGTGATTCTACCATATATTCAAATGGTGTCACTGAAGGAATAGCAAGAATCCTGAATAAGCATATGGTGGCAACTACTATAAAGCCCATTCAGACAATCAGGAATTTGTTGGTGCCCCCAAAAGATAAAGTAGAGATGAGTGAAAACGCGAAGTGGTTTATAAGATTCCTTGTGGTTCTTATGAAAACGTATACATCAGGGAAACAAGAAGAAAACTGGGCATTAGACTGAAAGAACACCAAAAAGACGTTGAACAGCATTCAAAGTTGAATTTCACCAGGGCTACCAAGAGAGATTCTTATACAGAATTCAACAAGAGTGCCATTGCAGATCACGTCAACAAAGAGAACCACAAGATAGGTTGAACGAGGGTGTCAATTCTGGACAGAGAGAGTAATGAAGAACTAGAGCTATTAAGGAATCAGTTCACATCCAGATGCACAGTCAAATCATGAACAGAGACGAAGGGGCCCACCAGCTTGCGAGAGTCTACGACAGTGATTGCCGCAGACGGGGACGGCGGCCGTCAATCATGACCTGACTTGCGCAGTCAGCATTTTTGAAAATGTCTCCAGAAGCAGACGAAACTGTCAAATGTTTAGTTGTTTTTATGTGTAGTGAAAAATGAAAATAGTAGATTTGTTGTATCAATAAGTTCGTGTGTCAACGATTAATCGCAAAACACAATATCGTGCCATTATTTCATGAGTCTTTTAAATGTAATCATTAATTGCCCTGACTCAGTGTTGTAGCCAAGTAATGAGACAATGAGACTACCAACATGAGTAAAATCTTCACACTTATTAAAAAAAAAAACACTTTGCCGCTTGCGTATGTTTCTCCCACTTATGAAGCTCCAATCTGGAAACATTTAATCCCCTGGCTCTGCTATATAAACCAAAATCCTACTAAGATATGCTCTTAATAGGAGACATGATCATACTCCGGCCTTGATCTCTAGATTATACAACAGTTGTCTCTATTTTCGTAACAGTTTACTCTTGGTAATGAACTTTATGACAAGCACGAGGGCACACTGTTACGAAATGCCTAAGAAGAAATGTGTACTTCATTCAAGTGCGATTCACGAGTACATTGTGTCTTGTAGCCCAGGTGCGTGACCGCAAGAATATGGCTGCAATCAGAATGCAATTTAGACGGACAAGATTCGTCTTAAAGTGATGGAACAGTTTCATGATTTGCAAGTATTGCTTCATACAGTAAAACTAACCTAAGAGTGTACAATGTTACAGAAACAGGCGCGTCGACTTATAGCCATTAATCTTGTAGGCGTTTACAATATCATTATACTCTGTGATGTGGGTAAAAAAGGTTAATATTGATGTCAATTATTTATGATGCAACCTACACAAAGAAAAAAAAATGAGATAAAAACAGTTAAACCATTTTTTGTAGAAGTCATATGAGAAAGTTTTGTAATTTTCCCCCGTGTATATAATCAAACAGATGCAAGTAGGCTGTTTCAGTGATCTACTGGACTTTTACATGATCATTATGTTTGATGTTGCCTAAAAGAATCTAATACTGTCAGAACCTGACCCATTTACGTAACTTCACATGACAATGACACATGCACATGACCTATGAGCTTGGAGAACAAGTGTGTGACTGGGGCGGAGCGGAGGCCCCACTTAAAAGGACAAAGTTCGATCTTTTCTAGATGGACTACTTCGTCAATGGCAAAACGAAGGTATTTGTCTATAGTCATACGTAGACCGGATGATCATTCCTAAAAGTTGTGTTTTGTTACAGCTAAATGCAAACTGATGATTTTTAACTGATGGTCATCATTTGCACTTTTTATGGTAAAGATGAGTCTAACGGTGGTAACAAACTATATTTACGAGGCCACAGACAATGAAAAATGAGACTACCGACACAAGTAAAATCTTCCCATCGACAATATATTCAGTCCGTGGGGCTACTAACCATAAAAAGCCAACTGCTATTATTACACGTCTCTCCCATTGAGACTACTAGCTATAAGCATTTAATCCCCTGGCTTTGTTTTGTAGCCATGAGGTTACTAACATGTGTCTGTGTTACTGGACAAAAGAGATAAATGGAACATACTTCTCACCCCTGGATTGTGTGTGTTGTCTGGGTTTACCCTTGTAAATGGGCTTTATGGCAAACATGCAAGGTTGCACCCATTATTGCAATGAGGCCACTAAACTTTGTCCTTATTATTGGATTGAGGACAAAAACGAACGCATCCCTGATCTTCAGATTACACCAACTGCACTTGGCTCTGTCACATTAGTGAGGCAATCAAAGTAACCAGCTTTTTGGCAATGTTAAGCATTTTGTACGTCTTTTTACAAATCTAAAGAGGGGAGGTGAAAAATAAACTATTGTCTTATGCAAATACAACCGCCACTGGTCTGTATTTTAATCATTGTTGTAGTAATTCACTGTGCAAATGGAAACTCACCGTTTCATGCTGTTTCTGCTGCTGCTTCATGTGACATGAAACTACAATGCGTGAGACAGACGTGGGCACCCAACCAAAGGTTAGGTCATCACATCACTTTGTTTTGTACTAGACCTAACCAACATTTACAATAATCAGCTATTGATATAGGCAATCCCCAGTTACCATATCTTTAATAGATTTAATAATTATGTTCGAATTCACCCGCAAGAATGTAAGTAAGCTGTTCTGATTGTCTGCAGGCACCAGTAGCTTTATGAATTTTGACATTCATCGATAACTAGCACAGAAGACAGTGGTGGATATACTTTTGTATATTTATATTGTTGTGTCACTGTGGCTATATTCAGAGAAATACATCTTTGGGTGAGTGCTGGAGGTTGCAGATCATTGCAGGTGATCATGAGGAACGTTACATAAATGCTATCTAATACTTCTATAGCTAGTATCTAACCATTTAACCGCTGTGGTCGTCGTGCACATTAATTGTGTAATCTGATATAGCAAATCTAGCCAATAGACTTCTCCCTTTCTGAAAGTTTATTTTAAAATCTATCGAAGAGCTCCAAATATCGAGAAAGTTTTCTGAGCAAGGGTCAGCGACAAACATCTTTTCATAAAAGACAAGACCCCACCCCCCGTTGAATATTGAATAACCAGTCATCATTATGGAATTGCCCATTGCTTGTATTCGTACAAAATCGGCGCATCATACAATACAAAGTCCATGTACTACTTGGCTTATCAATTATGCATTATCAGTTATTAAGGCTAAGGTCGTACGTGGCCGAATATTGAACCGGAATGAGTCCTATGACCATAGTCATTGGTTATTGCTGCATCGTCTCGTCAAAGACGTGTTTTCGAAATGAAAAATCATCTCTTTTTGCACCATATGTTTCTCACCGCCTACTGCACAGAAGAGAATTAGGGCAGAACATTCATGACTATCTGATAGGCGTTTCATTCATATGTTTTTGCAAATCCAATCACGACAGTATTGACAGTACTTTTGGTGACATCTTACAAAGATTACACCCAAAGGGCCGAAGAACTTCTTCTCCAGGTAAGGTGTATATATTAATATTTTGCATTTTAAAAGCAATAATAATCAAGCTGATATATAGGCCAAAAGCAAAAATGAATAAACACAACATCAAAATGTAATTTTATTCATTCCAATCGGATAACTCAAGCTATGTGAAGTGAGATCCACTCTCGTGATCACGGTCAAAATAATGAAGAATGCTTTGACACCAGTAGCATATCCCGATGGCTCCACTACCCCCCCCCCGACCCCAAACCCCCAAACCCCGCACCCCCAACACCCCATCCTTTCAGCCTATATTGCCATGCCATTGGCCAGGGGGAAAACACTTGTCCAGTTTCGCGATTACTTGTGTGATTCAAACCAATTCTATGCACGTCTCCCGAATCCTGGATCTACCACTGGACACACTGTCTCCTCTTGTAGATGTCGTCCGTCCCACCGACGCCGTTCACAGCGCGCCCGGCCGCCGGCGCCGCGGACACCGCCTTGGCCGCCATGTGGCAGCATCAGCAAGCAGGGAGGTCAGAATAATTGATAAGCATCATATTTGACACGTTAGCTTCACCACATGTAAAAAGCCATAGTGGTTCTATATGCAATGATTTCATGATTTGCAAACTGAAAAAATAAATTATGGCACTCAGCGTACTATCAATATATGGTCTGATTTGGACTGATATATTGACTGTTTTTGGCAATATGTCAGTCGTTTAGACGGATACAATGAATGATTGATATATCAGAGTGTAAAACCACTCTAGGATATTCATAGCCATTGGTCATTTGTCACTGGAAGCCTTTAAAATGTTTGCAAAATTATACAATATGCAACATAGTGCACTAGGAAGCAGTAGTAATGTAAACAATTCTGAACTCTAAAATGTTCTCAAATAATGCATCATGCATGAGAAAAAAAAATACATAAAATGAGTGATTCTTTTCATCAATATTGAGTAGCAGGCTTGACTCTGTTTTTTCATTTGATATTCTTACTAACAGGTTCACTGACGTCATTGTTAAGGTGAAGGAGACTCAAATCCAGGCCCACAAGCTCATCCTCGCAGCCAATTGCCCTTATATGGCAAACTTACTGGCGGATCCTGATGTAAAAGAGGTCAGCGTGGATGAGGTGGAACCAGAGATCATGCTCAAGTGCATTCAGTACATATATGCACAAGCTGTTACCTTTGATACAGAAGCTCTTGAACAGGTGCTTTTAGCAGTAAACAAACTTCAACTAGACTCGCTGCAGCCTCAAATTATAGCCTACGTTGGTGAGAACACACAGATTGATGCTTGCCTGAAGTGGTGGAAACTTGGCCTGAAGTATGGAATGGAAAAGCTGAGGGCGACTGCGGTGAAGCTCGTGAATAAAGATATGAGGACCATCTTGGCTCTGCAAGAGTTCAAGGACTTAAGTAAGAGGGAAATACTCAGCTTTGTGGACGATGAAAATAGATCAGCTGACGTCTTGGATGACGTCCTGTTGGCATTAGTAGAATGGGTAGATTTTGATACTTTAAACCGAAAGGCTTTCATGCTAGAAATCTTCAAGAAGTTGGCACTGAAAAGTTGCAGTACTGAGACTCTTAAAACTGTGAGTAAGAAGTATCAAGATTTGTTCAGGGATTTTGGAGTCATGGAACTTTTACTTGAGCAATTGTTTGATCGAAGCAACACTGGCAATCAGAGCAGTCAGCCTGGACAGAATACTAGACGGCAGAAAATCCTCATCATGGGAGGTATCTCAGGGACAACTTTGAATAGGCAGTTTAGAGAGTCGGATCTTCTGTTTGGATGGAACACAGTTTCATCGATTCCAGTAAAAGAAGCACGACCTTGTCTCATCGTCAATACACGCGATCAAGTGTTTGTATTTCACAATTATACAACTGAAACTCATAACACCATTAAAGACCAAACGGCGGTGACTGGATATAATGTGAAAGATCAAAGATGGGATAATACCCGATATATAGAACCTAATGTACACGTAGCAGCTGCCTCAGCCGTTCATTGCTATAGCAGAAACAGATTATACCTTTTCCTTGGTGTTTCTGTTTACAGTACTGATACTGCTAGTATTGGATACTGCCAAATGAATTCAGAACCCGACATGTTGGTCAAGCAAGCCAAATTCCCCATCGTGGGGAGCCTGGACTCTGTGATCTACGTGGTGTACAACTCCTGTAATGGCAATGCCAGCCCGTGCACCCTTCAGGCCCTCGACACCAGCGCTATCGAGCCAAGCTGGCAATTCAAAGCACATGTGCCCACCAGCAAAACAATTGGGGCAAGCATGGTAGACGTGGGGAAGGAGCTATACCTGGTGGGAGGCGAGCATCAGATGGCGGCCAGGTACACGCCGGCGACGGACACGTGGACCACGCTCCAGCCACCACCCCAGGTGCGTAGCATTACTTCTTTTACAGGCATTATAATGTAAATTCTATCTCTCTGACTCTGCATATTCTATCTACAGCAAAAATTTTGTGCCAATTCTGTTAATAGCTAGGTTGTGGTGATGAACATTTATAACTATGGTCCAGACTTTTCATTTACGATTCATTACAATTGTACTACTGTACACCACTCCACACTTTTTTTTATAACTACAGGTTCATGCGTTCGGCAGTGCTGTGTGTTACGGAGGGAAGATCTTGCTTTTCGGTGGGGGCTCCAGCGGAGTCTACCTTCGTCGTTCGCATCATGTCCGTGTAATCGTCGTGAAACAGACCGAACTTCTGCATGGACATCATGTCCGTGTAGGACATCAAAAGCCAGAAGTGGGAGACGCGGGCATCAAACTTCCCGCTCGAGTCGCTCCATCACTTCCTGGCCATAGTTGTGGACTTCTAGACACACATAATGAAGTGCAATAGAACACCGGGACGTACACTGTACTTAGACACAAAGAAGTTAGATAATTGCTTGTTTACAGTAAATTACCGTTTCATAGGAAACACTGGACAGGTGGTCTTCATGAGCCAGGTGTCCACATTCGTGAACCAACATTTCTAATAACAATATAGTACATATAATACATAATGAATAGCTGCAAGGTGTGATTCATTAGTGATTTGTCCCCATGGCAAGAAGTTTTACTGACAATGCTATGTTTACTAGTGTAAGCACCATCATAGTGTAACCACCATCAAATAAATACAAATGTACGATTTTGACTGAATAACGCTTGGGTATCACTGTGCATGTACATAAAACATTGGAATAAATTTCCACTTAAAATTAGGACATCAAACTATTTGGCTTTTTGTTCTATGCATTCATTCTCGTCTCTATTTTTGAAACAAATTTACACACGTATGATGTTTTAATCAATCTATTTCTGATCAGAAACCGTCAAAACTACAAAAGAGAAAACAAGAACCAATTGTCATGAGCACATTATAGTTTACTATTTCACATCAGAGCGATTTCTTTTTAACAAGGAACGTTAAGGTGATATTGTGCATGGCGGAAATGTAAATGGAGTTCTGGGTTGAAGCTTTATTTATAGCAGAGTTCTAGTGTGCAACATGAAGTACTTATATTCACATGACTGTTAAACAAATTGAACGAATGAAAAGCTATAAATTCATGAACAACCTGACCACTTGTGGATATGATAGGAGTGCTACAATTTGTCATTGCCCGTGTGAGGAATAAGAAAACTATGGGTGGGGACCATACAATAAATGATGCACTTATAGGGGGCAGACTGAACAAATTGGAAGTAACTTTAGGAGGGAGTTCTGAAATTTACAAACACATTTAGGTGGGAGGTCTGAAAATCTTATCATAATTGTTTCATTATTCATATCCGCCCCTGAAACCTCTAACAGCATAGTATTCAGCTGCTGATTCTGACAGTCTGCACAGGGAACGTGAAATTCCCATGAAACATGCAGACTCGAATGCAGACTCGAATAAATATCGTCATAGAAATAGTTGCTACATCAAGAACATTAAAAAGGTTTCACAAACATTGTTGTACCGCTCTCTTGAGGGTGAGGAGGAAAGCTGAAAACCCGTATACATTTAGGTGGTTTAAGGTTGTGTGTGTGTGTGCGTGCGTGCGTGCGTGCGTGCGTGCGTGCGTGTGTGTGTGTGTGGGTGGGTCTTCTATTTTGCAACCACCATGTAACCACCATTCGTTTGGGCTTTTTAAAAATACTAAAAGGCTGGTAGACACTTGCTGTTGAGATCAAGTCCGTTGGATTTACACTATTCTATTATCTTTCCGAGCATGACACGATTTTTGCATTATAAAAGTAAACATGGCTAAACATGATCGTTATATAGGTATAGACATTTTGAGTGCGTTATGTCGGTTTATTCTTTTTAAACGTATTTTGTTCGTGTGTCAAATCATGCATGATATGACTATGAATATTAAAACAAACTATTTGTAAAACATTATATTGATATGAAAATACTCTTAGAATGCATTGATAAACTCTTTTTTCTTATATAATTTTAAAAGTAAAAGAACAACAATGGTATGCAAATCTTTTTATGTATATACCTCTAATCCCCAATTCTGTAATTTATTTTACAAAATTAGTTCAGCTATACAAAGCAATTCTGGCGGAACATCGTTAGATGTTTCAATTACACCACAAGGTACTTATCTATCTTCTCGCACACATTATAGAACGAATAGTTGACAATTGGTGAAATATGGGTAGAAATACTGTGATGATTACACAGACCTTACCCTACGATAGTGTGTCTACATAGGCGGCACAAAAGGGTAGTTGTATTAATCGCATGACCATAAGAAAATGAATAGGGGGAAGGAGCGTGGCACCAATGAAATAATAACGATCCTGACTGGAGTCTTCCTGTACTGATCAAACCAGTAACAATAAGCTAAGGTGGGGAGCATGATCCACGCGAGCACCGCACTCCCCGCATAAAATGTATGTTACAGTTCGACAACCAATGTCCTCTTCAGAAATTCTATTTTGTGTTTCCTTCAAAGCGGCGGCTGGCCGTGTGTTTTTCTCGCTCCTCTGCCTCGTCTTCACTTCTCTGTCCAGCCCGCACAGTGTGAAGGCGATCGATGCCTTTCTTTGGGTGAAGCAGACGTTGAACGACAACCTGAGATGTGATTTATCATGTGAGTTAAAGGAATTCATACCCACATCACAGTTACATGGCTAGGTCTGTACCTACATTAGTGTTTATAAGTTTGCAAACCAGGAACTACCACAGTTTTAACACATTAGATATAATAAAGTGTTCCATAACTACACCTGGATGTGGTTATTTGCTTGAGGGATCAGCAAATAGAGTTAACAAAGCTCTATACACACGATTGCTACTGTATCTAGTAGACTGGGTGCGGAATTGTGTTAATGAAATGTACCAATACAAGCAACCTGGCACGTAAAGGGATTGGATGTGTAAATCAATTAAAAGAGAATGGTAGAAGCTTGATTCACCCCAACAATTAGTCGATGCTCCAGCTCCACAGAGTAAACAGATTTCAGGTAGCTCTTCATTAGAAGAAAACTCATAGATACATGAGAAACAACCATATATGTTGCTGGCTGCTCTGTTCTGTTCAAATGTTATCATATCGTCCATCCCATGAATGCGGACATAAAAGAAGAGCATTCAGAACAACAACAAAACATTGGTACATGATAAACAACTACAGGCTATACTGTTACAGGGAAAGAAAATGGCATTTGGTTGATGAAATGATTATACAACAAAGTGGGAGAATATAATGATATCAAGAGATGATTGCGGCGGAATGAGAAGATGAGAGGGTCCTTGTCCTTGCAGACAATCAACTTTTGTGGCAGAAACAAAACAACAAACACAACTCATGTGATGCCAGGATCAGCCATTCTCGAAATTTGAAGCCGAATCAGCAAGGGTGATGTAGTCAGTGTCATTTGCCAAATTGTCTCTTCGCGTTTTATTGTGTGTTTTCCTGAGTGGGTTTTTTTTCTCAGAAAAAGTGGATATATTAGAATGGGTGGTGTGTACGTGTTCCGAATCTACAATCTCCCTAATTCGTTTGGCAATCTCTTCCATCTCCCGAAACGTTTCTTGTCTCTTTACCATCTCCCACTTTTTTCAGGCAAAATTCCCATCTTCCAAACCCTCATATCCCCTGCCTTCCAATAATGTTGTGGGGCCTTTGTCAATGCGTTTCTCATCGAGGTATGAAACTTTGTTTCGGATTAAAATTCGTGATGCTAGCAGGCCACTGGGTGGCGTCAGTAGGCGATAGTTCACGCCAAGTTTTATGCATGCGTAACGTTTCGTTAGTGCCACTAGACGGCCATTAAATGCCAAGTTTCACCATGTCCCTAACCTGTTTAGTTGGCGACAATACATGGTACTGGGCACTTTATTGGAGACATTACGTGCCAAATTAGATTGCACTAACACTGCCACCAACTGTGGCCGCCCCAGTGGGCTCCTGGCATACCTGTCGGCCAGGCAATGGACGTCTCATTGGCAACCAGAAAAATGCACATCACTTCTTTTTATTTTTTGAAGGAAACTAATAGATGTACTATGGTTACAGATGAGTGTTTGTTTTGAAGTAAAGGGCACACGCAAAACAACAGCAAGGGCTTGTTACTCACAATGTAATAACGGGAATGGAGACAAAACAGCTTTGTGTAAATCTCGCGTCTGACGGTCACGAATGTTTATCGCCAATTTGTCACTTATTGTGTGGTCAAAAATACGAAATACATAGGTAGCAAAAAGTATACTACTTTTTAAACCGTCTGCGACGAGACCGTGTGCCAATTGTTTAGTACGTGTAGTTACAAAACCACGGCTCATTCGGCTTCAACATGATCATTCGAGTTTGTCTGACAGTCATTTATTGTGCAGTTCGTACCTGTAGACAACCTGGATAATATGACCATTGCGTGCTTCCCCCAGCCTTCATATAAAAAGACCAGTGAACACATCTCTAAAGGGACCGCTGCTCTATTGACAGAACTTGAGCCCAACCAGCGGGAGCTCTAATTATAGTTTCTACTATACAAGAGTAGGCTTACGTTTTTAAGTAGAAGCAATAGTTATTGGTCCTGCTGTGCAATCCATGATCCGTGTCATGCTCTGGTTGGTGGCATTCAAATAGATACATTCCAGCAAGTACAGGTGAACTCTAAATAAGGACCACCTGGTGCGTGGCCGAAAGTTTTCTCAACAGATAGGTGGTCTCGGTGGAGGTTCCTGGTGGTATGTTTATCTATTATCGCGACGTCAAGAAGTGGTCTTATTATGAAGGTGGTCGCAAGAGGAGACATTACTGTATGCGTTCATTAAAAACAAGCCCCACGGTCGTTCAGGATCAATCCATGATTCCTGTTGCTCTTTTTGTTTTTTGTCTCAGCAGGTAAAGATCAAGCTTTTGACTGATGTTTTACAATGAGTTGAGCACCTTATAACTCAATCAGACAAGAAAAAAATCATAGCTTGTGGGGGATTTATGTGGATTTTATATGTCTCTCAGAATGCTAGTTCACTCTTACGTTCTGTTTCTAAGTGTCCATCTATCTTACCTATATGCTTTTACCGTGCCGTTAATGAATAGAGAAGATTAGAGTTAAATACACGTGTTTCAGCTATTGTAGCCATTTGCACTGATTGGTGGGCAGTGTACATTTTAGACTGGCATGTGGACATAGTAAGGAATGACCATTGTCAGAGCCTCATTGTACATAATTGCTGACCCCGTGGCCTGTGAGCAAACTTTCATTACTTCCAGGAGTGATTATGTTATAACCTGCCAGGAAAAGGCCCAGCTTTCGGCAGAGAGCAGAAATTGATTAGCAATTGAGTGAGTTTTTGTATTTCTTCCGGAATGTTATTTCATTTGTGGTTCTGGAGTGATGTTTGTTAACAATAGTGAGTTTTGCAAGAGCCTTGGTATTTAGGTAGGTATATGTTGTTCTAGTCGTTCTTGTGCCGAGTTTTGTAAACTTTAACTCTTTTGCTCAAACAAAGCTAGTCCTCACTGATACGATTATTACACCCGGACCTGTATTGACCTGTCAAAATGTGCGTGTTATTCAGGGTGTTTTTCTCGTGTTTTGAAGCGTATTACTTTTAATCTAGAGCTAAAATAAATTGTGTATATTCCAGGGAGATGCATGTTTGACCAAATGCTGCTAACTGCCGCAGTTTGTAGACTGAGCTCTTCTACTATTATATATATATATTGCAATTGTAGTCTAAAATTAGAAATGTGCAAAGTTCAACATACAGTGAGCAGGATCTACCAGCATGCTACGACATGATGACTTTAGCATAAATGACCTATACATGCTCGGAAGTATAACTTTCAAATAAGACCACCACTATTTCGACACCACGTCTATAGTAAGACTTATTTTCTACATACCCATTATAAAGAGACCACTTCTATAATCGAGTCTATATATGCTAAATCCCGGTCTAGTCCCCAAGTGATCGTACTCAACTGATGTACATGGTCAAATAAACACGATTACACTTCTCCATACATCCTCACCTGGGGTTTACGGAGTGGTGTGACACGAATTATCTCACCGTCACCCAGAAGTGGACAGTCTCATGTGTGCGGAGTTAGTGTCAATAGTCAACACATAGCGACATATAGTTTTGTTTATTTGTCTTACTTTTTATTTGTTTTCTTTTGTGGGGAGGTTTTTTTTTTCAAATTTACGATGAGAGAACTAATACGTTACTCCACCACATGCATTTTGACTGAAATTCTATTTTTAAAGTTTCAATCAATATTTTACAGAAAAGTCTATATAGCTAGTAATTGATTCTCATGCTCTGGATGATTGGTGGGGTGAGTGATCGTTCCTTCTGACACGTGTTCTTGATTAATCTATGATACTTGTCATTTAAAGCATTTATATTTAACATTGTATTTTTGTATTAGGCAATGTGTGGTTCATGCTACTCTCGTGTCACTCAGACTTACTATACCGTTACATTGAAGATCTTTCACCTACACTGATTTATAAAGATGGGGTGTACAGGCCAAGGAATTGTAACAGTTTGTGCCAATGACCTCACTCAGTAAAATAGATTATACTCTAAAATCTGGTAATCTCAATAACGTCTAAAAACACACAGGCCAATACAACTGCCAGTGCATGATTACCCTGTCACTGGGCGCTGTATATATGTCAGAAGTCTTCATAAATCCCTCAATACGTCACAAGAATTTTCCACTTGGGGAACTTAACGGGCGACAATAACATACCACATGTTCAATAGCACAGGAAAGAATATGATGAATAGGTTTATTTCTTTCTAATTTTAGACTACAGCAGGACCTCTCTGTTAAGACCACGTGTAGCTTGCATCAAATGGTCTCAATACAGAGGCATTCTCTTACACATGCAATTATTATAATACGGAGGTTTGTGGTAGCCTGTTTTTGGCGGTATAAACAATATAAGAGTTTGGTTTAGTAAACGTTTTGACTCATTGAAGAGGCGGGAGTCTCCTAAAAGTAGGTTCTATTGGAGAACATAAGTTGGCTCGTATTATGACTAACCTCTCTTTCTGGCAATATACTTTATCATAATATGGTCATTTTCAACTATTTTGACGAGCTGGATACCTGGGCAGGTACTTTCTGTTTATGTTAGTACTCGGGGTCCCAGAAAATCCTGCTAGGTGTCCTTGCCATGTCCTGGTGCCTTTTATTACCAAAGCCTTGTTTTGCTGTGTGTGGCCATAGTCTAGCCCTAGCTATCAAATGACTTTTCATTCCGCGCATAATCTTCAGTGCGATAAACGGCCACTCCATTACGTGACAATGGCGTAATATGTCTCGTAACAATGACGTAATGCGTCACATGATGGACGGGCCGTTTATCAGACGACAAGGGCTGTAAAAATCTGACAGGGAGTATTATCTGCTCTCCTCACGCGTTTCTGTCATTTCCTACTGCCAAGTCAGAATAATGTGTCTTTTCCTTGTCTGACAGTCGCAAATTTTGATGTCTAACATATTAATCCACACTGCTACACTAGCTCGGATCACGTGAAGGAGAGAAAAGATGGCTCTGCTTCAAAACAGCGCGTCTCTGAAAGACCACTATCAGATCACTGATGATGGATTTTCATTTATATATCACTAATGTGTGAGGCCAGCATTATGGTTAGAGAGACCATTTACGTAGACAGTATTACAGGCATGGCAGCCTGGAGACGTCAATTTATCGATGATTCTACATATGCATACATCATCAACCTTCTGCTGCCGAATCATATCAGAACGACTCACCATATGTTTCCACATGAATTTGGAGGGAGTTTTCCCCCATACACTTGAGACCAATTGAGAGAGCACCACTTTGTTCGTAGAAATTCATGCAAATCGTCCCGTCCCCTGTCCGTCTAAAGACTTTCTGAACACTCTCCCTTAGCGTGCTAAATGAGCACACACACCCCGTAGCCCCCAGCCCCCTACCATATTCTACCCTAGAATCTCCACCAATCTGCGCCCATTGAGCCCAAATTGGAGGCAGATTGAGTAGCAATAGGCCATGATGATGGTGGGCACAAAACGAGGGCTTTAGGAGAGAATGCACTGTGCAAGTTCGGGGGTGTATGTGTACTGGCATATACAAGGGGGCTCACACATACGGAATATCTTGGGTTTGGTATGCGCAATTGATAGCAGACATGCCAAAAAACAAGCTGCCCCGACTAAGGATCTCCCTGTGTATGTGAGTCTTGTTAATCTTTTGACTTGGTATAAATTGGAAATTTCTTCTAAATCAATTTACTGGCATATCCTATCACTCTGCTATGTAAAACCAATATGTTAGTATTTCAAAAGACCTTATATCTAATAGTTTTTATTTCTATTATTACAAAAACCGCTCATGTTCACCATATATCGAGTGCAAAGTTGAATAGCAAGTACAATTGTGACAGCCTCTACCTATAATAGATATAATATCATTTAAAGACCTTGTGCTAGGCTACCAATATGTATACCAATGGTGTTGGAGGCCAGCTTAATGGACAGATCCAACGATTTGTCACTTTATGACTGAGACTTACTTGAAATAGTAATTTAAATTGGGTAGCTGTCGGCTCTTCTAGGTAATTGGCAAGCACAGGTCCATAAATAGAATGGATAAAAGGTGACTTCCCCCACCCCCACCCCCATGAGATTTACACTGAACTTTATTCGACTATTAGCGCAAAAGCAAGTATCATCAATTCAACTTTATTCTGCCACCAACTAACAATAGAGGAACAATAAGACTAAAAACAGCAGAATCCTCCTTTTGTTCAGACGTTTTATCAGAAGGCTCGTGGGGCTATACTAACAGTAAAAATCAAACTCGTGGGGCTACTAACTGTAAACACAAGTCTTTGGTTGTATGTTGCACCCGAGAGGCTACTAGCATGTGACCTTATTACCGGGTGTACCAAAAAGCAAAAAGTCGTCATCTGTAGATTACACAGCAATTGTGCATTAGTGTGGCATTTATTCGGCAATTTACCCTTGCTTCAGTCAAGTTTCTTATGTTTCACTTTTTTGTTGGTCTAAGATTTGTTTTCGCGCACTAAAAAGTTTCACATCAGAATTACACTATTTACTTTGTTGGATTTAAAAAGTACACAGCAGAGTTCACATTGTAATTGTAATCTTTTTATTTATGTACTATATAATACCTCATATATATAATGCTAGTTTCTGGCATATATATTTTGAGTACAATCATACTTATCACACATCTATTTCTACTTTTGTGTGTGTAAAGGGTGGGGGGTCAAGAAAAAAGGGAATATAGCTCCACTTTTATGGATAGGGGGTGACAAAATGTACATCATCTCTGCTGGCCTTTATGGCTAGGCTGGGTGTGTTTAACGGGCCTTTTGACCAGGCTAATTATGATATTCATGTATCTTTTGACCAGGCTAACTATGTTAGGGCGCCTTATGACCAGGCTAAGGATGTTAACGTGTAAGTTACGTATGCCAACATAGCTTTTTGCCAGGTTATGCAATTCGTTACACGTGCGTCTCATTACACAGCTGTGCAAGTGTGTTATGTTAGGTTAGAATATGCAAGACGCCGCAGACACAGGAAAACGTGGTCATGGCGGGCTACGTACTAGGCACACCTCGCAATCAGGGTCACTAGTTCCTTCTACCATTTCCTATGTTATGATACTATTATTCAAATATTTAATAAAAAGTGTTTAAAGTTTCCTATGTAACTATGGTAACTTTGTACATTGCCCCCCTTTCTCTCATACATCATATCTCATCATACATTAATCATTGCTCTATCATCTTTGGAGAGACAATTTTTCTCTGAAACAATCAGTCCAAAATCAATGTAATCATTTTACTCAGGAAATCTATTAGGAACTTAATTAAATGTCTGAAAGCTGATCAATACCTTAAGAGTGACACATTAGTCAAAAGAACCACACATTGTTCACAGAAACAATGGATTGAATGATACATACTCTTTCACTCCTCTAGCGCAAGGATTGGTGACGGCCATGTCAATAAAATCAGCCTTGGAAATGTTTGGCATGCGGCTCCCGACAATAAACCGGGAATCTCAACGAGGCTATAAACAATACAAACAATCTCAACAGGGAAGTTCTGGACAATAAACTCAACACGAGGAGCCAAATCAGTGAGCGTTTGGAAGATACGGTATAAAGAGACCACCTTTATAAAAGGACCATGTTTTCAAGGTTTTACTAGGATCCGACTGTATTTAAGAGACCATATATCCAAGATCATGTAAACCTCTACAACGAGAACACAAGTAAGACCAATAAAGTAACAACCACTATTAGCCGATCTATAGACAAGACAAATTTTTCACTGTCTCCTTATACTAACATCAATAGATACACGTAACCCAAGCCTCCATTGAGCGACCATACTTAAATGAAATTCCAAAGAAAGAGGCCACCTCTAAAACAGGTTTTTTAACATTGACGTTTCCAAACCTCCACAATGTGACCGATTCGAGCCTCCATAAAGAGATCACATATATTTGATTGAGATGGAGCAAGCACCCACACCATTTACAACCAAGTGGCGGTGGAGGATACATTTGCGGCTACCTAATCTAATAGCACTTCTGATATGCATTACATGTTGCCTATTTAAGCCTTAAATATGCCTGTTTTAGTGATTCTACATAAAGAACGATGGCATTTGATTTATGGAGGTTTTAAGGAAAGTGCTAACAAAGTGCGATGTAACACACATTTGTACGTCAGCAACAAAGTGAACATATACCAAAAGTCATAAGTTAGTGGACATCCCTGAAACACGTATCCCCCTGTTATACTGAGACCTTGCACGCCCCCCGCTAATAGAACATACCCACAGCGCCTGTATCTATAAACCATGCATCAAGTGAGGCTCCTCACACAAAACCACAGATATCCCGCTGAGTACCAAATCATAAAATTGGACATGCCAGTGAGTCTGAGGTGCATTAACCGCACAGTGAGAAGCAAAGTTCTGTACTATACAGTGTAGTGAGCGCATGCTTCGGTCCGTTTAAACTCCACCAGCACTGTTAAACCATCCATGACGTGTCTATAGCATAGCCCAGTGGTGGTGCTGGCCTCCACTGGACTGAATAGTTACAGGGATGGTCCTCCTTTATAGTAGAAGTACAAGTACGAAAAAATACAAAGTTGCGTCTTCGACTGCGTCCGGCCCGCGCTCAACCTTTTTAGAGAAGGATGTTCAATTTTCTGTTCGTGGACAATCATCTGGTGAAAACCTTTGATAGCTTTCCCTTGACATTTTATAATTTTATATCTAAACTCATGGTGTTCACTAGCCTGTGCTCGTGGAGCATAAGTATATACCGGAGGTGCAAGAGAGCCAGCACCCACCCCCACCCACACCCACCCCCACCCCCACCCTCCTTCCCCCTTTTTTTACTCGAAAAAGTTCATTCATTTGCATATCTACGTGCTTTTACGTGTAGAAAACCCATGAAAGAAAAGGGTATTTGGTTGAAAAGGGGGAGGGGGCGTGCCGCTCTTGGATCTATGTACTGACTCGACATGCCCACATCCTTGCTCTCGGAAACTCCAGTCCTAGACACAAGCCACAGTGCCAGGCCATTTACAATAAAACCTAGCACGGCCGGCAGCCAAAGTGAGCAGTTATAGTGGGGGCGGTAAAACCCAGGAAGGGAAAACTTTCAAGTCCGCACCTCCCAAAATCAAGTTGAGCTTTTCGCTCCCCCCCCCCCCCCCGCACACAAACACACACGCCCATTTAACCACCTAGTCTTTGTTTTGATACCCCCGTTCCGTGGATCATGATAAATGGTATGCCCCCACCCCACCCCCACCCCACCCCCACCCCTTAAAAACCCACTTCTATATTGAGACCAGTTGTGTAGAGAAGTTCTACTGTACGGTGTGTACATAACACTGCAGCTATTATGATACGATGGATGAAGGTTTTTGTAACCCGTGTTAAGTCTAATGCAATATTAATGGCGCCTAATGTAGTTCACCTTTAAACCGCCGATTATCACATGCTATTAGAAGGCATTACCAAGCAGAAATCAGAAAACACATTAATCTCTATATTTTTCAATCAGCATGTTTTTTTCTGGTTCGATCTTCTGCTCTATGCTTGCGTGGTGGGGATTTGAACGTACCAATCAGCTTGACTCATAGTTGTGGGTTTACCCGTGTTGCTAACAATGTGTTAAGACATAGGCGGATCCAGATTTTCGGAAAAGGGGGGGGGGCGCACTAAAGGAAAAGAGGGGGAGCACTTACGGTATTTCACCAAAAACCCTATGAAAATGAAGTATTTTGGTGGGAAATGGGGGGGCACCCACCTGCGCCCCCCCCCCTGGATCTGCCTATGTAAGAGACTTGAATAATTTTTATGGCTCATTCAATGCACGAGAATTTACAACGAGAGAATATACAATATATATTCATCACATATTGACGTGTAATTTCATGGATTGTCAGGCTCCACTACCTTACTACCTTATACAAATATGACGTCCTTAGCACTCACCTGGTATTCTATATATTCATAGACTAGGCACAGTCTACATGTGTAAATAAGCAATGCCTAAATAATAGTTAATACTATTGACCCCAGCATAGCGGCCCACCAACCTGCGTATATATTGAACACAACTGAAACAAAAGTAAAGTGCACTTAGTAAAAGATAAAAGAACACAAAAGGAGATCCAAAAACATTAATGTGATTTATGTAAGTGTCTGCATATGCATATGGAATTTGAATTATGGTTCTATATCTACAAATCTAAATGTACATGTAAATGTGTGAGATTATCGTAGACTCAAGGCTGTCTCACAACATAAAAGGCAAACATGTGGGTGTGAATTACACCAGCATAGTCATTCATTGTCAAGGACATAGAAAATGAATCTGCTCCCAATTCCCAAGCGAGAATAAAAATGTAATATAAAAGCAATAAGATGGACTAAAAAGCCGGCTTAAGAACCTCCCATCTGACAATGATGATGATGAGTAGAAATGACATTGCCGGGTTTGATATAATGGAAAGCAGGTGTGTTTATGTTCTAAAGTCCGCTTCCATGGTCAAGATAAATGTGCGCTGTGCCGAGGCATACCGTGTAACGTTTCGGTAGGATCCGTCAGCAAGCACTCTCCTGAAAGTTATCATTTTACGCAGTTTTGAATGTTTTTTTCATGTCTTGTCGTGTTTTGTAGTTGTAAGAATTAATGCATGGACGCTTAAGTGTTACCATGCAAAACACCCATCCCTAGGCACCCACCACCAGACCCAATGGAGATTCGAACTCATGGTCAAATAGTTGTGATGCCAGCTTCTCGCAAGTCTCATACATGAACGCACCACACTGTTACCAAGACTGTGCGGGTTTCTACGTTCGTAATTCTATACACAGAGAGAAACATGATTGGCTGCTTCTCTTCTTGTGCACTGTTTTCTCCCAGTTTCACATAGCCAATGATAGCTCCAGATTCTCAAAGGGACGCCAGAAGTGAGAACAAAATGTATCAGCCTTTTTTTGTGTCTCGAGTGCATATTTTGTGACCGAGACTTATGGGATCATCTGAAATAACGGTCTCTGACTTTTCAGATGGACTGGATGAAAAGGTAGACTCGCTGTAGCGTTAAGAAATAGCACACCATAACACGGGAACATCTTTAAGGACATCGCCAGCAAGGCCACGCTTTAGAGGAAAGACCTTACGGCGATCAAGTTAGCCTCCAGACGAGCCAGAGAAGCAAAAAGATGATCCAAATCAACGACTCAATAATCCAAAACAGGAGCCCACATGCCGAAAAAAAATCACTTCTCTAGAGAAATGATGACTCTATTTGGAACCGAGCCAGGCATAAGTTTGTCATTTCCTCCTGGAAGACAGCATACTTCATTGATCATCGAGCTGTTGAAAACAATGCTTCTGTTTCGTGGTACCAATGCTTCAGATAGAAACGGCAGTGGCGGCACTTATGGTTTTATCTGTTGACCATACATCCTATGAAAGGAACAGACGAGGCCACAGAGAAACCCAGAACCAACCAGAAGTGGCCCATCCCCAACAGACCAACCAGATCACTCAAATCTTTAAGCCAGAACACCTTCAATCCACCTTTAAATGACACTAAGCTTTTGGCATCTTCTGGAGCATTTGGAGCTAGCATCGGCTATGTGAAATTGAGGGGGGGTGCTGTAAGTTATACCCCCGTTGTTTTGGTGCTCAAATGTTATGGTTTTGCCCAATTACTGGATAATGAGTTGAGCTGCTCATCCCTCACACACCCAGACAGCAGACACGGGAGAGTTCCGGCCGAGTTGGCCACGGACTAGCACAGGCAGTGGTTTCGTGTATATAGCTTACTATTCTAGTTCTAGTTTTCTATCCCTCTGTTTCTGAAATTGTCTTGCTCTGAGCGGGCTGTTATGGGATTAGAGGTCAGAGGGCAGATGATGACTTGCATATTGATGTTGTTGTGGGGTAGAGTCTCATCAGCCAGCCAACGTGGCTGATCTAACCAATGGAGAGCTAGGTAACAAGCTCATTAAATGTGTTATTTTCTGTGGTTGTTTTTCATTTCTTAAATTGATTTCTGTCCACCCAGCTAACTATGAGAGCCAGGACACGCGCGCATGGCTGTGTGCTCCTGTGTTTTCTCTTACGTTTTGGTAAATTTCTTTGTGAGTTTTGTTTGTTAAATCCTGTCCCGAACCCTAACAGTTAACAGTTATGCATTGAAGGAGCGCAATTTCAGAAGAATTGATCCTCAGTATTTTATGTGTGTGTGTAAAAGTGCAGTTTGCTGATTCTTCAATCCTGTGGTTTCTTTTAAAATTGGTTTGTGCATTTTCACTGTGCAGACACCATGATCGTAATGCGCATTAGGATCCTACTGATGCCGTTGTGGATATTTTACAGATAAGGTGGTTATATATTACTTTATTCATACTCTTTATTTGACGATTGCAAGTTAATTCTACCTGTAATACCCAAGAAACAGTATATAATTAAGATATTCTATGTTAACGTAGAGTTTTTAGTGGAATACTATCCGAAAATACTCATTTCATGTAAACCAGTGATGAATTCTGATTTGATTTGATGATGATCGTAAAGAACGAAATTGACAACCAATTTTATGATAGCTGTGTTGAAATTGTGAAGAGTTTGATTGCATTGGTAAGTACACACATCACTGATGTCCATTTGACATTTATGCTCCATAAAATGACTAAAAAATAAATGTTGCTCTACTATTTGAAAAAAAAACTGTGGCTCAACACATGGAAACAAACTTCATTACCGTAATCACTGCCTTGTTTGCAACCAGAATTTAGTTTTTTGATTCCAGTATAAACTCAACACTCACATAGTATATCTTCTAGATGTCTATATATCGTCAGTATTATAGTAAATAATTACTTTAAATTTAGATATTTAAATTCCTATATGCATGTTAATACGCTGTAAATAAAAGAAACTTTCAGAATGTACAGAACACACCATATTGCTTCTGTGGAAGCATACTTGGTAGTCCACTAAGCATAACCTTTAAAATGAAAAATATTAACTATTAACAAGCATATTGTTTGTTTTATGGATATTTTATGTTTTAATTTCTAATGCAAATGTAGGTGAAAAGCAAAGTATTGTTATTACTTGATAAATTTTGTTTGGCATTTGTTTAATGTCACGAGCTGACAATACCCACATAATGATATACGTTTTTTTCTATCATTATAGCCACCTACATTAACATTTGGGAATGATTAATAGATCTTGCCGCCCACCTTTTACAAATATTTTTAGCCATTTTATCTGTTACATTAATACTAAATCTAATTATTAAAGTTTTTACAGATAATATAATTCATCAGGCTAATGCAAACAAATAATGTATTTTTGTTATACACAATAAAGGTGGGCTTTTAATTTCTACACACTGTATACCTATGGGGACTTGGTAACACGATCACATTGGTGTCTGTATTAAAGTGAAACCCCACGCTTCTATACCAACTGAAAGGTTTATTCAAGGCAGTTTGTTGATTTGGAAAAAGGGGGGTGACTTCGCACCCAATGCACAATAACAAAGTAATTCACATTTTATTCTATTTTTCCAACATCACTATTTAACCAAGGTTATTTGAGTAAAAGTATTGATGGATTATTGCTTTCAAAATTCTACTTTACATAATGACAGTGTCAAACAAAATTATAAAATCTCGTACTAAAAACGTTTTAAAATACCTCATTTTAGTAATACAACATCTAACAATTAGCAAAATATTCACAACGTCATCAGTATGATCGTAATGCGCATTACGATCAAAGTGTCGGCACAGTGATTTTGGTTTATATACAGTAATTGATGTCTATCAAATACGTTTCACCTCAACGGACACCTCGGAAATAGAAGTCACGGCCTCAAGTGGGATCGTGATTGGTCAGCTTTTTATGAGTAGGTAAACCAGAGGTTAGGAAGGGACTCTTAGGAAGCCTCGTTAAAAGGCGCGCCCCATATAGTGGAGAGTCACTTGTCTGCGCGTAAAAGAACTCACCTAATTCGAAAAAAATACTATTGTGCTACCCCACCCCTGGTGTTTAAGGAGGTTGTGTGTGAAAAACTCAACTAGATTTTGTTGGGGAGGCTGAAAATCTGACCGGGGATTGCAGGGGCTGCTCGGAAAATCGTAGTACTTTTAGGGGGTTGAGGGGGGAGCAGGGGACCGGAAAATCATCCTGTAAATAGTTTCATTTTTCCATATGCCCTTTGGGCAATAATAGATGTTAACCCACTAAATTGTTTTGCCCTCTCCACACAGCTCTGGGAGTTGGGTCATGGTTACAGGGTCGCACCTTAATAGGGCTCTGTTTAACAACATGTTTTTCTTCTGTGCTTTACTTTCTTTACGTTTTTTCTCTCACTCATTCTTTTGGGGCTTTCTTTTATTGAATTCCTTCACCCGGACAGCTATGGGAGTAAACGTCAGCGTGAGAGGACAATAAACTTTGTGTTAAGTTCTATCTCTGGGTTTGTTTTTTGCATTGGAATCTTTGGCACTTTCTTATGCTTTCAGTCATAGAAATTTGCTGACGTAAGAATAAAGCCGAAGTCAGCAAAGCTATATGCAATATTTTTAATCCTGACCAGCGGTTACTATCAATCATATTGGGGATAGAAGTTTTACCTCCATGTGGGGAGTAAAATGGGGTCTGGATATTCGGGATGCCAGAATCAACAACGAGCTATAAAAATGCAGCAGTTATCAAACACAGATGAAACAAGTATCTCCATGTTGCCATGTCCATGGCCAGTTATATTGTATGCTGCTTGTGTATTAGTCATTAGATACGAGTAATATCAGAGTAAACATGCCAGTTGTCATCCAAGTAGAGGAAGCATGAGAATTACACATACATGTACTGATATTCTTCTTTTTAAAAGTCACCATCTTTTAGGGTCCACCTTTTCTTCGGTTAAACTTAAAGATTACCAACTTCGGTGGGTCACTAACAGTTGACTTTTCTCCCTTTTCATCTGGCTGGAGTGTAGCTGATATAAAACATAAATTATTGTGTTCCTTCAGGAAAACACGTGTACTTGTACACATATGAAATATTACTAGTATTGTGAGAACGTTATGATATGCTTCTTTATTGTTGTTTGATAAAAACATGAGCAGTGTATGGTTTAATATACGCACCCCCCCACCCCCACCCCAAAAAACACTGCGTTTATGCGTTCTAATAATCGAGCTACCCCCCCCCCACCCCACACACACACACCCCACGTCAAATACCACACACACACACATACACACCAATACGTCAAATATTGCTGCAAGTTTTATGGCCTGTTGTTACGGTAAAACATGTAAAGACACCGAGGTGGGCAAAGGCTGTGGCCCTATCTTGATAAGGGATGGTATGGGGGAGGTCGTGGGTGCAGGATAACTATAAGACCTCCCGTGGATTAAGCTCGAGTGATCGCATTTGAGGAGTGGTCTTTTTTGCTGGTTTCTTTTTGAATGGTTGAAAGTGTCCAAAGTGGTCTTGTTGTAGAGTTGTTCTCAATAAGAAGTTGTTCTTGACTTGTACGTTTTAAGGTGAATGGGTGTACACCACTCACACTACGATTGATGCCAATGTTTACTTTTATAGAGCTGGTCTATTCCCGGGCGGGGGGTTTTTTTTTTTTTTGGGGGGAAAAACCCCCAAAACCCTTTTTTTTTTTAAAAAAATTTTCCAAAATTTTTTAAAGGGGAAAAAAAAAATTGGTTAAAAAAAATTTACAAAAAAAAAAGGGGGGGGGGGGGGCCCCTTTTTTTTTGGGGCCCCCCCCCTTTTTTATTTTTAAAAAATAACTTTTTTCTTTCCCGGGGTTTTTTTGGGGGTTTTCCCCCCCCTTTAAAAAATTTTTTAAAAAAGGCCCCCCCCTTTTTTAAAAAAAAAAAAACCCAAAACCCCTTTAAAATTTTAAACCCCCCCTTTTTCCCGGTTTTTTTTCCTTTTAATTTTTGTTTTTTTTAATTTTAAATTAGTTTTCCCCCCCTTTTTTCCCCCCCCCCCCAAATTTTAAAAATTTTAAATTTTTTAAAAAATTTTTCCCTAAAATTTTTTGGAAATTTTTTTCCCATCCCCCCCCCTTTTAAAAATTTGGGGGAAAAAGGGGGCAAAAGGGTTTGGGAAAAAAAGGGGGGGGAATTTGTTTTTTTTGGGGAAACCTTGACTTTTCTATTACAACCCCTTTTTTAAAAAACATGAGGGGGCCCTTTTTTTATGGGGGGGGGAAAAAAAAGAAAGGGGGGCCTTTTTCCCTTTCCCCCTTTTTTTTTTTTTTAAAATTTTTTTTTTTTTTTTCCAAAAAAAAAATACCAAATTTTTTTAATTTTGGGAAAAAAATTTTTTTAAAAAAAATTTTAATTTTTAAACATTTCCAAAACCCCGGGGTTTTTTTTTTTTTTTTTTTTTTTTTAAACCCCAAAAAAAAAAAAAACCCCTTTTTTTTTAAAAAAACCCCCCCAATTTTTTTTTTTCCCCGGGGGGAAAAAAAAGGAAAAATTTTTTTTCCCAAAGGAAAAAAAATTTTTTTTTTTTAAAAAAAATTTTTTCAAATTTTAAATTTTGGGTTTTTGGGTTTTTTTTTTTTTTTTTCCCAAAAAAAACCCAAAAAATTTTTAAAAAAGGGGCATTTTTTTTTAAAAAAAAAAAATTTTTTCCCAAAAGGGGGGTTTCCCCCCCAAACCCTTCCTTTTTTTTCCCCCCCCCAAAATTTTTCTGGGAAAAATTTTTTAAAATGAAAAATTTTTTTAAATCCCCAAAAAACCTTTTTTAAAAAACCCCCAAAAAAAAAATTTTTTTTTAAAAAAAAAAATTTAAAAACCTTTCCCCAAAAAAAATTTTTTAAAAAGGGGGGGTTTTTTTTAAAAATTTTTTTAAATTTTTTTTTTAAAAAAAACCCCTTTTTTTTTAAAAAATTTTTTTTAAAAAAAATTTTTTTTTCAAAAAAGGGGCCCCCGGGGGGGTTTCCCCAAAAAAATAAAAATTTTTTAAAATTTTTTTTTTAAAAAAATTTAAATTTTTTAAAAACCCCCCCCAATTTAAAAAAAAGGGCCTTAAACCCTTTTTTTTTCCCCCCCCTTTTTTAAAAAAAAAAAACCCCCCTCCCCTTTTTTTTCCTTTTTGTCCACCACATCATTTGCCGGTTACATTCTGAACACCGGACAATAAATAGGTTAACAGGTTCTTCAGCGGGTCATCGGGTGCATCCAGCTAGCGTATGCAATGTTCATGTGTGACACCTTGTCGGCACCTTGTCAACATGGGTGCGATGCAGTAATGTGTGAACTAGGTTAATTACAAGAACAAATCATTAATTAACAACATGGATTGCAATTATAGAGCATTTACTTCTGTGAGGATTGGTTAAAAGCATACCATTTATCATGGCTCACGGGGTAATGAAAAACTCAACTGTATGTAGCCGGCTAAAGCGTAACTTATGTTCATTTTATTTTTATCTATTTTATTTTTATCCATTTTTAGTGATGGGGCGCTGGAAACCCTGCGGTCCACGTATAAAGGCGTGTATAGATTTTAATCTTTAATTTTGAAACGAATTTAGGCAGGAAGAACCTCAAAATCATACAATTATGTCTTCATTTTTTCATACCACCATTGCGAATATTTATCCTATTGGCCTGCTGGGGAGATCAAAACCGTATTAGTTATATAAGCAAGGTACACATGAGAGTACCATTTGGCTTTGTCTGTTCATGGGAATCTCTTTCCTCAGTCCTACCATACTTGTGAACTGATTAATAAGGCTGAAATTATTAAGTGTGACCATTTTGAAAGTCATCAAATGAAAAAAAATAAAGAAATAAAAAAATCATGATTTCACAGAAATTTCACTGCTTTTGCATAATATAAGTAAATACGAACAGATGAGTTACTTAGTCATTCTCACCTCAACCCACAGTAATCTTTCGCAGCTTGCAACTGGTGTGCATTGGCATCATTAAGATTTTACATCTCATATTTTAAAAGGGCTTACATAATAAACTAAAACGTATACATGCTAGATCTTCATCCAGTTAAGGGGACTATGAACTCTTTTCTTACGATTCTATTAAACTTTGATTTTCTCACTCATTATTGCTTCAATTCTTACAAATTACACCTTACTTTGTAGATAATTATCTAATCTGATGACACATGTCTTGAATTGTATAGATTGAACATTTTTTTATAAAGCAATTAGTGAAAAATTTACAACTTTGCCTGTGAAGCATATAACTGATAGTAAAACATCGAAATGACCGAAATCACTATTCAGTGACAAAATTTGTATATTTATCTAGAAAACCTTGGCTCAATTTTTTTATATATTTTTCCTCTTTATCTGCGTTTTAAGTTTTAAAACCACTTATTTTCCTATTTTTCTTGCAAATCAATACAAAAACGTTCATAATTCATCAACGAAATAGAAAAATCTAAATGCCTTGTAAGGTTTTCTCTGCAGAATGCATATATCTTCAAATATATACACGTTTGTGAAAATTTGATTTCACGGTTAAAGAGAAATATAAAAAGAAAAATTAATCCACTATGCAAACTTAGTTTTGAGAAAATGAGCTTTAATGAGCGAAAGCCTTGTGTTCACTTTGTTACTAACTATGTATAGATATATGTATGTATGTATCTATCTATGTCTCCAGACAAGCTAGAGTGTTTACCAATGAACCGATTTCGTTATTGATTATTGGACTTTGAAACTATTATTGATTATTATCTGTTACTAGTACTATTATAACAAACAAAACAATATGATTCACTAGGAATTGATCAATGCTGTAAATTCCTCGTGAGATTTTCACCTCAAATTCATAAATTTAAAGTTATTAATTGTAGAAACACTTTCAGTATAGATCTTATTTGCCCATAATTCAACGTTGTTCTAGCAAAGCAGTGTTCTTTGAACACTTTTGATCTAGTTGTAAATGTGGTAATTTGTCACTCAACAAGATATAATCATTACATATCAAAATAATTACATTTCAAACATAAATAAAACACATAATAAGATAAGACAATAAATATATATACATATCAAATTGGTTTAACAATAGTTCATGATTAGATGCCTGATGAAAGCAAGAGCTTGAAAGACCGTGTAGCAAAAAAAAATCCTAAATGAACTAGTTCTTCACAATTTGGAACACATATCGAATGCTAATTGACGTTTGATATGGATAGATATGGTAATAGGTTAGACATAGCTTCCTCGATACCAAAACTGTGGTGAAAATTGCGTGAAGTGTAGCAGTTCTGTCCTATCATACCTCCAGACATGCCTACAAATTTACTTCATTTTCGCCCATTTTGCGCTAATTCTCTGCAAATTATCCCAGATTGAGGAGCAATGGGCGATATTGGGGAGATTTACGGAGCAGGTGCCCGACCTTCATGTGGTAGGCATCAGGTATCAATCTGACTGTAATACCACGGGAGTAATACGTAGATTAGTATATGAATCGGGGTGAGAGACAATGATTTTCTTATCTTTCCGCCCACTCGTATATATATGATTATGCCCTACCTTTTTCACCATCATTACCATGTTCAATTCATTTTTAGAATTTTTCAAAAACTTTGTAGTCTAGATCATTTTCCCCCGATAGGTTTCAAATATACAACAGAACACATGGTTTCCGCAATTGTTTGGTTACTTGTATGTATCACATATAAATAGAGAGAAAGGTTATATAATTAAGAGGTTGTAAATGAGTTGAAACCATTCTCTTTAAAACTTTATGCCATTGAGCTAACACTGGCTGAGTTCTACATTTGAAACCACAGTACCAGTGACCCTGTAACAGACACTCGCGAGTACTCAAAGTGCATATAGATATGACACTCTAAACGTGGACTTTTTTACTAAATCAATACAGGAATATTACACTGATCCATGTAAGATTGGCACCTGACCGTATTGTCACCGGCTACTTGGAATGAAGAGTTTAGGAAGTGCAGAGAAACAATCATCTAAAATAGATCTGTGAAGTGGTATTACATAACGTCCTAATGGAGGTGCACCCTGTTACCTTTGATAATCACATACATAACTGCCTATGTCAATTTAGTTTCACATTGGTCTTTCAAAACGCCCTATATATAAGCATCTATTGGCTTTGAGGAGAAAAAAAGACTTGTTAAACCAACGCCTTTCATGACAGTGATGATATTTCAAATGTATTTAACTATTGAGGGCTGTAATCAGAACTTCTAGCTCTAATAGATATGGAGGAGCAGACCAAAACTTTACATGAGCATATTCAATAATATTTTCTTAAACATATATAATAGGTCTGTTACGCATGGTGTTCGCTAAGCAACAAGTGTGGGTGCAGTGCGACAAGGATGACATTGACCTGGTGTAGATGTAGTCCTTTGATAATAAGGACTTCGACTCTTAAACCACCACATATACATTAATATGCGTTCACAACTGCACATAGAGCTGTGCGTGCACGTGTAAATGTGTGGGTGTGCGTGCGCCTACCTGTGAATAATTGAGCAGGTCACGTGCAGCGTGAGTTGGTCTTTGGTTGTAGGAGGTGGCTGCGTCCACTGGCATGCCTGACGCCTGCAATCATGATCAGGGGCTCGAATCCCAGCACTTCTGTGGTAACGTTGTCAGTATCCAGATCTAGCGTATCCATTTACTGTTTATCATCAATATTAGAAACACCGTGAGCTTCTATTCATTTCCATGTTGAGTGATGTAATCATCGTGTAAGCGTTCGAATCTCAGTACCACTAATTGCTGTATCCATTCAATTTGCCTCAAATAGCTAGTTTTTTTATTTTCTGTGTAAGGTAAATAGACTTTAAAGTGAAAAAAACATAGCAAATATGTGATCAACACAAGCATTTACAGTAGATTATCCAATGAAAACCACACCTCTATTGATACCACCTCTACATTAAGAGACCATCATGAACCTGCATCAATAGATCACCTCTCTATTGCATCCATCCATTGCGTGGTATTAATTGGGAGGTTCTACTGTATTATCCAAAGGCATCAGCGCCGGTACATGTAGTTATAATGGACGAAATCGTTTACGTCATAATCACACAATCAAATACATCACAGCATTATGGTCCAAATAACTTTATAATTTATCCAAATAGAAATCTAATCTAAATATGCCCTCCGGAAAACATAACAATGCGTGATACTTAATTCTGGTGCATAAGTGCGATATACCAATGAATCAAAATGACAAAATATAGTGAAAATATCCTTATTATTTTCACCAGAAACATTACAATTTGATGCTTCTCAACAACTCCATGATTTGCTTTTATAAACAATACTCTAAACCAAAGATGGAAAATATTCTCTGTCAATTATGATGCACTGTGAGGGGGGAAACTGTGCGTTGATTTACAAGTTTACCAATAATCTTTGACAAGTATATCATTGCACTAGAAAAAACATATGTACGCCTACATCAGTTGGTAACATCAATTTGCGAAAAACTCAATGCAATGCAATATATGATGACTAAAAACACGAAAGTTTAGCGCGCGGCGACTTGTAGACTGTTGAACGAGCGACGACGGCATAAAAAAAACAACCCGGTTTGTTGCAGTACTGTCAAACAACACGGTGCAAGGGAAAAGCGGGAAACTGGCACTGTGACATTATTTGGCAGTGCAACTTTCATCGTTGACGTATGATGGCTACTTAACGAAATGTATTGGCTTTTTACATGGTTAAGACATTTTTAATGACTAAATTCCCAAACATGTTCCAAAATTACTGTGCGAAGCCAGGGTCTTGAAATTGGTTACTTATAAATTTGATGACTATCATGACAGTATCTGTGTGTTTATTTGGAGTGAACTAGTTACAAAATTACAAATACACTTTTGAGTTTTAGTTGTACCAGTTTTGTACTTCTATCCTTTATACGCAACAGCTGTGCTATACTGCACACCCAATGACGTAACTAACCTAAAATATAACTTCCTACTAAGACCGCTTTCCAATGGAGACCATTTCTAAAATAATACCATTTGCTAAGCTCTAAAACATTCTTAAAGATGCCATTCCAAGCCACCAAAGATAAACCACGTCTCTGATTGAGATCACTTGGGTATAGCCCCCAGACAGACCTAATAGTCTTCTATTGGATTTCCCTCGTTTTATATTGTTCAGAGCAAATTCAAGCATACGGTGATCGAGAGTAAAACATGAAGATCAAGCCCCCAATTACAAATGTGATGTTGTTCTCTCAGAACTAGAGCAGAGTTTAACAAGCTGTTGAAACCAGATCATGCGTGAAAGACTCAGTCACACAGCCACGAATGTTCAATCCGATTTTTTACAATGTGCTGTGTTGTGTTGTGTTACAATGTATTGGCAGCTGAGAATACATGAGAGAAAGATTCTTGAAATAGGTTCATTTAGTTGAGAGTATGATATTCAAAATATATATAAAATTCAATCTTTACAAAACTAGCTGAAATATGATTGCTGACGCCGAGCTTATGAAATATCAACAAGTATGTTTCGAATAGTTGGGTAAAAATTAAATTATGTATACTTTGAATGAGAGAAATATGATTCTACCTTTTGAAAAGCCGGCTGTGACGCGACAATATGCACGTTAACAATGGCTGTACTACCATGTGACTGATTCGGCTTCAACGTTCGGGACTCTCAGACCGGGTCGTTTTACAAGCAGTTGCAACCAGATAGTCAGTGTGAGACCTCTAACATGGAAGGGCCAAATGAAAGGTGACAAATCATAATGCTTGTGGAGATGAGTTGTTTTGACACTGTGATATAGAGGGATTGTAGAAAGGCGTGCTTTTTGAGAGTACATTTGTAGTTGCGCATGATGTTACATCACACACACACTGAGTTCCGATGGACAAAGTAGGTCGCCCACATTGGGTTTGTTTTTGTCAGTAGTCTACAAGATTCATTTGTGCTCATGGATGGATTTATTGCGGTGTGTAAAACAACCTGCTACAATATTAAGGTGTCTGAAAACTAGGGACATAGTTAGTCCCACTCGCACACAACTTGTTATCTTCCGTCAGTAAATTTTCCATGACTACTATGTATGATTTGGGAGTCAACAGAGTACACACACATGTAATTCACAGATTCATTTAATTTAAACCGGCACACACTGTGTATTGCCCTTTACATTAACCTTCACGAACAAATTCACTCAAAGTATGTGTTTTGAATAGAGCTTTTTGAGGTTTCTAATTACTAATGCAATTGCTGTTATAAAGCACCTATTCTAAGAAATATTTTTTTTTAAGTAATTAAAGTAAGCCTATACAAAATGAGGGCTTGTGTGGTTCATATGCCAGTAGACTATCAATCTTGCAACACTGACATATATCATAAAACCCGATAATATCTTAAAACCGATATCAAAATTGGGAATTCCATATTTGTACTATACCGTTTTTTGGTTCTTGTTTATTTGTTTAGGCACAATCCTTGAAAACTAGATGTAAATCATCAAGAAGAAAATGGTAAATTTTAATAAAAATTAATTGCTGCATATCTACAACAAATTTGCATGTTAGAGTGTAAATAAATGCAATTTAACTTATTAACTTTTTAAGATTATAACCTCTCAATTTAAGCGCGGTGCAAAACTGAAGCAAAAACACAAGCATCAGGATATATTTTTCATTATATCATTACATCACTATGTATCGGTAGCACTAAATCACTAAATGCCACATTTCAATCACACTTCATCAACGCCAATTGAAGCCAACCCCACGGTGTGATATTTGACATGCTAGGTCACAGTAATAAGATATATATGGTGAACCTTCAAACTCGAGTTTGACCAAATTTACTTTCTTACATTGGGCACTACCCTTTAATAGCTGCTTCTAATAACCTGTGTGCGTGAGCGCGGCCCTGACCCTGTTGCTGTCTCCACAAGCCGCGCAGCCAGGTTCGCGCAGCCTCCACAGCCGAGACGTGATTTCCGAGTTACCGGCTAAATGAAAGACGTGCTATAGGTCACCTCAATCACGCCCTCCTCCCTTCAGGATTTGCCACGTCTGCGCCACCATCACGGCCTCCGGGCGGGCATCTCTATAATGTCATATCTATAAATAGTATATCCTCTTTGATTCTTATCTGCGCGTTGTCGCCTGCGGCATTAAAACCTCATTAATCCGGGAACACAATAGCACACCCCAGGCAAGCAATATATGAAAGTAGGTGAGTTTCCTGATTCTGGGAGAGCGTTACAAAACATAAATCGTAATGGTAATGGACTCGACACTTGTATAATTACATATCGCATGTAGGGCCCTACATCACATGGGGTCTGAATATATGTGGTTCATAAGTTTCAAATGTGTCACATTTTCGGGTAAAGGTGACCAAAAAACACGTGTAGGTATCGCCGTGTCATTTAAGCCCAGGTAGAGAGCTTCCAGCAGGGGTGGTGGCCGCTCTTGTAGGTGTGGAGGGTAGAGGGACAGGTGCTATGGACTCGGATCCCACTACTGGATTCAATTGTTTGATAGACTGCCATTACATGTAGATATTAGGTCAATACAACGGGGAAAAAAGCTCCATTTATAGAAATAGACCTTAGAACACCTCTTTTTTTTGCCACTCCATTTGCCCAGTATATGGAGAAACTGCATCCGGTCCATATGGCTTATTGCTTAAGCCCAAGTCTTAAAGTGCATCTCCGAATTTCAACTACGCAGATATACAAGTGGGAAAATATTATTCCACTTTTTCACAAACTAGTTTCAAATATGTGCCAAATGAGAATGACTACAATCTCACGACAGGTTTGGCTTCAATATTCTGGACTGTCTCACTCTCGTGTTATCCATTGACAATGTACGTTGTAGACAGAGATTATTAAAGCAATAGTTGTGACATATAAATAAAGCCCATTATTAGAAGCCTCTGGGGTTTAAACGGCGTGATTAAATGGTGGTCACATCTTTAGCTGTAGGCACTTATACTGATTGGCTTATTGTTAAAGAGACGCGGTATAATGCATGTCTTCTTATAATGGAGTGTCTCTCAACTAGACCCTTTTAGTTACAACTATTTTGTTGGTAGATAATAGCCACATCTTTACTGTGCTCATCAAACTCATGCCTACTTATCTTACTACTTCCACTATCTCCTGGGACAATGAGACAACTGCAATATAGACATAGCAAGCGATATACATGTAATAAAAATTGAGGGGTGCTGATCTCAGTACAAATACCGTGCCCTGTCGATTTCATATACACATGTTTCACCGAAGGCATCGCCTGTAACTACCATCACGTACTTTCACCGGTTTTCCTACTACCGAGTCTACTATCTAGGACGATACAGCAAGTATGATACATAGTATCTGTTCAGTTCAAATGAGGAAATTGAGCATGATACAAATCGTTACTTAGACTTGGGACATTACTGTAATATGAGTGGAATTAAAGTTCACAACTAAGGTAGACATTGCAGACTACTTTTGCACATTTAGTGATTCACATTAATTAACAAATCGTCAAAATTTGTTTCTATTCAATTACATTTTCTCATATAAAGCTATTCGTTGTGCAATGATGTCATATATTATTGTAAAGCTGGATTTTTCATCTATCACAGATATATCATTTGAGTGATCCTACACAATGAAATTGTGAAGATCCAGGTATCGTCTCATCCCATTCTTTGGTATTTATACATTTCATTTACAAGCTCAGTGAACGATTATATATGCTCGTGATTGCCCACATCTGTTTGGTTCTAAACGACTAGTACGCCTGTGATGTGTAGTAAACATTGTGCATACACATGTACACACTACCAAAAAAACTAAACAAATCCAGGTATAGCCCACCCACTTTTGATCCCAGAGATTTCACTTTCATTGTGTTTTGCATGTCCATATATGAGTTCTTCTGCGTACTAAACCTAAGAAATCCAGTGGCTGAGCTTGTGCAACCTGAAACCCAGCCCCACATGCCCTTATGTCTGCTAATGATGAGTGACACATCAAACAAGAGCAGCTCCTCTACAAATATCACATTCTCATCCCATCCCCTTCTCTTCAACAATAACAAAGCACAAGAAGACATGCAGGTGGTTATGCCTGTCTCCATCAGTGACATCCACGATTAGCCTGAGATTAGGACAGCACTGTCCTGGTTAATGATCTTGCGTCCAAGAATGGGGGCGTGTGTTCCTAGTGGTGTGTGTGCATATTCTACATGCGTGTAGTAGAGCCTAGGTGAAGACCACCCTTCTTCGGGTGGTCTCAATTGAGGGCTGGTCTTGTTACAGTTTGCTGGTGTATGATTGTGTTTCACAGCGTTTTAGAGCACGAACAATGGCCTTGTTGAAGAGGTGATATATTTACAAAAGGTGGTCTGAACAGGAGGTTCTACTTACTGTAACCCGATCAAAGTTACATAGCCACATCACTTTCTACTACCATCACTATCCGCGTATACAGTTACTACCTCACCATTAATCTGCACAGCTTAACAATGAGCTTTAATCTCGATGGTGACATCGTTCTGGGATGCATGCATGAATTAGGTTTGATTGGCTGTAAACATCCGTAATTATATGTGTTCTGATTGTGGCATTAATGAATGACAATTGAGACCGGCATGCCGAAATACATTTCTAGCATAAGAAATAAAAGTCAACACTATCACATAGATCAAACGTATTATTGCGTGTTATAGGTTATATCTACGGTTGCAGCTGTCTTACTCATCTTTGAACAGGCTTTGCTCTGTAGTATATTATTACATGTGTGTAGCTCATTAGGGCTATAGACTTTTTTTATTTGCGTTGGAGTTGATGGAACTTTGATGATGGCCGCTACATGTATTCAGGAGACTCTACATGGGGTAAAAGGCAAAATCTTTTGAAGATGTCAGGTAGGGCCGGAGACGTTATGTTCAATATACCTGTTTAACTTGACCGTACAAAGTCTCTGCGCTCTAGTCTAACAATAGAAAATGTCAATCCTCGAGACTTGTATTTGAGATTTGGTAGAAGACGATAAATGCATGTTGTGGATAGGGTGTGTGTGTGGGGGGGGGGCTAGGTGCCTAGGTAGCTGCCTCAAAACTACACTTGTGTGACGATACAGTGTAGTCACTATCAGGGCTGTCCTGTGAAGCACTTTGTTGAGTTTTGCGTTTGATTTGACCATGCTACATAGAATTTTGCTGATTTCTGATTTTGGACAACTACAAAAGTGAACAAAAGTTCCGCACTCTGTATTTGGAAAACCAAATCACGATCATCAGCCAACATGCTGCAACAAAGGACAGAATTAAACTCAGTCCCGAAAAGTGAAACCCAATCAGTGGTCGTATTGTGAACATATATAGTTAATTGGCACTTTGTCGCGCCACAGACATGTTTTTAAAGCTAGGATCACATTTTTCCTTGTGCATTTTTCATACCATGCAAGTAACCTTTCGGGAATGAGCATTAGTGACTTTCGGATTGAGGCTTTAGCAGAAATACTATAAACCCCCATGTACAGATCCCCTCACATCTGCTGCACACAAAAAATGTGTTTTGGTGGAAATTGTTTAGAAATAGGTGTTGTGGTTGTTGTTATGTGCTTCACCCTCTCGTCACAGGTGTGTTGGTGAGAGACAGAATTACCTTTATTCCGACCGTGTATTTCCCACTACGGTTTTTAGGCAGGCACAACCTGTTATTCATTGTCAAGCAATTCACTTTCCCGGAAGTTGACCGCATGCAGCAATCATATATAGCGCAAGAAATAGGTGAAAGGGGTGTGCACTTTGGGAAGAAATCACCAAATTTTGTATATGTATGCAGAAGGATATGTTGAAAAAATCCATTCATGGACCCAGCAATTTTTTTTTGGGGGGGTAAAATCCCCTGTTCTGGCATTTTCACTTGTCGATGGGCTTTGTGGCCAGTTTGGCCAGTTTGACGGAGGGCTGAATCTATTTCCATAATCATCTTGTTGGTTTGGTGATCTTAACGGTGATCTAAAGTTCCTCTTTCTTGTCGACGATCTGTGGTATGGGCATTAGGTCTCCCTCTCTTATTTTCTCCCCAAATTATCTCTTCCTCCTCTACCTCCTCTGTTTTGTCCTCTTAATGTCCCACCGCCTCTTCTGCCTATTCTGCCTCTGCTTCTGTTATTCCTCTGAATCTTCCTCTCATGGTCACCAAATCCACCCTCATGACTGACCCATACGACACTTCGGCCATTGTTTAATTCACTATCATCTTGATCCTCCCAGTATTCCTCATCGCTGTGTCTGTCTTTTTGGGGAATGGTTTTGCCACTACCAGTCACCTTGTAATCTTTGCCTTCCGGGAGCATTTTCAGGATGGTTTTGAAGTTAAGTTCCATCATACGTTCTGCATGTGGCTTGCTGCTGCGGACCCAGCTGCCCTATTGCATTGCAATCATATGTGATTTATTTGAAAGAACTGCTACTTTTTCTTCAAGTGAACCTAACTCGCATTTGATTATACCAGTTCCCTTGGGGTGTGTTGGTGCAATCCTTTTAATATTTTTGACAGTGCATGCTACACCTGTAGCTTGGATCATGTTTTTCACTTTTTCAGAGTCACTGGTATCTGTACTCGGCTTAACACCACTTAGCACAATTGTTCTCTTGGGGTCATATGGGGGGGGGCTTCAATTCTTGATAGTCTTTCTTTCACCTCTTGTACCTCAGTTGACAGGCGATTTTCTATAGATTTCAACTGTGATGACTGACTAGCTAATATATTTCCTTGATTCTCCATCATTTTCTGCATACTTTTCATAGCGTGAGCCATTTCTTTCAAGGTCATTGCTTCTTCATCGCCCATCATTCAGCCGCGAGAAACTTATATTATCGCTCACGATAAATATCACACAATGTATTACATATATATCGTATATTCAGGTGTACTTGCTTCTAAAAATATCCGAGACTGATACTCTAATATGTTATCAACTCAGGTACGCCTGTGATGTAGTAAAATTGTGCATACACATGTACACACTACCAAAAAAAACCATAAACAGATCCAGGTATAGCCCAATCTTGCACTTTGATCCCAGAGATTTCACTTTCATTGTGTTTTGCATGTCCATATATGAGTTCTTCTGCGTACTAAACCTATGAAATCCAGTGGCTGAGCTTGTGCAACATGAAAACCCAGCCCACATGCCCTTATGTTCGTTAATGATGAGTGACACATCAAACAAGAACTGCTCCTCTACAAATATCACATTCTCATCCCACCCCCTTTCTCTTCAAAATAACAAAGCACAAGAAGACATGCAGGTGGTTACGCCTGTCTCCACTGGGTGACATCCACGATTAGCCTGGAGATTAAGGCACTGTCCTGGTTAATGATCTTGGGTGTCCAAGAATGGGGGCGTGTGTCTTAGTGGTGTAGGTGCATATTCTATATGCGTGTAGGAGTTTAGGTGAAGACCTCACCCTTCTTCGGGTGGTCTCAATTGGAGGGCTGGTCTTGTTACAGTTTGCTGGTGTATGATTGTGTTTCACAGCGTTTTAGAGCACGAACAAAATGGCCTTGTTGAAGAGGTGATATATTTACAAAAGGTGGTCTGAACAGGAGGTTCTACTTACTGTAACCCGATCAAAGTTACATAGCCACATCACTTTCTACTACCATCACCATCCGCGTATAGCAGTTACTACCTCACCATTAATCTGCACAGCTTAACAATGAGCTTTAATTTCGATGGTGACATCGTTCTGGGGGATGCATGCATGAATTAGGTTGATTGGCTGTAAACAACGGTAATTATATGTTCTGATTGTGCCATTAATAAATGACACTTGAGACAGGCATGCCAAAAATACATTTCTAGCAAAAGAAATAAAAAGTCAACACTATAACATAGATCAAGCGTATTATTGCGTGTTATAGATTATATCTACGGTTACAGCTGTCTATTACTCATCTTTGAACAGGCTTTGCTCTGTCGTATATTATTACATGTGTGTAGGTCATTAGGGCCATAGATTTTTTTATTTGCGTTGGAGGTGATGGAACTTTGATGATGGCCGCTACATGTATTCAGAGACTCTACATGGGGAAAAAGGCAAACCTCTTTTGGAGATGTCAGGAGGGCCCGAGACGTTATGTTCAATATACCTGTTTAAGGGTACTGAACTCTTTAAGGGGAAAAATATTCTATTTTTTCAGCTTTTTAATATGTATTTATACCCAAGCCCCGATTGGGTTGGTTAAGACTATCACGAAGTCCGTAGGCTATGGACTCAACTCAGAATTCAGCACGATTTTCAGTACAATTTTCAACTCGGATGACCCCGTGTTAGTACAGGTGACCCCGAACGAATGACGTACATCACGTTCAGATAACTACGTAAAAACGGGAATAGTTCAATATTTAAGGTTGTGGGAGCTTATAAAACTGCGTAATTCTTCATACATCTAGGTAAATTTTACTACTGAATCAGATTTCATGCATAATAGATGTTTACTTACAACATTTCTGAGTGAAAACATTTTTAAACATTGGTTGTTTATTCGCGGGATGGCAAAATATCTGCGTAGTTGACACAATCATTTTATTCGTTTTCAAAGAAACACACGATATACGGAGCCCAGCTTTCATAAGACTGCTGTCAAACACCTTATCTGTGACCCGACATTTGAATTGTCATCAAATAACTATTTTAGAAGACACAAACCAAACATCTGTCCGTGTGCCGTGCAAGCATCATTGTACAAAAAAAATTGATACTGAATATGAACTTACGAGGCTGGATTTTTGCGGCCTATGTTCCCTCTGCTGGTATTCCCCATAGTGCTAACATTTTATTAAAATCACGAATCATGTACAGTGAAGTGAACCTGCACACGTGGACTTACATCAGCCATCATTAACAGCTATGAAAGTGTGACAGACAGATGTTATATAGCTCTATACTTATTCTTCAACTTGTGTTTCATTTTTTCTCTATTATACATGAGCGTAATAAAAAGAAGATATTAATGGAGGCAGCCACCTTTATAGTGTCTATAACTATATAGAGTTCTATCTATACTACTTTGTGCGTCCTCACACCAATATTTTCTATACTTTATGACAATCTTTTCGTATTCATTTATCATATTCATTATCATAATAAAGAATCATTCATAATAATTCTTTTTCCTTAAATTTTCTACAAATAAACAAGACATAATATGAGGGGTTTGGGCCTTAAGCAACTGCTTATGTATTATCACTAATACCCAAGCCCCGATTGGGTTGGTTAAGACTATACGCACGAAGTCCGTAGGCTATGAACTCAACTCAGAATTCAGCACGATTTTCAGCAAAATTCACCGAAATCAGCCAAACGCACGGTGTTAGTACGGTGACCCCGAACGAATGACGTACATCACGTTCAAATAACTACGTCACACGTATTTTGATAAACGTGGTGGTTGCACCTACTGTACTCAATTGGATAAAAGATACAAAACCATTGACTTTATGTACATAAACAGAATTTACATGCTGAAAAATTTCTCAAGAACATTTGTTTTTTTAAATTTATTTTTTGAACATTCATTTTCTTAAACAATGATACTAGGGGTTTCTATAGCAGGTGGTTGTGGACCATTTTTAATCTAATTTTCCAAATAATTTTTACTTAAAAGAAATATGGGGCGTGATGATCCTACTACAGCATCCAACTGTGTTGAAAATACCTTACCAGAAAAACAATAACATACCAAGTTGTCAACAGTTTCTGACAGTTTGTTTGTTTGTTTTGTTTGTTTTAGTTGACATTGTCTTGTAGGATAACATCTTAAATTTTCTGCACATGAGCGAGACATAACACCAGGGGTTTGAGTCTTAACGCATATTTGGCGAAATAAACTGCATTTCAATTTGTAGTATTGAAGTAATTTGGCGCTTTTATAGTGTCTATAACTATATAGAGCCCCGATTGGGCCCTCATACCAATAATATTTTCTATACTTTAAGACTATACGCACATAAAAAGTCTGTAGGCTATGAACTCAACTCAGAATTCAGCACGATTTTCAGTAAAATTTTCAGCAAAACGCACTGGATGACCTTCGTGTTAGTACGGGTGACCCCGAACGAATTACGTACATCACGTTCAGATAACTACGTCACACGTACGTTGATAAACGTGGTGGTTGCACCTACTGTACTCAATTATGGATAACGTAACACTTTCATATAAGCTACGGATAAGTAATTACACGAATAAAAACAATGATGCTTCTATTTCTCAAAGTTTACATAGAAATGTCAAGGTACATTTAACAGTTTAATAAGGATACTAGCTGTCATTGTCCCATTGAATGTTGCCACTTGAAATCCCGTGGTCTGTCTGCGAATGTATGTTTATCAAAACGGGAATAGTTCAATGTTTAAGGTTGTGGAGCTTATAAAACTGCGTAATTATTCTTACACCTATGTAAAATTTACTACTGAAACCGTTTTCATGCATAATAGATGATTATTTACAACATATCTGAGTGAAAACGTTTAAAAAATTGGTTGTTTATTCCCGGGATCGGCAAAATATCTGCGTAGTTGACACCATCATTTATTCGTTTTCAAAGAAACACACTATATACGGAGCCGACCACGGAGCCCATGCAGCTTTCATAAGACTGCTGTCAAACACCTTATCTGTGATCCGCCATTTGATTTGAATTGTCATAAAATATCCCCGGCATGTCGTAATGCCCCGTTTCTCCCGTGATATTTCCGTATATCGGTCGTTGCTAAAAGGCAGACCACCAAAAGAATGACGGCGATGTGCATTTTCGTTTTGTCACAATGTACTAGGTTGGAAATCGAGTTTTAATAAATTAAGAATAGATAAGATGTTTTTATTGTGACAAAACTTAAACATTTTACTTATGAATATTAACAAAATTTGATACCACAGCAGCCTACCAGTCATCACTGTATGCCGGGGTATTGATGTTGAAAAAAAATTAATTAATTAGCTCAAAAATGATTTTTTTATTATTTTCACGGGCCGGGGTATCACGGTAACCCGGGTTACGGCGTGGTGTATCATATGAGGGGTTTGGGCCTTAAGCAACTGCTTATGTATACATATTACCCAAGCCCCGATTGGGTTGGTTAAGACTATACGCACGAAGTCTGTAGGCTATGAACTCAACTCAGAATTCAGCACGATTTTCAGCACGATTTTCAGCACGATTTTCAGCAAAACGCACCGGATGACCCCGTGTTAGTACGGGTGACCCCGAACGAATGACGTACATCACGTTCAGATAACTACGTCACACGTACGTTGATAAACGTGGTGGTTGCACCTACTGTACTCAATTATGGATAACGTAACACTTTCATATAAGCTACGGATAAGTAATTACACGAATAAAAACAATGATGCTTCTATTTCTCAAAGTTTAAATAGAAATGTCAAGGTACATTTAACAGTTTAATGAGGATACTAGCTGTCATTATCCCACTGAACGTTGCCACTTGAAATCCCGTGGTCTGTCTGCGAATGTACGTTTATCAACACGGGAATAGTTCAATGTTTAAGGTTGTGGAGCTTATAAAACTGCGTAATTATTCATACACATATGTAAAATTTACTACTGAAACCGATTTCATACATAATAGATGATTACTTACATTTCTGAGTGAAAACGTTTAAAAAATTGGTACCTTTTCTGTGATCCGCCATTTGAATTGTCATCAAATATCCATTTTAGAAGACACAAACCAAATATCTGT
>CM032664.1:38439482-38482811 GCA_019095985.1 Streblospio benedicti | reverse complement strand
TTTGCTGTGTTTGAAACATGAATCGGTGTACCAGACCCTCTTGCTGCCCTTGTTTGAGATTTTAAGCTATCACTCTTGTAAATGTCCCACACAACATCAACTCTTTCTACAGATCGCAAATGTCGGGTCAGATATGGAATCACAACTTGTTTGGCATAATCGTCCAATGTTTTCATTTCTTTGGTAAAATACTTTGGGTCAAGAGAATGAACTAATGCAGCACTATTAAATATTTTACCATTTACTAACGGGCAATCTGAAGGTCTTGTTACTATCTGCTCAAGGCAATCCAGGAGGTCTGCTTTGTTGCCTTGGTGCATGCTATTATGATTTGCCAGTGCAGGAGGCCATGCATGATTTTCATGAGAAAAGAAAGAATCAAGGTCTGCTCCTCTCGATAGCGTAGAAATGTACAGCCGAGAAAACAATGCCGCGTCTTCTTTCAATGTGCTTAGTGCTTGCGACAATTTTGCGTTCACAGCTTTTGGAACTTCATTAAAAAAAACAAAGTTTATTACGTAAAAGTGTGGTGTAAAAGTTGTCAGCATTCTATAGATTGGAATGCATAGATCTTGCTTGTACTACACCGTGCTGGTATGCACCCTTCATGGATGATAGACTGTCTTCAGAAACAATTTTCTATGTACTAATACTGTACAGTGATTTAGCCTCATCTTTAAAAGGATTTCCGAATTGGTCGAAACTATGAACAAAGTTCAATGTTGATTTGTGAAAATTGTTTGAATATGTGCACATTGCTCATGATGATTTTCATGGGGAATCTTATTTAATACTTTGTCATTTATACTCGGACACCAGGGAAGGAATTTCAGGGCCAGCGACCATCCATCGCCTGAGTGCAGTTGGGCTTTCTGTAAGTCCAGTAGCTCCACCATCACCTTTGACCATTGCATTCAATTGCTCTTGAATTTGATCTGCATGCATTTTCGTGTACATTAGTATGAGGCAACTCAATCTCTAAAAACATCAAAGTAAACATAAGGTATGCATTCCAATTTACAATGAGACAAATCTGATATCCTTTTAAGGCTAATAAGCTTAAGGTTCTTATTTCCCAACTTAATAAATATTGTTCATAATGTTCTCTTAAATACACTTGATCATTTTACTATAACTACCGACAATTTGAATTTCATGATTTCATATATCCCCCCAAAGTCATGAAAGTGAAATTTTGGTTTATAAAATTCATAATTTTGGAACCTAAACATTTCTTAAATTGAAAAGGGTTCTTACTTAAATTGGTTTCGAATGCATGCACATGTACTAAAGTTAATATATTCCAAATTTTAACTCCTTAGCAGAACTATTGGCCAAGTAAGCACAATTTAAAGACAAAAATGGGTTAAATCTTCTATTTTGGGGGCCCCAAAAATGGTTAAGATCATTGGGGTTCATACTAAGTATGGTATCAAATAAAGGGACACAGTTCAAAGATAATATATTCCACATTTCAACTCATTAGCAAAGCTATTGGCCAAGAAAACGCAATTTAAAGACAAAAATGGGGTAAAATTCCTAATTTTTACCCAAAAAATGGGTAAATTCGTTTGGGTCCATGGACCAAAATTTTCAGCTCCCAATTTTACCCTAGATAGCAAAGTTTCATGATTTCTTCCACAAGTGCACTATTTGAGGGTTCCATGTCACCTATTTCTTGCGCTAATACGGCACCCTGCAATTTAGTACCAACCGGCGAATTAATATCAGATGCGTTTTGGCTCGTAGTATTGCCATTTCAAGCCGGACAATTTGCAATTCGTTCCGTTTAAATCCATCTAACGACGGCTGAGGAATGAAAGTTAAAACCACAGTTTAAACCATGTGTGTGTTGGGGAAATCCTATGACGTCATGAGTACTGTAGATCTATACAAGGTGACCAATAAATGTATCTACACTGGAGTTAAAGGAGGCGATGAAGGTTGATCTATGTTATGTGGTGTTGTGAACAAGGGCAGACAACATGTTTTATTACAAACAAGAACAGTTTCTATATGACATTACGTATTATCTTATTGTAACATAACCAGGGACAAATCAACTACCATTTAAGCCTGGCTTCAGTACTATCAGTACTTTGATCTATTGTCCTGATCAAGATTGTGCTGTATCCACGGACTTAAAACTTGACGAGTCGTGCTCCTCCTCCCACACACCATATAGAAGTCATAAAATGTGTTTGCCCAGCTTTTGTACTCATTTCAAATCAACTCTCCCTCTCTCTATCTCTCTTCATATTTCTGTATATATTTCTGTCTGTCACTACTTTTTCAGCTGGCTGGCTACCTGGATGGCTGGCATTATATATATCTATATCTTTATCTCTCTGCCTGCCAGCCCACCCACCAACCAACCCCGGCAACCCACCCACCCGCCCACCTGCCCGCCTACAACCATTGCTTCTATTTGAGTACACTGTACATCGAATGGCCCTAAACAAGTTTAACGCCAGATCCCGTTTTCAACTACTAATGAGCGCATTCAACTGCTTCAATAACGAGATTGGAACGTGCTAGCTAGGAGACAAGTGAAGAATATACACGTAGATGAATATAAATCAGACGTTTATGTGCATCAGAGAACTGGGGCACAAGTTTTGCTTGAAATGAGGATGATGGGGCAAAACACTGCGTCTACATATGTTGGCCATCTGGCTCTTTAGATCAGCGTTTGATTGCTCAGTGGGTTCAGTAATCGTATCACCTCTGAGACGCCACCGGGGAGAAGGCGGGGACAGTGTAATTACAAAGTGTTCAACGTACAGCACTGTAATAATTCAAAAGTTTAAGTTTTTTTCTTCTTCTTTTGCCAACACAAACTCTGTAGAACACTTCCTACTATACACGTCAAGCCTATGACGTCATCAGTTCTCTTCAAGACCCCTCTAACCACCACTGACCTTCCTCCTGGCGTCAAATCGGGAAATTCCCTGTGTCCCTGTGTTGTCATAATACACTGCAGAAAACTGTCTGATGTGAATGTTGAACATATTCATACAAAGTCTACGATCATTTCATGGATTTATAGTTGACAGTTAATCTGTAAAATTACTGACATCAAGTAAAACAATTCTGCACCAACAAATCTGGGTGAACACCCATTGCTGTAACGTTGGTGTAGGCGTATATGATGTAAATGAAATAAAATATATTCGATTACTTTTCCAGACACAAGGCATGTTGCGAAATGAGAACGGCATGTCGAGCAGACATCTTTTTGGTCCAAATCAGTGGCAGGAATTAATGCTATTCAGAGAACGTATAGTTAGACCAATTAGCATTATAAATGGATGTAAAGGATACTCTATACATGTATTTGTTCCGATGATCTTTCCTATGGCATTTTGCATGCAGTTTTGTATGGTGTGGGTTTTGCAAGTACATTTAAATGTGTAATGCAAACTGGAAATGACATCCTCATCTATTTCGGCCTTATTATTCAAATTACGTGTTATTTAAACTAACCCCTCATACCAAGTCCAAAATGTTCATAGAAAGCTGTTCAGTCAGCCAATGAAACCATCAAACATTTCTTACTTCAGTCACGTCAAACTTACTGTTACCTTCATTTCGCTTTGCTGGTATATGTACACGGAATGGCTCATAACGTGTCTATGGAAACCATCTAGCCACGGTTGATTTCCATGTGCAATGGTTGAGTCTGCATGGGCGGTGGAAGTAAGTGAGCCCCCCTCCCCCCTGCCCCCCCCCCCACACACACACAGAGAGACACACTACATACATGTATAGTGAAACTTGGCCTAGAAGCACTTTCTGAATGAGGACACCTGTCAATAGTAGCAAGGCATTGCCACTCACCCGTTGCTTGTTGCTAAAATGTTTCGCTAAATAGGACACGTACATAATGCGCATTACATAGCCTACTCACTGTAGAGCGGCATATAGCGAATTCGTACTGTATAGTCGACATTTGAAATTAGAAAAAAATAAGAATGAATTCTAGGAGTAAATACAGGTAGAATTTCGTTGGAACGTCAGGTAGGATGATGGATGAAGGAAGCATCTCACCTGGCAGTGTGTTTGTTTGTGAAGGGAACGGGAGCCTATGAAAAGGTTAACAAGCTGTTTCACTCTGACACAGTTCCTAGTTATCAACAAAAAGTACAAGTTGCGCGTGTATAACGGCGGACATTTCCGATAAGGGACGGTGCAATATTTACACGGCAAGGGGACCGGTGCATTTGGTAGGGGGACGGGTACTTTTTTCAAGGTGCAAAGTAGGGGAACCTAATGATTTTTCATTCTCGTTGGCCATGGGACATGCACTTTTTCTCAGCTGCTGAAATCCCACTTCGACGTGAGTGAATCGGTACAAATCAATCGCTCGAATATTCATGGGAGGGGACACAGACTTTTTTATGTAGAGGTCATGGGACATCATTTTTTTCCATCACATCAGCATGCGACAAGACCTTTTTTCAGACAAGTTTTTCAATATGCACCGGTCCCCCTGCCTGGTAAATATTGCACCGTCCCTAAATAAACCAGGCCACAGTATTTAATTACGATAGTGGTTGATTTGCACAATTAAATGTCTTGTCACAGACTGTAAACTGTCACGATTAACATTCGTCAAGCACGTGGTCGGCGGAGGAATACAGAGCTGCAATCTTAATTCATTCACGATTAAACGATTAAACGTTATTACTCTCGCTAGTGTTACATAATGTCATATGAGCTTTCTCATTCGGCATGATCGTATAGAATGCGATATTATGTAAGATTATCAGCTACAATAATATTTAATTGTGATTAGACTATTACAGGCTCATCAGATAAGCCTCCATCAAAATCATATGAGCTCGTTTTTCACTCTATTCAATGACTATGCAAGTGGGTGGGTGTTGCATGGGTTCCACTCACCCACTTGAATATGCCATGCAAATAAAATGCTTGTCTTGTTCAAAAAGTCGTTCTGAAGAGCCCGAATCTGTCCCTACGTCATACCTTATTGTTTTAGGAAGACTCGGGGGCGTGTCCCTCCTCCCCTAGCTGGGTAAATGTAATTTACATGCAATTGGGGCGTTTCCGCGAGCTTTCGTGCATTCAAAATATATGCAACAAATCCACTTTTCCAATAATCTGGATGTCCTAGTGGCTTTGCCAGATAGCAACTATGATGTACATGTAGTAAGCAAGCGCATTCATTGGGGTGAGGTTTGTACATTTCTCTTTCTTTAAATCCTGGTTCTATCGACGAATGATAGCCATCAGGACATGTGTGCAAGGAACTACTCCCATCTGTAGAGGTCAGTTTTGTATTACGGAGAGTGGGGGCCTTCTTCACCCCTGGATCTGCCCGTGATATTCAACTATAGTACCTTTGATACGTTTTGTTGCCGCATCGCACGCCGCATTTAAGGGCCACCAATGCGCCGTCGGTGTGAACCTGGTATTAATGTTTGAAATTTGTTTACATAATTTCTGACCAAAATAAAGCAGCGGCAACAGAAATTACGAAACATGTTTAAAACTCGTGATCTCCGCTCGCGGGTAAGTTTTGTTTTACATATATTAAGTAAGTGTCTCTTCTCAAGAAGCTCTTATTTGTGAAGACACAAGCGCCGCCGCCGCCGCCACCACCACCACCACCAAGGGGTGAATGTCCTCGGCAGCAGCATCGTCTGAAACCGACCGCTACGTGCAACCAAGATAGCGGCCTTAACATGCATCAGAATCGGCCATGTTGCTCCTCAATTCAAATATTTTTCTGTCATGTTACCATCAAATAACCCGATGCACTATATGCTGTTGTAAATCTGTGGTGGTGTATTTTATGTGTTACATCAATCAAAGGGCTTATTCAAATATTTATCAATGAAATCCTGTATTATCTGCAAATGACCATTCTTCTTTTTATACATGAATGTGCACGTAATAGCCCACACTAGTGGCACATAATGGCTCATTATTTGTCCCATTATCCATGTGGCCGTGTAGCGTGCATGATAAAAGCTGGCCAACGTTTAGTTGCACGTAGTAAAGCCAGTTTCATTGTTTGCACCTAGAGGTCGGGATTAGATGGACGGTGGAGGTTTCTACGTGGATGAAGGTGGCATGTTATAGAGACACACTTGATTAACATAGTTACCATGTGGACACTGGTACAGGTTATTGGAAAGTATAGAGGTTGTGTGTGGATGGGGGTGACTAGTGCACCATGACTTTCTTACGAGAGAATACTCCATAACAAATAGAACATGACATGTATTAGAAGGGGTGCGCGTCCCTGCACCCATCCCCCAAACCCCACCCACCCAACTACCTCCTTCCTCGAGATATACAAAATGCATTAGCACACTATTGTATTAGGAAGTCATATAATATGCATATGGATTTTTACACACGTACAGCCCTGGTGTGGGTGTGTCTGTGGGTAAATCACGAGCTCGACGGTAACCTGAAACACAGTGCTGTGAATTACCCACACTAACCAAGCACATTGAGGTTTATTTCCATACCCGTTCTATGCCACATCTATTTATAAAGCAAAGACCACGATCTTTCTAAACAAGCATGCACATTTACACATTTTGCACACTAATACTCTTAAACTTTCTTCATTTGCATCCAAGTTCTTTTTCAGAAGACACTTTGGCCTCAGTGCTTGGTGTGAATGCCCTCGTCTCTAGGATGGATGTGTCTGTGAGAAGATCACGTGGGTATGGTCTGGCCCCGCCGCCGCACCACTGATTACATGTCACGTCCATGCACGCTCGGGAGGGCTCGGAGGCCTTGATGTCCGCGGACGGAAGCCCTGTCTGAGCCGCGCCCAGACGAAAGTGAATAACCTGCAGTCAAAACCAATTCATTTCTATCATTGTCTCTCACATCTTTTATAGCAAGCTAATTATGTATGTAGTCAAATGGGAGCTTAGGGTTGAAAGATGGCTTGTCTTCGTCTATGGTCATGGTGATAGAAATATGCGCTCCAAAGAGATGTGAGAGAGGGAGCGTTGGGGGAAAATGCGACACATAGGCCTATATATACAAACCCAACTGGTGCAAAAGTGCTCAGAGAGCACAGCATCGTTAGAACAACGTTGACCTATGAACAATAAAGATGTTTACTACAATGTTATGAAAAGCATGATTAAAAGTACACCATTACAATGTATGTAATCAGCCACAAATAATCTGTGTGGCGCTGTCTAGTTATATTGGCTCCGTCATAGTTCGAATTTGAGAACTGTGCCAATTAAAGTGTGATTTCCACAGGACCATTTCTGACAACATGACATATACTACTAGTGAATGCATAATGACAGATCAATATTTTAGAACCGGCAAAAAGTTTACTTGGTGCTGTTTGCATTGAGCTGATGGAAGATCAATATGTACCCTGACGGAGCCACTTATATTAGACAGTGGCAAACAGATTATTTGTGGCTGATTGCATACATTGTAATTGTGTGCTTATAATTAAGATGTCCATAATAATTACGTAAACATCATCTTTATTGCCTGTAAGTCAATGTTGTTCTAGCGACCCTGTGCTCTCTGAGCACCTTTGATTTTCATTGTATATTCAATACTAGATCTAGTAAGATTGACGAAAATTGACCATAAATGGCCCTGTGGAAAGCACAATTTAATTGACACAGTGTCCAAAATCAAATCACTTCGTTCTCGCCTCATACCTCATAGTTGTGTGATGTTTGAATGAAATCGGTTCATCATTAAACCCTCTAGCTTGTCCAGTGACATACATACATGGTTATTTAGTTGGATAGTTACAAAAGAACGAATTACAAGTATTTGCTTCATCAGCTGAAAAAGGCAATATGTCGCAGTAATTGCATGAGTCGGAAATGTGATGAAAGGTCTACAGCTGGATCCTATCAATATTTACATTTGCCGGTTTTTAGTTACTGCCCAACAGAATAGTGGAATATGCCAAGTGAAGTGAAGATATGCCCATTATGATGTGTCACATAAATTGACTACCCCTGCTAATAAATAGTGCGCTGTTTCACTCCTGTCAGGTCTCTTTTTACGAGACACTTTCATCAGGGTGTCTAGAGGTAATAATATAAAAACGTCAACAATCAGCAAGTGGGTAGGTCTATTCACAAAACCATGCTTTTAACGTCAGCCAGTAAAGGGTATGAATACACAGCTAGGTGATACAGTCAAATTTTCATAAAGTCATATGTAAAATATTGAATCATAAGGTTGATGTTGTATCACATATTTTAAAACTTATAGACGAAAGTTGGATATTTCTAGTGATATTTTATTCACAAACTAGGATCATTTGGTACACATTTTCAGGGTGTAAACATTATGTTAATGGTAGTGATTCAACATTTGCAAGTTGAACTAAAAAGAGCAAAACACGGGGTGACCACATTATTTGGCTTGTTTACAGGACAATTCACTGTCAAAAGGTCATGATATCAAGAGAGAATAATGTTTTTCGCCTATCCATCCTGAACATTTGAGAGAGCAAAACATTTGTTAATAGGAGAATGCGGTAGGAAACCAGTTATTCTAACCTGCGAAAGGAAGAAAGCCAGACTTTAAAAAGTACACACACTATAGTGTGTCTCGAGCTCGTAAGGCGATCAAGCACGTGTTCTGGTTCATGACTGATTACAGTAAAAAAATCTTACTGTGGCAATATTGCGTATCTTGATGTTTCAGTTATCCCACTGTTAGCTTCATATCCCTTCAAACACATTAACATTTATAACGTGTATTAGTTGGCTGTACATGTATAGAATTGTTGTTGTTTTGATTTGAGCAGTTTAATAGTATCACTACATATCCCAGGTTGTAGGTTTCTGCTATACTACATGTTCTTTATGAATTTCTATTAAGGTATATCTTATTATATCCGCATCAATTAGTGAATAATCACATCAGGTGGATATCGAGATTAGACCTACTTATGTCTTTGTTTTGAAGACAAAAATCCATTGTTTCTAAAAAAAATGTAGGTCTTCTAACAATCATGTTAATGGATAGGTGACACAAACCCTAATTTAGTCTGGCATGGATAAAGACCTGGTATCGTTTTCATCTAATTGTTATCAAAATTCGGCTAATCTTTTCCAAAACTAGGCTATACATGTCAGGAAAGTGTCAGTTATGGAAAGTTGCCAGTGTACGGTTTCAATCCTCCAGCAACAACTGTGAAAGTGTCCTGAAGATCGGAGTAGTATTTCTTGTACTTTCCTAATAACTGTTTTGGCAAGTAAAAGTAGGCCAATGATTCTTCTTATTACATTAATCTTTCATATCAGAAATAAGCGAGTCTGTAAGCATCAGAATAAAAACATTCTCGGAAATAAGCAACTGGTTACAAAAGCACAACTTAACAGATACAGATGAAACATGTTCAATGACAAAACTAGGATTTTCTAGAACATGGTGTGCTCTATCATCCGTAAGAATGCATACACCCGCTACATGTGTTGCTACCAATCTGATCATGGATATGGTAACCAAAAATACTAATTCGGCTAGAAGGTCTCGCCCTCACCCCCCGCCCCAATCCCAGCGCCTGCCACTGACATACCCTGGCTGTGGTAATGAGTGCGCAACCATCAAGACGCCATCAGGAGCGACACGCTCGAGCGGTCACAGACGACTGTGTCACTGAGGCGTGACGACAACAAGTGTCACGCGTTAGCCTCGCAGCGGGTGCACTGAGAAAAACACCGAGTGCACAACGGCTAGAAAAAAAGACCTGCCAAGCCATTGGACTACTCGAACGCAATAATCAACATTAAGTGTTCTTTTTTCCTAAACTTTTTTCTTTGATGATATGGCGCAGCGTTTTAGACAACCTATAAATAAACATGAGGAGCAGACATTTGACAAAGATGACTGTTACGTAAATGTGAATAACAGTGTGTCAGGTTTACAGCTACAGGCCGTCTGTCATTCACTGGGATAAAGCTATGGGAGTAACTTGGGAGTTACCCCAACCAAATGGAATTTTGTTCTTGTGCTACTTGGGCTGATAGGATTGACAAATGGCTACCAAAATGTATGTTGTTTGTTTCTTTTTTGATAACATCGAGAATTGCTGACAAAAAATGCTTGTTGGTCAATGAGACGGTATAGTTCGTCTTTTTTTTCAAAACAGCAAGCAGTGGGAATCGTTTGCATCTTATAATATATGAAAACAGTTCAATTTGGCTTGGAGTAGACACCCCCCCAACACACACACACACACACACACACACACACACACACACGCACGCACGCACGCACGCACGCACGCACGCACCCACGCGTGCGCATGCACACACCGAGTATGTAGTAACAGGCCCCTTACTGAACACTGCTGGATCTTTCCCTCAAATAACCACTTAAGAAATGAGCACAGCCGGAAGTCCAATTTCCCCTATAAAGAAGAGGCGAGAGGACGGCGGGGCGGCGGCGGCGGCGGGGGCGGGGAGACAAGTAGATATGTAACCGGCAGACGGCGGAACCATCTGTATTCAAGGCGCCGATTACACAAACAAATACCCGACTCAGCCAATCTGTTCTTTGGCCGCTATTCTTTGTCTTTTATGTAGATTTCCTGGAACGCCTATCCCCTTGTAGGTTTGAATCCTTTCTCATATTTACCTTTATTCTGTAAGAGATTAAACACACACTATTACCCCTGTATTAGGTGTTCTCAATAGAGATGTGTGTTATTATGGTATTAATTGTATCTATCCCCTGTGAGATTAGAATGGTCATATTTCTATTAACTGCTTGCTTTTGTAGTGTCCCGTGTTTGTGTCTTTTTATAATACGGAGTTCTGTTTGTTGCTATTTTTGTATTGTCTGTTTTGTTTGTTGTTTGTTGTACTTTTTTAGTTATTGCAGAAATCTAAATAGTATAGAAAATTTCTTTAAAAGATTTGCACAAAAACATATGTTAAAAGGAAGTGTTGATTTTACAATGTTTATAATGTGAGGTCTGTCTTAAGGGTGCTCTGCAATGATGTAGCTTCCCTTTCTTGAGCAGACTTCCCCCATAAACACCAAGAGTCACTCAGTAGTGTCTCTTTCTGCTTCAAACCCTCGGAATCCCCGTGAGCGAGTTACCGCCTGTAAAGCGCTCCCTAGAGACGTCCTGCTAGATCGGATGTTATCCCCCACGGTCCGCCCTGACAACCTGTGAGGATTTACAACAAACAGTTGGTAAGTCTGGCACAAAGGGAGGGATTTACACCAAGGGTTCTACATCAATATTATAGTCATGTACACTCTTTGTTTACACGAGCATCACAAGTGGACCGACGTTCTGAAGTAAAGCTTTTGCCGTGGGGAAACCTCACTCACCTCTAAATCTGTAGACACTTTTTGCGTCGCTTCAGCAGCTGAAGCGAAAGCCTTGTGATCACTTCGTTTGTATGTCGGCGTGTATATATGTGTCTGGACAAGCTAGAAGGTTTACCAATGAACCGATTTTGTTCAAACTTTACACAACTATGTGGTATGATGCGACACCGGAGTGATTTGATTTTGGGCACTTTGCCAATCAAAGTGTGGTTTCTACAGGGCCATTTATGGTGCATTTTGGACATTTTCTGCAGTATGTTTAATACCGTTTGGAAGAACACATTCAAACTTGGTACAATGCTTACATGGCTAGAGGACATCACGTGTATTTGATTTTGGCACTTTGCCAATTTAAATGGGATTTCCAGAAGGCCATGTTAGGTCATTTTTACCAATTTCCTCAATAGTTTCAATACAGCTTGGACCATGAGTACCAAATTTGATACACTGCTCATATACCTAGTGACCACCATCAGTGTCCAATTATGGCACTTTGCCAATTAAAGTGTTTTGTTTCAAAAAGCCATTTGCGGTCAATTTCGGCATTTTACGTTACAATATTATGGGATTGGTGACCACCACCTACGTTGAACTTTGGCCCTTTGCTAACTAAATGAAATTGCTCAGAGAGCACAGCATTTTATAGCAGTTTACAGAAATTTGAGGTTGTTTTTTTTCACTTTCTTCAATACTTTCCATAAAGTTTGAACTATGACCTCCAAATTTCATCCTATGTTCACATACGTGTGACAATCATATATGTTCATCTTTGGCATTTTGCCAATCAAAGTGTGCCATTTTAGTTCCATATTCGACATTTTTATTAATAGTACCAATGCCTTTGAAGACAAAATCTTCAAACTTTGTTCACTGTTTACATTCATCGAGACCATAATGAGTTTTCAGTTTTGGCTCTCTGCCAAGAAAAGTATAGGTTTTTTTAAAAAATTCATTATTTCTGAATTTCCGCGTGAATCTCAGTCCTTCATGTTTATGCAATATCTTAATCGCCCATGTGTCAACGCTGTTCTAGCGACGCCGTGTTCTTTGAACACTTTTGATCTACTTGTTATTCTGTGGTTTATGTGTCCTTAAAATGATTCACTAATTACATGTATGTGGATATTTTCCTCTTGGATAGACTTTTCTGAACTTTCAATGGTGTCTCAAATTGCGAGGTTGTACTGTGCACGTGGAAGGGTACTGTTAGTATTGGTGATGGAAAGCTAAATACTTTCCACTCAGCCGAGCAGTACGGTTTACCACACACACGGGCAATTCTTGATGATAAGTGAATCGTCAGTTAATTGTATGACTCAAGAAAACCTGTGAAGTTCTAACGATGTGTTCTCCGTGAAGTTGGTTTTGCCAAAACATCGTATTCTAGAGTTACTTTTCCTTTTAGAATAATGGCATATCGAGTGAACATTTTAATTATCTGAACATTTCCAATTTACAACAGGAAATGCTCTGAGTAAAATCTGCTCTTCTCCTATCAGTTCAACATCATAAAACAGTTTGTCTGTGATGTGGGCATTTAAGATTGATTTTGTAGTGCACAATAGGCACAAACATGTATATTGAATATTTAATTATTAAAATTGAGTATTTATGGTCTGGGGTTCATATGGCGCAATCAGATTTCATTCACAAGCATATTATTCATTTCCGTGTAAAACGAAGTTACGGATATGCTTTGCATTGTCTACAGGCCTACATTGAAAAATATAATGCTGTCATATGATATAAAAATACATTGTACTGCGCTAATCTCTTGTGACGAATCATCGCACAAAAAATATTATAAAACTATGGCTCAGTATTTTTCAAATGAGATAATACAGTGTATGCGCAATGACGGAGTGCAGATTGCGCTGCTTGGTTTATATTACGTCACAATTATTCGTACATCAGTCGTTATCTTTACTTCGTTTCCCAGTGGAATCGAGACCTTCATCTATCACAAGTCAGTGAAAGAACGTCAGTGAAAGTACTTACTTTAATGCTGACAGAGAGACAATTCTTCTTCATCGCGGACGAATCCACGGGTGCCAGTAGAACGTCCTATGGAGACTACGTTTCTATTGGGGCCACCAAAAAAATGACCATTTCTCGTTGGCCCAAGATATCATAGCGACACCACCGTGAACACATAAAGAGACCACCTCTACCTACTGAGGCCGCTTGAGGTCAGCGCTCTCATACCTTAATAGAGAGGTTCTACTGTATACGTGGCACCTCAAGGGACAAATCCCTAAGTGACATTGTGCAGCTCCCAGCGTGGGGGTTTCATGTCCTGGCAAAACCATGCTGTATCGAGGCCGCTTATAGTGGATGATTGCATACGGACAGAAAAACTTAACCCCGCTTTACAAAATGTTTTGAAAAAGGCGTGTTTATGGTTTCTTTTTCTTTTCATAACCTAATCTTAATGAAAGCAATCCATTATATTATTCGAAGCTTTCGCTTTTATGCTTGAGGTCAATTAGAATTTAGCCAATCAGAAAACTGGCGGCAAGAATTTTTATAATAGTTCAGTCACGTCAAACGCGCATTGCTTGAAGTATAACAAATCGTGCGGTTTTCACGTCCTATCCATTAACATTACTTAACCCTGTATAAGAGTACCCAGCAACTAGCCTCAGGTATTCTCATTGGGGAGGTGGTCTCGTTATGAAAGTGATAGCATGGCTTTCGACCGTAGTTTGGTCTCATTACAGATGTGGTCTCTTAACGGAAATGGTCCTAGTATGTATTTTGATGTTCTACTCCAGACACATTAACTCATGGATGGATATTGCAAACATGCAGCGTGGAGGATATTTACGTATACCGACGGTAGAACATGATCCATTTAGTGCACAAGCAAAATAGAAACATGCATACTTATAATCAAGATCATATTTAGACAGCAAAGATGCACAAAAGGAATCGGCTTTAATCAAACCAAATATGACATGCAATTACACCGAAATTGGGACAAATTGCCGCACTAATTTGGGTGAGGTCTTTTTCCCGTTTCTTCACTGTCTCGCGGCATGGAAACCCCAAAAACGGGTCACAGACGGCAATTAAGGTCCTCCATGTGGTCTGAAAATAAAAATCTTTTTATTTCGAACATTGAAGTTGCACGCATTTTTACTATGTACACTTAGGCCTATATGTGAACAGTAATGCTTCAATTTTTGTACATTCGCCATAATCGCATTAGATTCGGTTAAGTGTTTTTCGTCAAACGTGACAAGTCGGATGGGTCCATTCCACCATTACAATCTTTACTTTTGCCGCCCGCTGCGCCACTGCCACTGCCCTTTTGACCTTTTTCACGTATCACGCCGCCGCTGTTAGTCTGACCTTTCGCGACTTTGAACCTTTGCGCTGTGTCGGCGACAGGAGACGGCGCTCCTTCAATGCCAGCTTTGCCGTGAACACCGCACAGCTGGGGTCGAACACGCTCGGATATTGGAACAGAATCAGCCGAAGAAGAATCTGTCGTGGCATTCTTATTTGTGAGGCTACATACATGTACGTTCTCATTCTAGTAAAAGTTACCAACTCAATATTCATGTTAAAGTTGAACGCGATTTTGACACGATGTCTCCGCATACATGACTATTGTCTCCCAGTTGGCTTATCGCTAGTGATACCGCTTGCGTGTGAATGCACATTGTCTCCCATCATTTATCTATGATTATGTCTTTTAGATTACTCATGACTATATACACTTTTCCATCTATCATTACCAATCACTTCTTACACTGTATAATAAGCCCGGAATATATATGAGAATGGTGGTCTCCTCACAGAATAAACGTGTTTTTGTTTTCTTATTTTCTTCTCTCTTTTTTCATGTATTTCTCATCTCAATTCTATTCTTCTGTGTGCGTGCGTGAGTGCGAGTGTGCGAGCTCTATACATGTCGCTGTTCTCTTGACATAGAGAACAAGGACAGCACAATAGACTTGAATACACAACTCCGGTGGGAAAAAACGTTATTTCGTTGATTATTTCTCATCTGCAACTGCTCATTTGAAAGTCATGGATGAAAATACGCGACTGTGAGACTGTGGCTGGACTCAGGAGACTGAGCGCTATGTCACCGGCAAGGCTCCGTGACAAACTATAAGTCAACGAGACGTGGCTTTAGATCACACAGAATGTCACCATTTGGGGTAAATATCAAGTGAACTATTTTTGAGGACAAATGGCTCCATTGTGTGCACGTGTTGACAACTAAAAAAATGACAAGTACAGTGATTTAATTGGGACACAATTGCAACACATTTAGGAGACAGTCTGAATCAAGCTTGTGTTAGACTCTACGAATAGGAAAGCCGAATTATGTTGGGTGGTATATACATTGCCATAATGCATCAGCACACACGTGATTTAAAATGTAGAACCATGTTCACTCAATCATTTACATGCATTTGTATTGCCTATATACGGGTAGTAAGAATACGCAAAGAAAACAATCGTGACTGTCAGATTGGGGCTTCAGCAGAGAACGTTGTTCCAAGATATGCTGCGCCGTGTCAATGGCTGACAAAGGTGTGGGTGCCATGAAGTTTTAAATAAAAAACAAACCCCAAAGTTCAGCTCCATGGCGTCTAGAATGAAGATAGACAGCACCACTAGGACTCTACATGTAGGCTGCATGATCCTACATGGGCTATGAAAGTGACAGGGCAACATCGCAGGGGTTTCTTTTAGTTTTTAGACACTTTCATCTTGTCTGTGATTGTGATACATGTTAACATCCTTACTAGTGGGCATTTGCATAGGGAAATCCACAGCCGAAATCCAGTACACGCAGTGGGCGTGCCCTATCTCCGTTCAGCACACAAAAATCGCTTTTCATGGGCTCGTTGGCATCTCTGTGAGCTTTTTTGCATATGAAACCCATGAAATCCTGTGCGTGTGCCCCCCGTCAACCCCCACCCCAACCCCCAACCCAACCCAACCCATTTCTGAAAACCTGGATCTGCTAAAGCACAACCCATAGAAGAGAGGAACACGGCACTTGTTTCAGGACCCCGTGTATGGCCCTGTCAGCCCGGCAGGTTCGCTCTACAGGTGCGCGTGCTTTAAACCTTTCAGCGCATCTGACCTTTCGAGCCATTTTGGCAGGTGACAAACAATCGACTAGGCTAATTTGTACAGTACTGTACGAAATGTCATGGACGTTGTCAGAGATAAAGAACCACTTTGCCCTGTGCACAGAACGGCGTGCCACTGGGGGGAATCCAGGCCGTGTAACACAGAGAGAAAGGTGGGTTAATAGTGTGATGGTATACGTTCGGGTGGTGAGGTCACAGTATCAACAGCGTTTTGTTCACCTGCTTCGGAGAGAATGGACAAATGAGGGGCTGCTAATACAACATAAAAAATAGAATATTCAATCCCATGTGTCCACATATCAAGCAGATTAACCTGTACTGGCGGGCTAGCCCTACTATTGCAGCCTAAGATAAAAGCTAAAATTTACCCAGACGGATGCCTGCTTTACCTGAACGTAGTGGTGAAGGTGCACTAAATATCCATGGGGGTAGATTTGAGTTCAGTTTACGTTTATTCTCGGCTGCAGTTATATGCTGTGCCATTTACTACCTTTATGTACTACAGCTTTGTTTTGGGGAAAGTATAATATACTCATTAGTAATTTTGTGAAAAGTTGTATCAAACAAACCTCTCCGCCAATCAGCATCGGACATCAGAGGCACATTCCGTGTGAACGGAAGAAATCCCATCATCACGATAACCTGCACAGATGACTGAAAGCCACGCGCTCACCGCAGCATGCAGAACTTCTCATCAGTCGTCACTTTGATCGACCAAGCGAATGTTGACTGTGCACTATGGGAGATAAATACATATTGGTAATCATTTTATGGTGGTGTTTTTCACAGCATAATGTACATGGAAATATGTTTCTTCCAGTTCTTCCTACGAGTAGGAAAGTGCGCGCAGGGATTCAAGCGTTCAAATACACATACATATGTTTGACGAGACAATGTACCAGTCTACAGTGGCTGCAATTTTATCAAGCCGTCTGCATATTTCAATTCTATTTTAAATTTGCGCGTGCGTCTGTACAAACACACACGCATAATTAGTTTTAAAAACTTGTGACTGAATCATAAAGAATAGTTTCAGCCCTACATAGATGAGGATGCCATAATGTGGCTATCAGCGCCAAGACGGCAGATTTGTCTCCATCAGGCTCATTGTGGGAAGATTTCCTGTCTCTATCAGTCCCACGCTGTCTAAAGCCCCAGTCAGACAGCCCGGTCTGACAGTCATGAATATTCGTCCATGTTTCTTTTTGTGTCATATGAGATGAGATACACTGAGGCGAATAATATGATTTTTCGCCTTACAAACGGACATATGATAACATGTGCCAAATATAACAATAACTATATTACCATGGCTGATTTAGCTCCAATATGCGTGAAGGTCTGACCCTAGCTTAATAAGTTCTTTCTCTTTCTATCAGTTCCCAGCTGTTTAACTATTTTAACAGTGCGTTGCTGCTGTGTTCTTTCTCAATCGTAGCTATCGTTAATTGTCAACCAAAATAATGGATTGTGAGTTCCCTGGGCGTGAGGCACAGGATACGGAATGCAGCCAACAAAAACCCCTCTTGTTTACTCAGCAAATTTTAAGACAGACCGCCATTTTCGAGGAGAGATTTTAAGAAACCCTCTTTTGCCTAGATGGATTTAAAGACACCCTCTTTAATGCTCTTTAATCTTGGTAAAGTGTGATACCCTAACTTTTTAATCAAAACATAGTACAATTGCATTTCCTTATTTCAACATCTATTTGTTCTTCAAATTAGATATCTAAATCGTGACCATTGGTTTGAAGATCCCCCCTATCTGTAAAATAAAACCTTGATACCGCGCGTTAATAGTGACACGCGCTCCGACGTGCACCTCCGTCATTTCCATAGCCTAGTGATCCCCTCCACCACCACCACCCCATAACTCCCAAGTAGGCTTCAAATAGTTCAATCATCCTAAAGGTATGACCCTAGCATAAGATTACGTACATGTATCTTGGGTTACTGTAATGCAGAATAGTTTCAGTGTGATTGACGTAAAGTAGATTTACTGTTGTTTACAGCCTTAAACAATAGATGATGCTTTCCGTAGCCTTCACACTCATCATGACAACGACATGCTGAGTTTTCATCAGGTCCTCACCAGGGGGTCTCTAGCATATACACACCTTGAATATATAGAAGGGTTTCAATGCCAATTGGCCGTTTATGCATGACAGACCCATCTGTTTGGAAAGAGGGGGGGGGCACTTAAGGGATCTCATGGGCTTTGTGGCCGATAGAAAAAAAAATGCCCCCAAAACATGAAAAGTGAAATATTTATCCCCCCACCCCCACCCACCCAAAGATCTTTCTATAGTTTATAGGACTATTTTCTGTACAGTAGAACCTTCAATAGACACATTTAATTTTCTAAATAAATAGTCTCTATTGCAGCTAGCTATTTGATTAACACTCACATCCATCTTCAACCTGCTTTATATAACCACAGCAAGTAGGGCCTACTGAAATTAAAAAGACATTGACGCAAAACAACATTTTTAGTCTACTTTATTCCACGAAAGACATCCACTGATCTTAAGACTTTGCCTACATTTAGCCACCCATGCTATATCCGATCGCGTGTGGATAAAATTTCACAGGCCTCACATTTGTAAGTGACAACATGAACTTTACCTGCAAGAATGAAGATAAAATGAACGATATATTTTCATCAAAAGTCATCAAAAGCCATACTTTGATGTCTCCCCCTTTATACTACTTAGCCCTACCTTCCCTGAAACCACTCTCCCCGCATTTCAAGACCCTGGCACACTAATTTGAATCAGCGAGAATGCAGCAGAATCAGCAGGACTGAATAATGTTCCAGAATAGACGCCGATGTTCAGACTGCCATTGGGTGGCACTAAGGCTGTTCAGAAAGCATCTCAATTGGCAGAATGCGTAATACACTTACTGTATAGAAAAAGAGCGCAAATGAAGGGAGAACTGAAAATTGGAAATAGGTTGCAACATACATTTCCCACAAATGTCGAGCCAGCCGCCACTACCGCTCGATCACCCTAGAAATTCCTTGCGCCCCCCCCCCCCACACACACACAAACACAAACCCACGCCCCACCCCCCATGCTGTCAGTTCTACAACCCCTCGTGCTATATGAGCCCGTGTCTCTTGCTCTGTGATCCCAAGTCGCTTACCTTTCAACACACAATAAGACGCCATTAATCGTGGTAGGGGACGCATTATACAAGCAGCAGTGGCGTAAACACGCCACTACGGGTTGACAGCTGGATGTGCACACAAAATATGCCATTTCTTTTCTTTTGTTTTTGCACAGTATTCTAAACATTATCTTGCATTCGGTGTTTGTGACAGTGACTGAAGACACTTTCAACTATTCAAGGCTTTGGAAGACGGTCAAACATGGTGGGTGTAATAAAATGTAATCTTTATGTAGGCCTATACTTTGTGTATTTACAAAAAAGCCCACATTACATGGCTGTAGACAGAAGGAATTGTGATTCTCTTTTTAACATAGCTATTGAATCATATTCACACTTCTCATATTTATGTGACTTACTAGCAGTTTGCAGGCCAAGTCAGCCAATCACAGCATTATTGAATGTGTAAAAATAATACAGTTTTATACAATATCTTACATGCGTATAATCACATGTTATATGGTCACCTCGGCGGGGGTGGGGGCCAGCGGGGTCTTGTATGGGTTTGGTCAGTACGATATAGGCATCATCTGGAAAGTACCCTTTTTATTTCTATTTATAATGCAGGCTAGTAAGTGCTAGGAAGCAAGACGAGATTTAAACTGACGGTACAGTAATGAAGATAATAATGCATGCCAAGATGTTATGTTTATAGGAATAGGAGCGTTTGCAAGGACACCGTGATAAAGCGCAGGAAGTTAGTAAAAATCAATAGTATAGTCTTCTAATTGAGATCACTCGTAATATGGCCACAAGGGGTCTCAGTAGAGAAGTGGTCACTTTTTAATATGAGGTCAGGAGTGGTCTCTCCTTGATGTTTTGGAACTAAAAAAACTAAACGCTTAATTGTTGATGCGGTATATTTATAGAAGTGGCAATAATTTGGGGTTATGCTACAGTAATTTGAAAATAAACATACGTACATGTAATAACTTTACACACCACCTGTCTGCAAACATTTAACATAAATCTACTTTTATTACGGTGTAAATATTTTATACTTGATAACTTTGAAGTAGTGAATAATACACGAGTATCACATAATTTTTGTAGTCATCCCTCTGAGTACTGGCGACAGTTCCAAAAAATATTCTTGAAGTGAGGCGTCCATCTTGCTCTGAGGGGGCAGTTAGTAAACGTACTACCTTCCTGTGCTTTAGCACACTGATGAATGAGTTAAACGCATGTGAAGTCACCAGCCATGAATATGCAATTATGCACTGCATTTGTCACGTGAAAAAGCGAGGTCGTGTTTTTGTGCTTGTAATAAGAGAGCAATAAGTCAGCAATCAGTGAATCGGCCTGTCAGCAGCCGCGGTAACAGGGCTCAGCCGAGGTTTTGTCCTACTTTCTCTTAAATGTAAATGTATTTATTTACAGTCGCAATTCACAATGCGTCGTGTAAATGCATCAATTTCCTGGTGGTGTGTAGTCTACATTAAAAGTTGGAGAGGCTTAGAACCATGAAAACAGCCGTATCGTCCCAATACGTTTGACCCATGTAGAGACCTCACCTTGGGACGTTGACCGATTGCTGATTTTAATCTTCTGCTTCTTTCATTCAGTTTCCCCATTTGGTGAGCCGTTTGTTTGAAAAAATTAGATATTAGATGAGTGAAAACAGACACCCGTGCATGTAGAAAACTTGTTTGTAATTTGTTCCTGATGAACACTACAAAATCCAGGAACAGAAAACATGTCACATGAAAGTAGATACAATGTATATCAACGATCATGATTCAATTATTTTAATGTATTTACCTGCTTCTCTCCCCAAAACTTTTGTTCCAAGAGAACCACTATGCCAATTCGATGGTCATGTTTCGAACAGTATTGAAACTATAGTGGAAAAAGTACAAAAAATAATTAAAATGGCCCTCCGAAAGGTAAACTCTAATTGGCAAAGTGCCAAATTTAATGCATGTAAGCATTGTACAAAATTTGCATTTTTTTTCACACGCATCAACAAAACTATTGCAGAAAATGTTGAAAATGGACCGAAAATGGCACTATGGAAAGCACACTTTAATTGGCAGAGAGCCCAAAATCGAACCACTTCGGTGTCGCGTCATACCTAATTATTGTGTAATGGTTGAAGGAAATAACGCGAAGCGTAAAAGCTCTACCTTGTCGGAGACAAACATACATACATAGATACATAGTTACAAACGAACGAAAGACAAGGCTTTCACTTCAGCTGCTGAAGCGACGCAAATAGAATAGCTACAAACCGCATGTAATATATATTTCTTTTATATTTTTTCTCTCGAATTAAACTACAGTCCCTTACATGATGCATAATAATGACACTTCAATGTCACAAAAGTCCCTGCCGTGGTTGGCGAACGATGTCTCAAAGTCCTCGTGTATTTGTTGTCACAACGCGCTCGTTAGCAATTCTTTAGAACTTCCGTCTCCGGGGGACGTCTGGCCTTGAACGAGCCTTTTTGTAGATTAACGTCCCCTTCTTCAAACATCAGTTCTACTTTAAGCATGAACTTTAATCTTGTTCTTGACAATTAGCAATTCCATTGAGATTCAATTCAGAGAGACCCACTTGTTCAGGCCGTATAGGTTTGGTAGGTCTACTCGCACTAGGGTCACACAATATCAAGAGCTGAAAGCCAAATGGCCTTCGTATTGTAATCGTTATGTGCATAATTGCCTAATCACTGACGTGCTGTATGGGTAAAAATTCGTATTTTGGCCCATGTTTCTTTTTGTATTCTAGACTAGACTGAGAAGAAGTCGGGAATGAACGTTCCTGACTGTCGGTCGTGCCAGACTAGCGAACGTGGCGTCAGAGAAAGTTTTACCCAGATAATAGGCCTGGGGACGAGTTTTAGACGAGTTTTTTCTCCACTGGATTAGGGGGCTGCCATTTGTCATGGCCCATGCGTGGTGTGAAAAAAACAAATCGGGGTGGGGACTACAGGCGGACAAACTTTACTTTTGTTTTTATTTTCACTGTTTGTGCGGGTTTGGGAAGGGGGATCTAGAAAATCTAATGTGCACCTACTGGGAAAGCCCTAAAGATTGGTAGAAATTTAAGGGGGTGGGGCTTAAATTTTCAGAGAACATAGAGGTGCCTAACAACCATACCATAATGGTTTCATACCTTTTTCTCTACACTCCCCTGGACCATAATAAATGGTAGCTTCGTGGGTATATTTTTAACAGGTCGTGAGTACGCTTTGTGAGACTTATGTTGAGAGTCGATAAAAATACGTATTCTAAATTCACCACTCGTGACTATATGTATAGCACCTCAGCATCAAATGATGTCTGTTTGGAGAAACAATATTGCAATGGATGATTGAAATTTATAGCAGTTGTGTTGAAGTATTTCTCTGGTAAAATATGGGATAAAACTTTCTCAGTTTGTTTGGTTCAACATTTAGTAAAGTTTTAGGACTCTTGTGTACGTGCCATGAGAATGCCACATACATTTGTAACAATGTAAGCAAGGATTATCATACTAGACTGGACGGTAAGAGGCCTACTACCTTTGATGTAAACTATAGTAAAACACAAATGGACTTAAATTAAGGTAACAACACTTCTTGTTGGCTGTTTGCAGAGTGGCAATTTGTATTTCTGTGGGGTTTTTGTGCAGGCATTGTTTAATGCACGTTATAAGACCTACATGCTCAAAGCCCACGTCTCTTTATGTGACCTCAATATCAGGATATTGGCTGTCGCAAATATGCTGTTTTCTCGTGGTTAGGATTTTTTTCAACCACAATATAGCATTTCACACTTAATTGTCTTAAATACTGGCGATCTGAACAATTTAATGATATCCCTACAAACTGAGTTGACCTCTTCTAACGTATGAAGACATGTACTGAAAGAAAAATCATGCTAGCTTATACACGTGTGGTCAACGAGGCATACTGACAAACACATTGAATTGCTCCAGTTATTGAATCGTATGAGTAGATCCTAACTAAGTCATTGGTAATATCCATTGACGTGGCATGTAAATGAAAATCTATTGGAGGAAATGTTAGTGTGCATGTAAATGAGAACACAATGCCCTCCGTGGGCATAGAAAAAGACATATTTGGTGAATGTATGAATATGTTTTTACAGCATTTTTCAAACACCCTTGTCCTGATGACACTTGCCCACGTCCTGACAGCACCACCACCCATTCTGAAAGCACCCTGACAGCATCCCCCATACACATAATATCCAAGATCAAGCCAAGGCGTCATTCATTGAAAGGCAGTTTTTTACTATGTAAACATGGCAGAGTGACCATTCTCTGTAATAGTCAGTGAAAATCAAAGGCATTGTGATTTTCCCCCTAACATTGGCTATAAGTATTCTTATTTAGAGAGTACAAACTACAAACACCTAAATAATGTTAACACACTAACTACACAGCAAACATAAGCATCAAGTATGATTCATTGGCGGAGGTTTTCAGAACCATTTAACAACAGTCGATGATGAAAAAAAGTCAAGACACCAACCATCCAAAAATAAAGGCCACTCCGCAATGCCCGCATTTTGACACCACCCAACCACTTCCTGATAGTACCTGCCAACATCCCCCCATCCACAGACCACTAATTAACAACAAATACATATTACGTAGTTCAGGTCTTCACCACTGGTCTACACCATCCACTCCCACCCATCGTCCTGATAGCACCCACCCTTGTCCTAAAAAAGCTCAGCCCCAAATCTGACACTGATCGCCAAGTCCTGCATGCTTCCCATCCTGACAGCACCCATGACTTGATAGTACTAACATTACCAACCTCTCATCCTGCTTGAAGCCACATACACATTGGCATAGCCCAGATACCGACACATTTTGATACTTACACAATACACATATATAGTGAAGTCCTTTTAATACTTAGGTTCTGTCCATTACGTCCAACCATAATAGTAATAAATTATATTAATCTTGCAAGCATCCATACTCCCGATTACTATAACGTGACTACAGGAACAGTCACTCCATGTACATGTGTGTACAATTAGGTCTCAGCCAAGTCATTTTAGTCACAGCTAAGGTAGGAAAAGTTAGTGTTTATGTATCATGCCTTCCATGGAATTAGGAAAGGAATATATTGAGTAAAGTGTATAAAATGAGTACCACACTCTTTTTCTCCAGCACCCACCCTTGTGCAAATTGTGGGCATGGGTGATACTTTGTAACGTTGGCTCTGACCACTTTTGTTAGTTAGTACATACAAATGAATAATAAATAATATTGGCACACTTCATTGCACTGACAACTTAGCACCTTCCAAGTATCAAGTATGATGTGGAGAAAGAGTGTTTTGGAACAACCTTTAAGACTGAAGGTAAATTGAGATAGGGAAGTTCTTATACCACAATATAGAATCTTTTGGAATGAGCAAGAAGTCAAGCAACAGATCAAGCTATGGATTTCTGACCTTGGATGTAGTATACTTGGCGCAGACGGAGAACTACCTGGATTAACTCCGACTTGAAGCTCGTATGAGGATATCTCAATCTCAAGTAAGTCATTGATCACTGACAATGCACTTGGCATCTAGTATGCAAAAGCTATGGGATGAAAAAATAGTGTCTATGCTAATGGGAACATAATGCTCTCCATGGCACAGATATTCTCACACACATCAGTAGAACATCCCTATTAAGACTGCCCAAGGACTGGCGTCAAGTGGTTTAATATAGGGGTGGTCTCTTTAGAGACGTTTGCAATGGTCTTTTTATGAAGACTTGGGACTGTTATAAATCATCTTATAACAGAGGTGGTGTATTTATAGAGGTGGTCTTGATTGAAGGTTCTAATGTACACATAGCCCAATTGGCAAAGTGGTTTTAATCCCTAGTATTTGAACCGATGTGACGCCTTTGGCGTCTTTATGACATCACACTACTCCACATGACGCTGTCATGGCTGCCGCTGTCTGCTATTTTTGTTATAAAACTGTTAATTAACAACCACCAGGGCCATTTTGACCATGAAAACCATATTCGTGCAAAACTACACAGTACCATGAACGACCTCCTGTATTAATATATAGGATGGGGTAGATTATAACACGATTAACCATATTCTTAACCATATCATATGGCACATTGAAAGGAAAACCTCACGTTTTGTATACGACCATGTTTTGATTAGATTGTTTATGCGTGTTCCATGGGCAAACATCGAGGCGGACAGACAGTAAGGATTCGCTGATGTATGTAGAAGCCACGCCTGGCTAGTTTTAATTTACCAGCCGTGTGTGGAATGTGCGGCGATAATAACTCACTTGTTCTCCCGTGAAAACACTTAAGCTCAATGTATTCACATTGTGTAGATTTAGGCCTACACACACACACACAGTGGATATATTCGTACGCCTCTTCTCTAAGTAGACCTCTACAAGATGACCCTGTTTCCTTGATGAGCGATAGAATTTGTGTTTATGTCAGTTTCACTCATAGACCTGGATACCCAGCTTACAGGCATCCATGGGGATTGCTTTTACCCACAAGTTTCAATGCTGCAGCGTAAATATGGGAGGAAATCTTGTTGATGATATTGCTGCTGCTGCTGCTGCTGCTGCTGCTGCTGCTGCTGCTGCTACTAATACTGCTGCTCCTGCTGCTCCTGCTGCTCCTGCTCCTTCTCCTGCTTCTGCCCCTGCTGCTGCTCCTGCTCCTTCTCCTGCTTCTGTCCCTGCTGCTGCTGCTGCTGCTGCTGCAGCTGCTCCTGCTGCTACCATACGTACAAAAAAAGGTTTTGCTGCTTATTGGTAGTTTGGAATCCCAATAACCACAGCACACTTTATACATAAGGGCTGCTAGACTTGAGTATTTAGGTCTATATAATATTCAGCACATACGGTGGTCCTGTGCACTTTACATCGGGTGGGGAGGGGGTATTAAGTGCTGCGCACTAACAATGTGGTGCAGTCTTGAAATTTGGTGGAGAAATTATAGACTTACGAAACATACAGAGTTTGTTGGTCCACTTTATGACTAAAGGGTCAACTGGCAGATCCGTACTTTAGAAACGCTGGGGGCGCACAACACAGGATTTCATGGGTTTTGTATGTGAGAAGTTTCGCAGCTACTGAAAACCATGAAAATCAAATGTGTTGATTGCAAAAGAGGGGTGCCCTCTGCGCCCTTCCCAACCCTGCTGGATATGACTTTGGGGCCAGCAAAAAAATTCACATGCAATCAATCAATCACAATATAACAAAATCTCTTTTAACTTCAAGTGGCCTCAATGGAGAGGTGGTCATGGTACAGAGGCTTATGTTTGTCTCTTTACGAATAAAGGTTGTGCCGCTTAGAGAAGTGGCCTTAATTGGATACTTTACAGTCCATGACTACCGCGTCTACAGAAAATGCTCAAGTGCGCCAGTGTAATCAATAATGAAGACAAGACTAATGGCGGTTCCGTCATCATCATAAACCTCCACCGAAGGCTGCTGGCGACTGGCGCTGCCGGGCCGGGTTCGGCGATCCGTCACTGTCCCAGCGTGGCACAGACTGATGGACAGGCACGGTGCAACCTCTCCTTCAGACCACCACCACCATCATCATCATATATTGTCGCACCATATCTCCAACCAGGCCACCATAGCATAGGGACTGCTTTTAAAATGTGTCAATGAATATGTCGTCCTTTGATGGAGGCTCGCAGTAGTCTTCGGACCTTAAGAAGTGGTCTTATAGTTTGTGTGCTTTGTGTTTGGTGCGTCACTTCAGCTAATTAAGCGAAAACCTTGTGTTTGTTTTTGTTTGTATCCGTGTCTCTGGACAAGCTAGAGTGTTTACCGATGAATTGATTTCACACAAACTTAAAACAAATATGATGTATAAAGCGACACCGAAGTGATTTCATTTTGGGCACTTTGCCAGTTAAAGTAATTTTCCCCTTGGTTATTTTTGGTTCATTTTGAAAATTTCTGCAATAGATTTAATACTCATTAAAAAAACATTCATAACTTGTACAATGTCTATATGACTGGTGATCATTACATGTGTTCGACTTTGGCACTTTGCCAATTAATGCGTGATTCCAGATACTCATGACGTATTTGCCATTTTGAATTTGAATAATCAACAGAGCCATCCAGAGTTATACTACAGCTGACAGCTTAGTTCCCTTTATGAGCACCCCAGGTCCATGAGGCGTGCTGTCTGTTAATGAGCCTGATGACTAGAATATGAGATGCAACCGAGGAACATGGGCATGGCTACAAATTGATATGCTATATTTGATTTTTAATTGGGATTGCGGAGGGGGGCTAGTGTCTCTGTGTGAACACTGAAAATATAGGGCTGTATCGTAGTGTACTAAGTACATTGAATATATGTCAATATAATTTGCTAGTCAAACAGAACAGTAGAGTCGTCATTGCTACTGTACTTTCTTCACGGTGTGATGAAGGGAACGAATAACTTTATGAGGTAGAAATAATCTATTTTTAGCTTTTTAATGTGTATTATACTTTAAACAATAACGAATGGCATGTTTTGAAATGAACCTTTTATCATCAATAGTTGTCCTATTATAACACATAGTAGACACCAACCCGTAGGGACAAATAGTGGCTTCTTCTTTGCAAGCCATTGAGAATATATGGGATAAATAATAAAATTTCTCATTTTAATGTTTTTATACAATACATAATGGAGAAGCAAAAATACTTTTTGATGGGCCTTTTATCAGCAATAGTTTTGTGTAAAAGAGTTCATAATAAGGTACGTCGGTGGGAAAGATAGTATATTAGACTTTAGTTTAGGAACAAAAAGGGATTGCGTATAGTACGGACTAGATGCTCTTTTCTATATGTAAGCTGATGACGTAAACTTACCCGTTGATACAGATTCCAGGTAAAAGGATTCATACCACAAAGAAGAAAAGATAATCTTACAATATAAGTATTCTTATACGTATATAGGGATATTGCATTATGAATTTGAAATGCACTAGTGTACAGACGACTGCATAATCATGATTATGCACATTGAAGGACTATAGGTATGTAAATGAAGCTATGGTATTTGTTGCTTCGCGAAATCAGTATTAAATATTAACAGAAGTCAGATTGTATTAATACATTGTGAAAAATTGCCTTGTTAGGTAGGATGCGAGAATATTTTTTTCTGTCTGTATATTCAATGTTATATACATTTGTGACCTTTTACACATAATGCCTTTGCATGTGTTAACTGTGTTTGATTCACAACAGAGGTTTGGTTCAGTAAAATATCAGTATAGTTTCAACCCTTTTCAGAACAAACAAAATTATTGCTATTGCTTGTTACGAGTGCTCACTTCTGTGGATGCAATTGGATACGTATTGGAAACGATGAATCTTTACTAATTAGTCTAAACTAAACTACCACTGCAATCCAAAGAACAATCAGGAACAACATTAAAACATACAGCTAACTAGATAGTGATAGTCATTGCTCTTTAAAGATTGAATTATATGTTGCACCATTCATTGACTTCATTGCTCTGATTTATTATTTTCAACACGTGGGCAAGCATGTTTAGGAGAGAACCTATAAGTCCACTCTTTGACTTGATAGTAAAAAAGCGTTGGGAGGAGGTGACCAATCTTATTGCAAAGGGAGGCGATGTCAATGTGCGTTCAGAGTATCGCATCCTACGCCGTACCTGGGAACTCACTCCCCTGCAGGCGTCCCTAGAAGCAGAACGATGGATTCATCTCGTGGTACCAGCCGACATCATCAGACTCTTAGTGTCTACAGACAATGTCAACATGCAGTGTGCTGATGGTTGGACACCACTCCACTTTGCTGTACACTATAAAAGGTGGGACCTTCTTTGTTTAGATCAAAGCATAGCCTAGGTATATCTTCATTATTCCAGCCTTTGTCATATTTTGGGTCACTGTTGTGTATACCGCTCGTGCATGGTTGATGTAATAGTGTAATAGTGTCTTTTGAAACCCAACAAAACAAGAATATTGTGAAATGGATTACATTTTCTTGTATTACAAGAAAACTTAGAATAAACATATTTGCTAAGAATCATTTTCTTTTTGCCAGGTGGGAGCTTGTTCCAATATTTCTTGAGAAGGGGGCAGATGTTAACATTCATGATGACTGGTATGATACAGCACTTGAAACAGCACTTATACAGAAAGAAGCTGAACCAAACATTATTGCTCTACTGATCTCTCCACAAAATGTACACAATGTGCGAATCCCAATCATGATACGCTTTGCCGAACCCTTTTTACGAGGGTTTCTTCCCAATTGGAACCCCCAAGTATTGTCGCTGTTAGTTGAAAATGGTGTCAATTTAAGCATTGTTGACTCTTATGGCAACACACCCTTACATATTGCTGTTAGGGACTTACATAACATGGAAATAATTACACTGTTGATTTCTACACGGAATATCAATGCAAGAAATTTGGACGGCCAAACACCACTAATGATAATAGATGAAAAAATAGAAAAATCATCACCAATCTTTTTAAGTCTCCGCTGCTTTATAAAAAGTGACAGCATGAAAGATCTACTGAGGATGATACCAATTTTCCTGGAGCGAGGGGCGGACCCTTATGTGCTACCTGCTCATAAGCTACCACCAAAGCCGTTCTCGTTAATACATTTCTGTGTGATCTCAATAAGAAGACACACATCAAACAATGCTTATAATCGTCTCCCTCTTCCACCGAAACTTCAACGCCGGGTAGAGTTCGAGGACCTGGCTCCCATTGGTGCAAATCACCCAGCGACGCCGGACCGGGCGCAGCAAAAATCTCGGTGGCTGGGACACCGAGTCGGATTAGTTAGAACCGTCCTCGCAGTTGTGGGAGTTGTCACTCACCTCTGTAGGGGTTAGGCTTTTCAGTCTAAGGATGGTTCAACCTATTAAGTGGCCATCGTCGCCGTCCAGAGGGCGCCCTAGCCTGTTCAAGCGTGTCGAGACGCCCCCAGGTTTCATGGTTATTTCCTTTAGTAGACCGAAAAGTGTCGACACTGGGGAGGGTGGGCCTGACTTTTTCTGTTTACAGGTAGCGCAAGTTCCCGGGGATCGACGTGTTCGTGGGACCACTGGAGTGACCATGTCCCAACACACTCCGTGTGTACTCTGTGAAGATGAACCCGCTGTCGTCACCCGCTGTACAGGAGCACACCTCTGGATACCTTGATTGCTTGTTGGAATACTTTGTGTGTTTTGTTGTGATTAGTTTCCATGTGAATGCTCCACTCCCCGTACAAGCGGAGAGGTTCAGTCCCATGGAATCTGGGGGAGTGTGTAACAAAACTAGTTCTATTAGGGTCTCCAGTGCGCGGCCACACTAGGTGGTCGCTCAGTATAAAGTAGTAACATAGGTTGCACTGGACTAAGTATAAGCCCCTGTTACACACACCTTGTAAGGTTGTTATGTTCGTTCACTATGGCCACTTGTAGGATTAAGACCAGTACACTACCACCTAGTACTGAAGAGCCATTAGGGCTGCAGATTTTGACAAGGCAGGTTCGGACTGCATAGGTAGGGCTGACAACCCATCCTCCTATGGAGGATGGGCCCGCATTCACCCATCTTTGAGGTCAAGCCTGTGGCTCCCTCATCCCCAGGACGTCTGCTCATTCTGCGTGGACTAGGGACCCGCGTTCGTGTATAGCAGGAGCTTTCACGCGTGTGTCAGCACCGGTGCGAAGTCCTCCCACGGGAGGCCTTTCGTGAGGCCGGGGTTTGCACACCACCTTACACAGCAAGTAGCGAGAGGCTCTCAGGGGAGTCGTCGGTCTATTGGCCGCAGGGCTCGGGTGTAAGGTGTTCGCATACGTCTCAAGTACACAACGAGGAGGAGTGCGGTTTGGGAAGTCCAAGCCGTGGAGGCTGCGCTCACGCGGAGAGTGCGCGTGGGGCGCCATTACCCGTCTTGTCGGCCGTGTGAACCCGGCAGGGCGTGAGGAGCTACGACTTTGTTCACAATTATTCCATTCAAAGGGTCATTAAGAACGCCCATGAGAACATTATGACGGTTTTTAGTGCTGTTATAAAAAAAAACACTGTTAGAGTGTGGATTTTCATGCTGTGTCTGACAGAAATAAGCGCTTACATACCCGACGTAATCATCTATAATACTCATACAATACTATTCGTTATACTCATACGTGCCGACCACGCGTTTCCGGGGATAGTCACTCAGCCAGTGAGGTAATGAGTCCATGATAATGAATGAATATCTTCAGAGTACGCACATGTGTATCTTTTTAAAAAGGCAACATAGCATCAACCCCTCAGCATGATATATGGAACTATAATATTGACGAGGGAAGCCAAAGTCCGAATAAATTGATGACGTAATCAGCGTCAGCAATCCCATAATCCCCGCTTCCTGGTTCTGACTTCCGGGCCGTGTGCATCATTTTGCTGGGAATCATCGCTGAATTTCCTGAACACGTATAGCTAGTAACAAATGAGTATGTATCTAACACGGGTGTCGGTTAGCAAACCTATTAGGATGTAAGTATTTTTTTTATATGGAGTCTTTTGTCTTGCCCATATCCATATAGACAATTGAGGAGGCTTGTTAGTATTATTGCATGTTTTTGCTTGCGTATTTTCGTTTGTTTGTGTGTGTTTTTTGTGTGTGTTTTTTGGGTGAGTGGGGGGAGGGCGGGCGTATTTATTTTAAAAAGATATGAAATTAAACAACTTGATAACTACCCGCCATTCCATCTAAGATTGTTTTCATTACATGGGTCATCGGAACTTAAATTTCCAGAAATATTTCGCTTCACAATACATGGTAATAAGACACGATCACAGGCAGGTCCACATTTTTTTAGAAAAAAAAATCGTTGGGGAGGGGACATGCTTAAAGACTCTCGTGGGTTTTTGTACGCCCATTCGATGGCAGATATGCACCAAAGAAATATGAAACTGAGTGGTTTTGGTGGTGAAATAGGATGCGCTCTTTCTCTACATCCCTCCCCACGAGCAACATGAGGCACAAGTAGATGTGCACATGTGAATTCACGGGGCACTGCCACTAAAAACTACCTCATCTACAATCCCATTCACAGCTGACAGCAAAAGGCGACATCCGCTGTTATGTCCGATCACTATTGTCCCTGTCGCCATCACTGGCGTGTGAGATGGTCCTGTGGTCCTGGAGACGCCAAGAACGATGGGCTCCAATGCGGCTCCATCCAGAGTGAGGCTGCGATGAAATCACGCCAGGAATTGTGTCGTTTTCCCTCTTGCCCTTACAAATAGACACTGTCGCAGCCTGTTGCTGCTACATCATAGATTTTTCGCTGTGAGTCTCAGTATATTGATCGTGTTGGGCGACCTATTACGGCCAAACATCCAACTAAGGCCACATCTATAGAAACCGCTTCTGTGTCAAACCCTAGCTAAAGGTCCCGAGCCTTTACAAAGATACATCAGCAAAACAGATCATAAAGAGACCACCTCTATGGAGATCGGCGGAAGCCAGTCTTTACCTACAGATTTATACTGTGATTGGGTGGAGTCAGCTGGTTCTGCAGTTAAAATGTGATGTGGTATGCTCTGGTCTGAAATTTACCGATCAATAATGATTTATTGGCGTCCTTATACCAGACCAATTACATTACATTAATCATTCGTTACTAGAGTCTATATATAGCACGACGACCGCTACACAAGCGTAAGACGTAAACTTTGATTGATGAGATGAATTATGGTCCGTGACCAGAAAACATACAACGACTGTAGTGCTTTCTTTCATCCTACAAATGTTTTCATATATAGGGATAGTATGTAAGTGGAGGTACACTGCTGGTTTTGGCCATGTAATGCTATGTTCATACTATAACATCTATCCAATTAGGCCGTTATACTGTGAGCTGTTTAGCCATTTTGGCCTAGTCACCAGCAGCCCAGACACTGGACATTGCCAGCCGCTGTCCAGAGCTCCTAGGCAGTGTTGGGGAAATGCTGTGAGTATTCTCAGTAAAGTTAAAATCCTCCGGTGTCCGCATAAGTTTTTAGAACTGTCAACATATCTATTGAGCTTCATGAACGTATCTGCTGAGAAACGACTGGTATCCGCTAGAAATCGAACAGTAGATCTAAAATGCCGTGGAAACAGATGCTGTACAGGACATATCTACGGATGTTGTATGATTTTGGAGACCAGTGAACCAGTGAAAACCAATAGTTCACAAACCGATTACCCACTATTATATTATATCCCCAGATACCTACGGAGCATTGTGAAATTAGCACACATCGGACAACATGGGGAGGTATATCCTCCGGTAACGGTGTCTGTCTGTGTCTAAAGAACATCTCCAGGTGACTGCGATGAAGTGAATATCCGCCGTACATCGACCGAAGATGTAATATCAGTACGTTGTTCACCGGACACTGGAGAATTTTTTACTTCACTCTTTTGGCATCACTTGCTTGCTGCCTGACAGATCTGCCCCCCCAGCTGGCCATGTCCATTGTCCAATATCCTGTTGAGAACTGGGCCAAAATGATTAAAAATCATGCTTGGGGTGCATGTGAGGCCTGATTGAATTTGATTGTGAACATAGCATTAATAGGACTAAGGGGGAATAGTTGCAAATAGTACTCAAATAAAGATGGACCATACCAGTTTTCAAACTTACGTGTACATGTAATGTTTATAGAATCTTTATTAAGGTTTGGTTCCCCACAAACAAATAGCATTATATAGAAGCTGTATACTGTAGGCGTCCACTATATGGACCACTCCACACTTCAGAGCGTATGACTGATGGCCCGGACACATAAAAGTGAAACCCACGTTCTTGAAATCCCACTTTTACATTCCAGTTTCTTAGTTTTTTTCCGCACAGCCCTTTTTCAGCCTTTTTTTACCACATCCGGCGTCCTCATATTAGCATTATACAATCTCTAGAGTCTAGACAACAAAAAGGTCTATAGTCTCTGATTAGAGGCTTTTGAACGTGACATTCACCAAGTCCTGTCCTTTTTAATTATGACAACCAGTGCCTTGCCCTCCTCCCCGCCAGCCACTAACCGATGCATAATAAACGCGCTGTCTGCGTGGCCGGGTCCAGTGATTCATTGTAACTCATCAACAGGCTCTCAGCTCAAACAAAAATAAAAGACAACAAGCTGAGAGATTCTTAGCCTCAACTCAGCAGTTTTACTTGTTTAAACGCTGGAGTTTATTAAGAGTATTAACTCATATTACATTATTAAATTTCCTGGAGCATGCCACCATCTGCCCATGATTTTTCAAACCAATTTAATGTGTATGAGGTTCATGAATATATTCGCTCACTCACTATAGCTAAGGTTAGTATAGTCCCAAATGGTATGTATTTGTGGGCTCCAAACACACACCTGTCAAGTGTTGTTGATTTTTTTTCCAATGCAGTATAAATCAATCGTTATTAGCTTTTCACAACCTGAACCTTTGGCACCGTTTCTAATCGTGTGTTCGGCAAAGTGACGTTGGCCATGAACTAGTTTTATCAGAGACTCGTGTTGAAATCCAACTCACGCATGCACAACGGATTCATACAGCAAGGGCAAAAGTTGTGCACTTGTACGTCTGACACATGATAACGACTTGACAGCGGTTCCAACATACAGATTAACAGCCACCCAGCCAGCCACTCACGTGGCGACCTCTGGGGGGGATGATTTCATTACCTCATCCTTTTAAAACGTGGACATGACCACACAGGTTAACCACTGACAAATCCAGCTTTTCCTAAAGTGGATGGGGGCGAATCATGTGGATTTTGTGGAATCTGTATGCACACGAGGTCACAGCAAATATGTCAAGCACCGCGTGAATATGACATGTGTATGAGACGTGTATATGTTGCTAGAATCTAGTCTTAACCACGAGCTCTAACTCTTTTTCTTCTTTATTATGTGTACTTGTTTTTTCTGTGTATTCTTTTTTCAGTCCAAAGTGCACTTACAGGCCTGCACGTATCCACCTCTGTAACAACAAGCTGCTAATTTACAGCATAATTAACGGTAAGAACCAGCTTTTAAGTGGTCGTAACTTCCCATCTACCCACGCAGTTACGCCATGTAAAATACCCTGATTAAGACACTCATCTCCGCCTGGACCCTGGACACGGTAACAGGCCTCTACATGGGGTCCAAAAATATGTGCCATGCATATAGCACCCGTGTCCTGTTAAGAACCGCGATGGGACTTTATCATTTCCGTTCACATTGTGCATGATAGAGCGCATTGTAGACAAAAAATGATTCTTTAGGGCAGGAAATAGAATTCTATTTTATTTTGAGAGTACTTAAAAATTGCCTTATTATATACAATATACTAAAGAAATAAAAGCCTTTGACCAGATTAGCTTTTTTTCTTCATAAATATTTGATGTGATTTTGTAATATAATCTCTGCGTGATCTCTAACATTGTTTAATTTTGTGAGTTGATAAACAAAAATATTAAGAGACGGATAGGACATCATCTTATCGTTTTTATTTATTTATTTTCATACTTAATGCAATATATATAATTCTAACTCCTTGATTTCTAGTAATGTTTGACCACAATTTGGGGGGATCCATCACATTCCTAAAAGTTACTTTTTTAAGTTCTCGAGTCACATTTTTCAAATAACAATATGATAAAATGTTTAAATCAACAATTTTTTCCATATCAATTTACATTTTACACAACCCCCACTCCAGTGCTTGTCGGTTTGTGGTGATGGTGGCAGTGGTGTGTCACCGCCAGGAGTGTGTTTTTTTTCTTTTGTTTTTATGTGTCTTTTAAGTGGTTGTCGACCAGGTAATGAACTACTCCAAAGTGAAAATGAAGCCATAAATGGAGCTGGTGATGATGGCCTGCTACCGGGAAAGGAGGAAATCCGCACATCCCAAAAGTTTCACTAAAGGAGTTAATGTGTAATTCTACAGCATTTTCAATGGTCATGTCGAAGCGGTTCTGCGTACGGGCGGGAAGGCTTGGGGGAAGAAGAATCTCCATTTTATATAAAACTTCTGGTAGGGGACGAGAATGCGGACAAGCTTATGCAGTGCACGGGCGGATCCAAGTTGTTTTGTTTGTTGATGTTGCTGTGAGGGTTTGGTAGTGTAGTTTTGTTTTGTTATCGTTATGCTTTGTCTGTTTAAGTTTATCTTTAATACAAATTGACCTAACTTTGCACTGTTCTGATTATAATGAGTCTCCGTGAACTTTTTCCCGTCTGTATAAAGAGATTAACTCTCAATTGAGACCATTTAACGCGAGCCTAACCACTAGTGTGAGAAGGGTTAAGAATTATAGAGCCTCAAAATTACCTCACAGCTAATAGTTTATTATATTATTAAAGCTGTATGTCGCTATTGTATTTCTATAACACGATGCGGTATCCTCATCCCACCTCTCTGTACTCACTGTGTCAATGCATCGTTGTCTCATTACAGTAGGTCTTTGTGGCCCAATCCCCACGCTATTTGCACGTAAAACGCCCATCAATTCACGGTTACACGCCATCTCATTAACGGGGGGGGTGGGTGGCGGGGGCAGATTCGGACACAAACTTGTTGAATGAGCAGTAGATAATAGTTTTACACTTTGCATGGAACTGATCTCCACAAGTTAGGTACTGCAATTTTCACAACGCCGTGATTATCTGAATGAAGCCACGAGCGCAACCGCCAGTACTGCTTATCTACGCCCAATTCAATTCAGCAGTGACCTTGCCGGAGATAAGTAAACACTGCTGTTGATACTTCAGATACTCATCTGTGAAAACCGTATACATTGCCAAAATGTCCGCACTGCCGGTTGTGTACATAGCTTCATGGGATTAGCTACAAAAGGAGTAGAAATATCGTCTATCTCAGTTCCATAAAGCAAGCAGGTTCCTACCACTATATTGACATATCTGAATCAATCTTTCATTTAACTTTTACCAAGTAGCGCCCTAATGCGTCTTGAACTCACTAACTCGTGGTTGTGAGAACTTATTCGCCTTCAATAGTCAGAACTATGTGATAAAAGCGGAAACAACACGTATGCGACTAAGCAATGGGTTAATCAAAACCATAAAGAATTCAGTACTAGTAATGTATACCGTCAAATCATCGGATAAGATTTTTAACAAAGGTCAAGTGAATATTGTAAAGATATTTGTTGTGTGTCGAAGGAACCATCAAACAAATGTGTTGTATCATCCCAGAAACTGGAGCTCCCATGAATTTGGCGTCCCATCCTGCCTCCTTGTTGCTGTGTGCGTGCACAGTAACTATGAACAGCCAACCACAGCCACATTCCCCAATCAGCAGGCACTTGGCCCCGGGCAATACCTACTAATGAGAGCGTCCATTCAGAGGTTCACACCTTGGCGTGTATTTTCACTTGTTGCTATACTCCGCTATGCTCCAGATCTGTCTGATAACCACAAATCTGTTATAGAACTTTAACGTGTCTGTAGGCTTCCAGGAAATTGAATATTTTATTTACAATATATATATCAATATCTAGTTTAAATATATTCTATTTAAACATGGTTTGGCGTGCCCAATATGCACCATATATTTGTGTTATTCGTGTGGTCATCTGTGTTATTCATGTGGCCATGTTCACAGTGAAAATTGAGCGCAGCATAATGGTGACATTACAAGATGAAATATTATGTGTACCCATGTCATACCTTAACTGTTATAGCACTTGTTGATGTCATTTGTAGGATGTAAGTGAGTTTTACGATGCTATGGGGGTGTGAAGGTCACTGTTAATGAAAGAGGATGGTTATAATATAGAATACCCTGTTCGTGCAAAATCTGCTGTAAGACTAAATGCACAAAAATATATTGTTCACAAGAAGCACTTTAGTTCACACGTCCCAACACAATCTCAAATCATAATAATGTCTTAAATGTGCATGCAGTATGGGTGGCTTATGATGTGTGTGTGGGGGGGGGTAGTTTTTTTCTTTCTTTTTAATACGAAAACCTAGAAAATGCCGACACCGACAATTCTGCTACCGCGGCGGCGGCGGCGACGACAACGATGATGATGATGCTGATGCTGATGATGCTCCTGTTGATGCTCCTGCTGCTGCTCTTGCCCCGCTTGCCCCTGCTGCTCCTGCTCTTGCTCTTACAGCTGGTCAAATCTATGTTCTTTGCCAAATTAAACTATTAAAAGATTATTCTTGTGTTTTCGCCGAATTAAACTATTAAAAGATTATTCTTGTATTTTCTATTTTTACGATTTACATAATATGGTAGTCTTGCAACGCTTCATACCATACAAATAACAAAGCGCGACCGTGTGGTTTTGGAGGCGACCTTGAGCGTGTGCTTCAAGGCTTCATTAGTTGCTACACTATTCTCTAATTTGGCACGTACAATCTGCCAGTCCCCGTCCCTGACAAATGGAGACTGATAGAGAGTGATGGGACGACGTAGTGGTGGATACAGGCTGGGGTGGTGCGATGGCCCCGAAGTGATGTGGGGGCGGGGGCGGAGTATGATATGTGATTTGGTGCTGGGCAGTCGCAGACCCTTGGGCGTGGGGCTACATTTCATGGTTTTCGCATAGTATTGCACCAGGGGGGTTTCAGGGTGCGTGTCGCTGGGGCGTGTCCCGTGCTATTGGACATTATGACTAAGTGTCTTCCCACCAGGTCTATGCAATCTACCGCAGTGTGGGTGTTGGCATGTTTAGATGGCAGATGTAGGGTTTGCTTATAAGAGAGCAGAGTGACGCAACCAGGCAGCAAGTGAGTAGACCTATTCCTTCAAACCTGCCTGTCAAGTATGCACCCTCTGAATCTGCCAGCGTGTCAATCCAAGAGTGCCAGAATTCCCAACATTCAACCTTTTTTCTTTTCTTTTTCGCCACATGCCACTGTTTCTCTGCATTTTCCCATAAATGAAATGAATAATATATAATTCAACAGAAGCTATGGACAGCGGACTATGCCGCAGAGGCATTTTACTAAGCAAAGCTGCTTTTGTAAGATCCAAAATTATATTGCAAAAATATGGGGTGTGATCTTAAGAAAGAGCGCTTAATGGACTGGTATAGATATGGCCATTAGCTCGCCACACGAGCGCGTTATATATATTATGACATTACACGAGGCTAAACGAAGGCGACATGGTGTGCCCCGGTCTCACAGTCCCGAATGAGATCGATTTGCGTATACACTACTGCCTTTGGTGAAGGCCACCTCCATAAATGAGCCACCTCTCTGATAAAACCACTTCTTGAAGGCCCACAACATCATATAAAGACCAACAAGAATCTCATAATGTGGCAACTTGTGTACTGAGAGAATTTGATAGCCGTTCCCTGTGTGGGGTGAATAAGAGAGATTCTGTCCGTCGCAATGGGATATGTATGCTAAAGGTACGGTAACTCTGTCACCCACCCCTGATTTACCACAGTGACTGGGAGGTCTGTGTGGGGTCTTAATCTCTCCAGGGTATTTTTGCGGATGTGGGCATATGGACAACCAACACGCGTTCATATACAAAGCATGAAAGGAGATGAGAGCGTCACTGTCTATATATTGGCTCATTATTGATTTATAGCAGTATCATCTATTACCAAGAAGTGGATACATTTTTGGAGCCGATGTGTCTGGGGTTTGTGGTTATAGAATATTGATTTTAATGGTGCATTCAAATATTGATTTTAATGGTGCATTCAAATAGTAATAAGAATGTGATTCACTAGTAAAATGGACCTAATAATGGGCCCAAATGGGCCCAAATATGGACCGTTTGGGCCCATGTGAAATAGGGTTCTTGTGGTCACCATTTCCAATCGACATGCCAAATTTGAGCATCCTAGCTCAAACGATGCGACCTGTAGAGGGGTAACGAACCGGACGGGCGGACGAATGGACGGACGGACGCAATTAATTGGGTACAAGCCAGTGTATAAAACACTGGAAAAACACTGGAATAAAGTCGATTTCAAAATAACAGTAATAGAGTGCAATTCTCACGTGAAAATATCTTATAGCCACAAAAAGTGGTTTATCAGAAATACAATTTGACGTACCCCACCTGCCTATTCTACTCTATCCTCCTTCCTACCCCCTCCCCACCCCTCCCATCCACCCCCACACACATACACACTACACCCTCTCCGTGTTATGAGTCCATGGAACAGTGTTTCACTTTAGTCGACAGCGTGACAAAATGTGCATCGTCCGTCAATAAGAAGAAATGTTGTATCTGCCGCGGACCATGTCCCTACATAATGTCCTCAACGTGTATTCCTGTAAGTGTCTTGAGGAGGCAATCTCCGCGCACATGAAATATTCAGCCCACAGTGACACGGGAGGAGATAATCCACTAATCCGGGGCTTAGCTGATAATCCGCGCTGAGTGCAACTCATAACTGAAAAAACGTCCGCTTCAATTAACTTCACATTTTTGTGCTAAGGGCCGAATTAGAAAAGCCTTTTCCATTTTTGTTTTATGAGCACTTTTACCTTTTATATTTTTTATGCGGGACGTCCACAGCGGTGTCGTGCAGTCCTCTAAACAACACCATAACTAGATCAAAAATGTCCAAAGAACACGGCGTTGCTAGAACAACGTTGACGTATGGGCAATGAAGATACACACTGAAATGACGACTGCATACTTTACAATCAAGAAATGAATTTTGATGAGAAAACATCAGAATGAATGAGAATCAATATATCCAGGGAAAAGATATTTGAGTTGCCATACAATAGTACTATTTGAATAACAGATGAAAAGCGCCCCCCGGGAGGGTGGGCAAAACCAGTGTTTAATACACTGGAATGTCAATATTGGCTGATTATTGATTTATAGCAGTATCATCTATTACCAAGAAGTGGATAGATTTTTTGGAGCCGCTGTGTCTGGAGTTTGTGGTTATAGAATATTGATTTTAATGGTGCATTCAAATAGTAATAAGAATGTGATTCACTAGTAAAATGGACCTAATAATGGGCTAAATGGGCCCAAATATGGACACGGGGCCCATATGAAATAGGGTTCTTGTGGTCACCATTTCCAACCGACATGCCGAATTTGAGCATCCTAGCTCAAACGATGCGACCTGTAGAGGGGTAACGAACCGGACGGACGGATGGACGGACGGATGGATGGACGGACGGACGCAATTAATTGGGTACAAGCCAGTGTATAAAACACTGGAATACTACTCAATATCAGTTTCAAACCCAATAATCAATATTCGATGCTTGGTTGGAATATTGATTTTTTCTTGCTGGCTTAATTGCATTGAACATCAGTAGGAATGTCATGAATGGGCTTCTAGAAAGCACAGTTTAATTGGCAGATTGCCCAAAATCGAATCACTTCGGTGTCCTCATACCTCATAGTTGTGTAAAGTTTGTCCAGAGAAATACATACATACATACATTCATACATACATACATACATACATACATACATATATGCATGCATGCATACATAAACACATACATTATGCATGCATGTGCCTCATACATACATACATACATACATACATACATACATACATACATACATACACACATGCGTACACACACACACACACACACACACACACACACACACACACACACACACACACACACACACACACACACACACACACACACACATACATACATACATAGTTATTGGTCCAGCAGCTGAAGCAAAACCCTTGTGATCACTTCATTTTCTATGTACATGTAGCATAGTGCGTCCAGCAGCTGAAGCAAAACCTTGTGATCACTTCATTTCTATGTACATGTATGTATGTATGTAGTATGTATGTATGCATGTATGTATGCAATGCATGCATGTATGTATGTATGTATGTATGCATGTATGCATGCATGTATATGTATGTATGTATGTAGCGTATGTATGTATGTATGTATGTGTATGTATGTATGTATGTATGTATGTATGTATGTATGTATTTGTATGTATGTATGTATGTATGTATGTATGTATGTATGTATGTATGTATGTATGTATGTATGTATGGGTAAGGCACGGGACACTTTAAAGTAGCCCGTGGATGTATGGGATGGGACAGTGAGTCTCCCCTCCCCAATCCTTAGACTCAGGGGCAGTGCCCCTGAGGCAGGCACTCAGTACCCTTTAGCCTCCCCCCCGCCAGGGTTAAGGTGAAGACCAACGGCTGATCTGGCAGCCCAGAATTACTCTGGTACCTGATAGTGATGGCGGAAGAGTCACGACCACCAAAGTCAACGGCAATATGGCGGAAGAACTGAGGTGAAGGGAAATGGTGGTAAAACCTGAGCCCACCAGGAAATGGAGTTCCTTAGGCAGCCCATCCTGCCAACTCCTGCGACGTCTCTGGACCCTTTCGTATTGGCTCCTGCCATTCCATTGGACCACTTCAGCGACGTGGAGAGGGGGAGACCTGCTGCATGGGTAACAGCCTGTCTTCCTAACTTACTTACCCAGGCCCTGCATACTGGAGAGGTCACTCCAGCTTCGCTGCAAAGCGTTGACAAAACACGGAAGTAGCAGTTACCGGTTATAAGTTTACTGCTCGGTTGGCGAAGAGCATGACGCCAGGGGCTACTTCTGACGGTGGGAGGGGTCATCGCACCCCACTAGGCAGCTACCGCCCGCCTCAAGCTGGGCAGTCCCCAGCCAGTAAGGTGCAGCCTCGCCACGGTCCGTTAGCCTCACTGGGTGTATGGGGCTAAGGTGAAAACTGACAAGCGGATCGTCAACTTCAGCACCTA
>CM032664.1:38422351-38439382 GCA_019095985.1 Streblospio benedicti | reverse complement strand
CCTAATGAAAAAACCCCCAAACCCCCCCCAAGGAAATAGAATGAGAAAGTTTTTAGAGAGGATGAAAAATTTAAATTTAAGTTGATGAAAAGATGTATGTTGTAAAAAAAATTAGGGTAGGGAAGATTTTATGTTTTAGTAGTCGATAAGGCCTCAAAATGGGAAAAACCCGGGAAAAAAAAATTTGAAATAAAGGGTTTTTTGGCCAGGTTTTAAAACGGTTGTAAATAATTGGGGCCTTTCCACCCGGGGGTTAAAACCCGTCACCCCCCTTTCCGTTGGTTCCCCTCGGTCAAGGACGACCAATTTAAATTGGGGAAATTTCCACCCCCTTCACAGGGGCCAAAAAGGTCCTTTTTTGGGATTTCCCAATGGGCCATTTTATGACCAATATTTTTGAGATAGGAAAAAAAAAATTATAAAGCACAAATTATTAGTTGCTTTTTTATGCAAAATATGAATTTGATTTTTTGAAATTATGAAATTGATTCCAGTGTTTTTTGAGCACTATCCCATATGTGGTAACAACCAACACCCTTGAACTATTTATGTATCTATGTATGTATGTTTGTCTCCGGATAAGCTAGAGCTTTAGCCGTTACACGGATTTCATTCAAACTTTACACAAATATGAGGTATGATGCGACACCAAAATTATTCGATTTTGGGCACTCTGCGAATTAAATTGTGTCTTCTAGGCTATTTATAACATTTTACTGATATTCAATGCACTTAGCCAGCAAGAAATAGCAATATTTAACCCAAGCAACAAAGTCAAAGCCAGCATGATAAAATCAATATATATGGCTGGTGCAAATGAATAAAATCAATACCGTGCACACATGCACAGTACATTCTATCATTCCGTGCAAAAATCACCACCAATAACCCACGCTGATTGGTCAATCAGCGTGCTCAATTTTGCGATGGAAAACACGCTCCAAAAAAACCCACGGTGCTAGTCTAAACTCCTAGCAATCTCAATACAGCCGCTGACGACCCAAGGCGTGTTCCGTGTAGCGGAGAGCAACAGTTTAGACTAACGCCTCCGAGCGCTCAAAACAAAGGAAATTGACGTCTCATGGCGCTCAAAAAACAAATGAAATTGACTGGCAATGAGAATGTTATAATATGATTTATTTTAAAATAAAATGGATTTTAGTCATGATAGAATGGTGATTGACCACTTTCGATTGTCGTGTCAAATCACACGGTGACATGCTGACGTCTGATTTACCATCACTTTAACAGCGTCAGCATGCTCAATTTTGCGATTGACACTTCAATCTCGTGGTCAATTCCTACAATCACACGGTGATATTACTTGTGGCTAATTTAATTATTGTGTCAACTTTTAACAGTTGAAATTTAATACGTCAACGTTGTTCTGGCGACTCCGTGTTCTTAGAACACTTCTGATCTAGTTGGTTGGTTGGTTGGTTGGTTGGTTGGTTGGTTGGTTGGTTGGTTGGTTGGTTGGTTGGTTGGTTGGTTGGTTGGTTGGTTGGTTGGTTACAAACGAATGAAGCACAATGCTTGCTTCAGCAGCTGAGCTGAAGCGACGCAATAAGGCCTCCGTCACCCAAGATCACCGATTGGAGGATCTCAGCTGGGGGTTCATCGGTACACCTTCTAGCTTGTCCGGAGACAAACATACATACATACATGGTTACAAACAAAACACAATGCTTGCTTCAGCAGCTGAGCTGCAGCGAACGCAATTAAGACCACGTTTTTACTCGCCGATGTCTACGCTTGTACATGTATTGTCACTAATGTTTAAAGAATGCCGCCTGTATAGGAGGGTGTTGTAGAGGCCAGTCCTTCACCATTACACCAGTCTATAAATAAACCGTGCCACGCGCAGGTCCAGCTTTTTGGGGTGGGCTGGATGCTGCAAGTTTTTACTGATAATCTTAGTTGAATCGCATGCATGGACATTTCTCTGGAGAGCTGTTGGTTCCCGTCTACCCAACAACACAATTTTGAAAAAAGATAAGTGTTCAGTGTGTGTGTGGGGGGGGGGGCTAAAATTTAAGTGTGAAGTGTGAAATGAGCTAGCAAGAAAAGGATACACCCCCCGCCCCCCCCCCCCCCCTCACCCCCCCTCACACACACACACACACGCACACGCACACACGCACACACACGCACACACGCACGCACATCTCTATAGACCACCATGTACATGCATTCTGCCTCAGGTATCTGCCACTGCCAAAATACCTACCTTCCACATTGTTCAGATGCTGCTTTTAAGACAGGGGTGTCAGACGGGGCCAACGAGCGAATATAAAACAGTAAGAGTGAAATCATGAAGCCGACAAATACAAGGAAAACATATTTACAGAGACTCTTTTTATTTGTGACTCATAGTGCAAACAGTAAGGAAAATCCATGCCAAGATGTTCATAGTGTGTACATCCCCATAGTCTGTGTCCTAGTCTTAGTTACACTTTGCTAAGCCGGGCCGGATTCAGAAATTTGAGACCGGGGAGGGGGGGGGCTAATTTTCAAATTTTGAGAGGGGGGGGGGGGGTTGTCCGTGCGTGGGGGCAGATCCAGGTTTTTGGAAAAGGGACGTAAGGAAAACATAAGGAAAAGGGGGGCTCACTTACGGGATTTCATGAAAAACCCTATGAAAATGAAGTATTTTGGTGGGAAAAGGGGGGGCGGGGGCTAAATTGTAGCGGCGGGGGGGCTTTAAGGCTAATATGGCGGGGGGGGCTAGAGCCCCCCGAGCCCTCCCGCTGGATCCGGCCTTGCTAAGATACGAATAAAACATTTCTATGTATTGTCTCAGAGCCGTGCACAATAACGTAAACCTCTGAAACGCACCCTACATCCGCCAGTGTCTGTTCATATGCAGAATTATTTTGTTAACGCCAGCTCCACCATCAACACCAAAACCCGGGAGCAGAAGTCCACTGCGTGGTAGATGCAGTATGGGCGCTCGAGAGGTAAAATTCTATGGAAAACAATGAACACTTTGATAATGTGCTGAAAATCGTCATGATTGTATTATCGCGATATCAAATCCTTTCTCCAAGAAAAATGCAAATACTTCACCATACATGTTCTACTATGACTGATAGTCATGTGCTCTCTTAAAAAAAAGAAAATTCTGCTAATTTGTTAAAAAGAAATCATCACGATAGAATTATCGTGATATTCAAATCCTTTATTCAGGAAAAAATGCGAATGTTTTCTTATATATGTTCTACGGCAACCCGTATTTTCTTTCTTTACAAATTCTACAAATTATTTCCTTCAACTTTCCAATAAATTTCAAATCATTGTCGACTTTCGTCGACGTCACCATAATAGAGCACTGCAAACTAGAGCCCGTGACTCCCAAAGCCGAGACTGCAACATTTGAGACTGCAACTAGCGATGGGGCCTGATATTACCAGGGTGACTGTGATCTAGAATGTGTAAGGCTACAAAGCACTTTGAATGAGAATGTTTAAAACTGACACAAAAAAGCGATGTGTTGAGTAATACGCAGGATTTTAAGTAATCATTATCAGTTTAATCTCCTATGTGACACACGTGATATGTACCCATAATGTTTCGTGGGAATGTTGTTGTCTGAGCATCAGGACAATGAATGTTACACAATGTCCTCAAGCATTACGCCAAACAAAGTGAGGTGATACATTTATCTGATCATATGATCATGGCTTTGCCGAGGTCTTTATTTCAGTACAAATGTTTTATTCACGACACGCGTGCAATCAGTGGGTAATAAATTCCCAAAAATAACGAACATGAGGTATACGACAGTGCATATATGAAATGTATTATTTACATGCAAGCCATGCTAATTCTTTATGAACAACTTCTATTACACTCGCAATTCCTAGAGCTCTTTTTTCTTTACAATAAATTCAAATACGTGAACTTGTGGGAGTTTATAGTTACATTGGCTAGTATTAACTGTTCATGCTGTTGTTGGTTTGTTTTTGTTTCGTTTTATCTGGGATAAGGAATATATATTTAATCCGAGGTTTTATCATATGGTAATTTAATAAGGATTTTAAGTCACGTGTTTAAAGTTCACTCCTGGAGTATTTTAAATACTTTATTTCAAGGGTGAAAAAACAAATTTAGACAATAAAATAAAAACTTGTAAAAGTAATTACGAGTACTATCAAATTTATCTTAATGAGTACAAAAAGAATATTATAGCCGACGTGAAAATACATTTATAATAAACTATCCCGTTGCCGTCCATGTATTACAAGCTAGACGAATATGACTATTCAGCCTTGGAATTTAATGTATCAGCGCCTACAGTGACATTTCTACATACCCAGATGTGATAAAAAGTACAGCACATTAGTCGTAACATATCACACCTGAGGGGGTCATTAGCGGCACATCAAAGACGCGCACCTGCCGGGAATTCCTCAAGCCTCGTTACAATCCGTCACGTGACACAAATACAATGGCGGCCAACCGTGTAAACAGTTCGAATTTTGCTACCTTTTCTGCACGTTTTTAGTATTTTAGGATATCGCTTTTATTCGGATAATTATCCAGTAAGACACTGTTTTGATTGTAGAGTGGGGCAATGGCTTTGTTTAGCATATTTTTATTTTCAAAAGTACTTTTAAAGTGGGTTTCCCCAAAAAAGCACAACTAGTGAACTGGTCTGAACTGAAAAGGTTATTTTGAAAGCATGAATGGTGAAACTGTCAAGTGGACAAATCTGTCATAATGAAATCTAGCTTTTTTTTTCACCCACGAGTAATATTGAATTGATTTTTACCATATTCATGTCGATAGTTATGTTTAATGGGAATAAGGTTAGCTGCTATGTATTATGGTTTAACAAAGAGGTCCCACATCCAGGAACAAGGACTGGTGATTAGGGGCCCTCCAGTAAAATATTTACTGATTTTGAAGGCCAGAAAATTATTTATTTTTTGTTCGGTATCAGTGGGTTTTCAAATAATACATTTTTAAAGATTATTTTTGTGGGTATCTTTTTCCGAGGAAATTTTCATTTTATTTGAGTCATTTTTTATTTTATTTTTTTAGACTAAATTTTTAGAAAATGTGGCACATTTTGTCCCATAATTCATACAATAGGTGATGTGTTTATTATAAATGGCAGCTTAGACTGGGGTGTGTCACCTATGAAATAATGAAAGAAATGTCTTGCTTGTAAGAAAATAAACATACTTGAAAAATGTTTGATGCATAATTGTATTTGGATCTATGGACCCGTAACCCCAGGTTATATGATGATTTAGAATATTAAAGTTGGAAAAACGGAGCAACATGGGAATTTTTGAAAATTTGATGAACATTATCTATTTCAAATTACATGTGAAATCCTAGGCCTAGCAAGATTGCAGAAAAGCACGAATTTGAATGAATTTTTGTGTCTTCTTAGCTACCCTCACAAAATAATTGGTTCATTGCACCTTAGGTGAAAACAAATTGCAGGGCAAATAATTTTGTATCTTATTATTCATAGAAAAACATTCTTTACTTAATTAAGTTAGGGAAAACTTAGGGCTATTTATTCTCTCAATGAATACAGGAGTTCTGACATGCTGTTTTGGTCGAAATAGGGAAGTCCAAACAGGTTTGTCATCTGTTCCCTTATTTTGAGAACTCCAGTAGAAATTCTGTAGTGATATCTACCAGTATTATGGGTCAGCTGTACATGTGAATTCCTGCAAAAATAGCAGACATACATGTATTTTGATAAAATTTTACTTAGACTATATCATCATCAGATAAGTTCTTTATTTTCAGCGTGAAACAATGTGTCATTGTTGCTGCTCCAGTAATGTCTTCTTTGCTTTGGTATCAACCTTGATTTTTTGCCAAACACCTGGCACAGTTATCATTAACAATTATAAAGAAACAATAAAAACGGATATATTCTTATTCTATTTGATTTTTTAATATATGGTATACAATTATACAGGTATGCACGTTTGTCAGGAATACTGTGATAAAGCTACTGGTTTCATTTTAGAACCTAAATATTCTTTAAATATTAACAGCAAGCATTGTTATTGGTCTACTTGATTTTGGAATATAGTACATAATAGTAGCCCTTCACAAATGCCTATGAAATAAAGTATTTTGAATAATGTAACATGCATTAGCTCAATTAAGAAGATCTAAGAACAATCACATTTATCATAACGCTGAAAAGCAGCTCAAGCCCGGAGCTCTAGTGGTTTGATTTAACATTCTACAGATTTAACTTGGATCTGGCCTTTTAAGTTTTATTTTGTAAGTAACCTAGTTAAAAAAGGTAATGAATATATCTTCCTGATCTATATTTTGATGAGCACTTTATTTGATGATCTACTCTTATTCCTGATGATGGTACTGTATGTGTTTAAACTGATGATTAATTTATCGAGATAATGCTATTTCAAAACTGTAATCATAGCATTTTAATCATTCAAATTGGTGTGCATGCTATTGAGTTTTTTTCATTATCTTTTAAACAAGTTAGATAAGTATGCATTCATTTTACGTTATGTTCCTGAACTTTCAATCAGACAACTAAACTGCTAGAGAACATAGAGAATAACAGAAAGAATTTTATGCATGTGAGATGAATCGGCTTGTGGTTACTTGACACCCGAGGCGACGTAAGAATGAATATTAGTTATAGAACAAAATATCTCTTGATGACTCATGGGCATTTTTAAAACATTATTTATTGCTCACTTTCAAGTAAGATCTCCTTCATTGTGGCAATGTGAGGACTTATTGTTGACAGCCTTGTGTCAACATGTGATAAAACAAGCTGGACACTTTGAAGAAGGGTTTTTTATGATGTGTACCACGATTTATGACCTTTTACTCTGCTGTATAAATATCTCTGGAATGTTGAAGACACCAAAAAGATACTGCACTCTGTTTGGTGCCTGGCAGGATACACTGATTAATTGGAAACCTGTCACAAAGTGTTTGCGTCTTTGTGTAAACTTGCTTGACACTGATATGATTGCAAATAAGTCATCTGTCAGGTGGTGAACACAATTGTTCTTGCCTGTCAGATGGCGTTAATAGTATTGCCCACATTGCAACAAATAAATTAAATAATTGAATCGTTTCATAGATAAAACTTTTGATGTCAATGCAAAAAAGGTGAAAGAGCTTTTCTCAATATAAAACACAAAATGTACGCTGGCTCCCATTCTTTCAAGATGCATGAACATTGAAAATGTACATTTTTTATGACACAATAAAACACTCCTTGAGTCTCATTGAAATGTGCTATTTTCTCATGATGTATCAAAAAATATTGCGCTGCTTGTTAAATGTTGAACATGATTTATTATGAAATCGGCATATCTACGTATTATTTTATTAATTATGATGTCAGCCTATCTATTATTTTGAAAATTAGTAATAAAAGAATGACCTTTCATTTTAATAATTAACAAATTAACAAATTTTCAAAGCCGCTTAAACAACAAAGATCAAATCCATTGATGCAGTTGCCTTTGATCATAAATTTGCTGTATATTATTTCCGCTGTGGTCCTGGCCAGGGCTCTGGTCTGAGCCCCAGCAGAAGGCGGCCTGTAGACTAGTGCAGCCTGTTAGTCCCAGCAGATACACGTGGTGCTGGTCGACTGTCACAACGTGCCATCTCTGTTTGAGCCAACATATACATGTACATGTACATCTAATTTTATTTCCCTGCTCAAGGGAGCTTTTGACTTGTCCATGTTACTGTTGTTGCTTTTTCTCCCAAAGGTTCATATTTTATGCTGTTCTACAACAAGATCTATGGGAATGAGGCAGTAGGCTTGGATTTAGTTGTGTTTAGGAATTAATTCTTATTGTCTTTAGATATGCAGATATTGAAGTATTGGTACTCTAGCTTTGACTGTGTAAGATTCATATTGGATAAAAATATCACCACCGGCTGTTCTGAAATTGAAAAATGATAAAAAATGGTTGTGTGTGATACATGTGGATATCATGTAGATTTAATGATGATGTATTTTCTAATATAGTGTGGATTACGTAAAAAAAACCTCAAAGGTCAATGAGCAATTTGTGGATTTTACTCCATCACTTCTGTGCAATTAGCTGTTGAGAGTAAACAAATTGCAGGGTAAAAAATGTAACCAACAAAATTGTTAATATGAAACTGCATGGAACAGAACTTTATTATATTAGTGACAAGATTCCATATAAAATTGGGCACTTTGTGAAGATGTTCTACTTAAGATTTTTTCTGTAATTTCAAATGTGTGTGTCATAAAAATTCTTTTATTGCATGTAATTCGCCACGTGAATTAAATTAATGTTCTGGAAGGACGAGTGTCCATATATAAATCCCCTCATTATGCTTGTGGCTCAAACTGGATTGTGAAGGCGTTGAGGTGTTAGTAAATCATAAGGATTATCTTCCATAGCAATTTCTAAGACCATCATGAGCTTCTGTATCCATAGTGTTTTAAGCCATTTGTAGACGTCTGATGCTGCACAATATAAATCATTGATGCTTGTGTAGAAATTAGGCTGAAACCTGCTTCCTTCCTTGATTGAAGCACATTTATGCCAAAGTAGAGGGGCTCACAGTATTTCCTTCATGGGGATTGTGAGGGACTTTTGTGCCCTCAGGTGCATTCTAAGGGGCAAAGTAAAAACCACATTTTATTTCAAGCGTTACATGTAATTTCTGTGTTCATTATACCTGGTTTTTGTCTGATTCAATATATGCTATTTTATGATAGAACACATTAACTGATCATGTTTTTGATGACATTTATGTGTTTGATTTGCAATTGGTTTAATTATTTGCTATTGATTAACAGTTACATGAAGATCTTTTAGGTACGTTTCATTTGTATTATTGTTCTAGATGTGTTATGAATACTCGAGAGTTGTTCCACTATTGGTTGATATGACATGTCGATACACAAGATCCCATCATCCCGTTTTCAGATAAACCTGATGTGGACTTGGTTTGAGATTCCATCTTTAATCTTCTTTGTTTCATGTTACAATGAGAATAATTTTGGACATGATATTGAAGAACGTCTTATCTGAATGATGGTTGGTTTATATTTCCAGCTTACTTTTGGATCATACAGTGTAATGCATTTACTATTGATACTAATACGTTAGCGAATGAAAATTTCTTTAAATTACATTCACTATCTTTCTATTTAGGACATGAAATTACGACTACCATCTGGTGGATCATCTAAAATGCATGGATAAACACCAATGTTGACGCTGCTTATACATTTGGAATACTAACATCCATTGAATTAAACAAACCAAATCGGATACACGCATCATAGCTAGCTAATTGAATGCGTTCTCCATTACTTTGTAAATTTGAAGCTGTGCTATTTTAATTGGGCACCTATTAAATGCTGGAGACATTTACCTTGCTACTTGAAAACCTGTGTTGCATGATATTTTCATGGACATGAATGAATTTGAATGAATGGGAAAATGTTGATGTGTTTTACCTAAAAATGTGCACATTTTAAATGGCTTTGTACTCGTGATTCTCGTGCGTGGATATTGTGGATAGCCACTTCTGGATCTGTCGGGATCAGATGCTCCTTCTGCCCTCCACAGTCACAACCACAAACTCAGGTCAGTAACTGTGAGAGTCCTAAGTTACTTATTTTGTACTTTAATGTTAGACTTAAAACTGTCCTTTATAAAGATTGGTATAGAAAGTGTATTGTAGAGGCAATTTTACAATATGCAATCATATTGCAGAAAGAGATCGGATTTTTAACTAACCATTCCAAATTGGTACCTACAGGGTTAGATGTTGGTCAAGTGATACAAATACTGTTTCTCTGGCAGTGGTCACTGACCAATAGATTTCACTCAGGTGAAGCTTCAGAAATGGTGTCAGTGTTACAAAAAGTGGTCACCAAAGTCAACAATAGGTGACCTTGGTCAGGTGTGAATTTGCTACAACTATGTTTTTGGCATTGTGCATTATGAATGGTTTTGCCAGGTGGTCAGACGGTCAGTGCTCTGTCTTAACACTGTATTAAAGAATTTGTGACAATATAGCTGTTTCCGACGAGGCAATAGACGATTTGGCAAAGAATGAGTTTTTCAGATTGTAATTTCGTTTTTGGAACTTTTATTTGAAATAAAAAGAAAATTTGGAAAATATGTGACCAATCAAACAAGGTGGGTCAGGATAAACATAAGAAACATAAGAATGACCTTTTTGTGCTGCAACTTCTCGTATTTCTATTGTGTACTTGTATTGTATTTGCAAACAGAAAGTTCAACTGCTTCCCATACTTGAAATAACTCATAATAGCAGTGCAGTGATTATGTAACCTTGCCAGGCACGTTAGCAGTAGTGTAGTTTTCTGCATGTTTGGGTTGTAATGCCCCATTAGCTCTCTCAGCCTCTACCAGGCAGCCGGGTGACAACTCTCCCACCATGTACTACAGGGTGAGGCTATTACATCTCAATCTACAGGCTGAGGCAGAATAATGCTGTCACAAAGGGTTTTAGCCTTTTATAGTAATTTTTGTTCATGCATATGCTAATAAGAGTAGTAGATGAACAAGAAACCTGAATAGAGGTCTCCAGTGTTGTGGTCTAATATGCTGTGCAGGGGGAACGAAGCCAAGGATTTCTTGTCATGCATAATGCGAATTCTTGCAGCAGAATTAGATTTGTACAGATTGCATTTTTCTGTAAGCAATGCTTTTTATGTTTTGAAAGATTTGTTAAAATCGGTAGGGTTCCAAATTGTGACATTCTATCCAATTTTGGTATAGTCTTCTTATTGCAAGAAAGAAATAATAGTTGTTGCGATCTTACTATTTTCTTAGTGTCATGAGAGTCGTCATGAGACCTACATATTATAATTGAATCGTGTCAACAACCTTTAATGTGCTCATCCAGTTGTGGAGTAATTGAGAATTTTGACTGCATCATGATCTAGCTGTGATAGATACAAAGTCAGAGCAGCAGATCAATATTTGACCATGCATATTGGGTGTTACATTAGAGGTCTGTATGATAGGCTAGTGGTGTCCAGCTGCAGCATGTAACATCCGTGTTGTAGCGCGTTTTTTGGTCGTCGTAATTACTGATGAAAATTAGTGTTCATGACAGTCAAGTGGCTACTTACTAGTGATACACTGTGCTGGTGTGAGGTGTGTGTGATAGGGCTAACTGATGCATTCTCTGCATGTGTCTGAGGTGATTGAGATGGACTACACCTTGGTGACAGTGTAATAGATGTGCTGATATGATGTATGGTACCATATATGATGATCCAAATGTTGACCATGTGTGTTGACATTGAAAAATGAAGGATTTAGAGTTTGAGTTTTACATGAATATGTATTTAGATTAGAATTTCAGTAAATTCTGATATTGTTCATATCTCAAAGTGGGCCTTTACATGGAGGTGGGCACTTGATGATAGAATAAGGTATGGGTTTAGTGAGATCACTGTGGGAACATGACCAATTGGGAGTTTACCAATTATTATGGACCGGATGGGTATGAAAAAAGAAAACCATTATAATATGATTTTCACCCCCCCCCCCCACCCCACCACCACCACCACCACCACCACCACCACCACCACCAAATCAAGTTTGACTTTTTCAGCCCGACCCAGACCCAGACCCAGCCCTCCCCCCACCTTGTTATTCTTGTTATTCTTGTGTTTGGAATGAAAGGATAAAATGCTTTGTCACCATATTATTATCCAACCATGATGATCATCAGTGACTCGCAGAGCCGGAATCTCACACTGATACATCATCTTTACTGGACAATGGGCAGGATTTCTATGCAATTTTCTTATTTCTGGATGTTTCTATGGTCTCCGGAAATCCTCTATCATTATCTCATACTCGTGTTTTTTAGAGACTACTGTCGTGTGTGACCGTATGTCTTAGGATGTTTCATAGATATATTTGTATTTTTTCAGTTAGAATAGCACAGCTTTTTTCGTTCTGTCATGATGGCCCGAGTGGTCATAAGTGCTTCATGAATCACTGTTTTAGTAATCCAGGGTTCGAGCCCCACCAGTGGCCATGTAATGTGATATAGTGCTTAAATAGTAGAGAAATACTCAAGTTTAAAGATTTGTTTTCAAGTTTAAAAGCAAGATGTTAAGTTGTAGACCACTTAGTTAAAGTGTCATGATGGCGCAGTGGCCTATATGCATCACATGCAATATGATACCAATGGCTATTAACAGTGGAATATATTTAGCAAGATTTTCAGTTAATGGTTCTCAGGTTTCCCATTCCTGCAATGAATGATGATTGTTCATGATGTTTTTAATTATAGCGTGAAAGCCATAGACAAAGTAGCCACATAATTTTGATTGTTGAATTAAATGTTACTGATTTAAATGTAAGTAGATAATCAGTTGGAATACAGAAGAACCTCTCCGAAGTGGTGAATTGTTCATTCTTCATTGATTGTGGTCACTTTTAGGATGATATCCATCATAATGTTTAGGATGATATTCATCATGATTTACTGTGGAAAGGACTTTAAAAAGATTTGTCCTATTCAATGTCAACTAGGTTTGCTGCAAATCTCATATGCCAAATTTTTGCCAGAACCACTGCTGCACTGCCAAAAGTGTGAAAACTAGCTAGTGCTAGAACAGTCTCTGTTACTAGTTTTGATTCCTGCATAGAGGGACAATGAGTATTACATTGGCCAAAATGTGAATATCTAATAACTTTGGATGGATGTTGGCTGACAATTATCATACAGTAACATGCCAAGGCTTGTTGTTCATGTATATATAATGGCAATACAATTGCAGCTTATAGACATAGTGGGAGATGACTTTGTACATCATCTAATTTAGTTGAAGAAAGAAAAAGCAATATTAAAGTGTTCATACACAAAATTTGAGTCAATCGGAATCAAAATTAAATTGGACAGCATGAATTGATATACCGAGTTTGCCCTACCGAGTAAATTTAATAAGCAATTTACATTATAGTAATTCAGCTGAGTAATAATATACCATGCACCAAGTACTCTTGGTGTTGGAAGATACGAAGGTGTATTATTCAACTTATATGTGTGATTATGATTTTATTTATTGTATTTTTTCATTTTGCAAGATACAGCAAACTTAAGATGTTAACTTGTACAGGTGTATGAAAAGACTACTGGGTGTGAGTGTGTACATCTTAACACTATTTTGCTGACACATGATTTTTTTATTTTTTTTCGTCATGACAAATGAAAAAGCTCCATGGTTTTTAACTCTGACTCAGTAGAACCAGGAACCTGTCTATCAAGCCCTTTCCGGCCCCGGGGGACTATCAACAACAGGTCCCATTAGAGAGGTGGTCTTTTCATAGCTGCCTGGGAGTGAACAAAGTCTTATGATAGAGATGGTCTCTTTTTAGACTCAAGGTGGTCTCAATTGGATATTCCAGTAGCAGATCCATGATCTTGCGGAAAGGGCTTCATTTTGCATTGATTTGAGTCAAAATCTAGCGTTTCAGTCTCCTCCCCCCCCCCCCACCCCCCTCTTTAAATTTTTAGAGCTCTTCAGATAGCTAAATTCAGCTTTGCAAAAATACAAGCAAGAAATGGGCAAATTAATTTCTAAATTACCAAACCAGTCGTAGAATGCAGACAGTGCTCAAAGGGGAAACGGAATCAGAATTTCACAAAACTAATTTGTTTCTAAAGGGCAAGGCTGCAATAATGTTCTGTAAAGCTATCTCTGGCTCAGTCAACCTTCTATTCACAAAAGCAGGTGGTATAATGATGCAGTTAGGAACCCAGATGTATTGTTGTGGACGCCAGATGATTGGCCCAATCATTTTGAAGGGAAAGCCTAACAGCCATGCTCATTAGGCCATGCAATATTAGCTATCATACAGGAATTATCCAAATATGACTTGCAAATACCAAGTGCGTGTCGCACTGAAAACGTTACTATCCTAGCTACTCCATAGTGATAGTTCGAAGATTTGATAACAACTGATTCGTACAGACAGCTATTTATATAAAGTGTGTCTTATGTCTCTGTATTTTGAGAGGTTTTGTTGTCTGTCGACTCTCCTAATCCACCATCGACCCCGAGCTGTCTGAGGCATTGATCTCACCAGCCCAATACAAATCACTCACTCACTTTGAATTTCGTCCTGTGCTAATTACGTGTAATTTAATGTGCTGGTGCGAGGACGAGGACATGGCAGCTCGCTTATTTGTAATCAGGTTTACGGTAATCTCAAATATGTATGGGTATTGCTAAAAAGAAATTACACTAAAATGTGACTAAATTCAGTTATTGTGTACTTAGTAGCTGAATGTGCACAGAGCCTTACAGAGAGATTTCAAACAATCACTTTCATGGTTTGAAGAAAAAACCTTGATAGTATTGAAATTTAACTTTTACAACATGCAATTAGTGCCTAGGCTGGTGGTTACATTGGAGAGGTGGCTTTTTGTGGCAGTTTTCCTCTGTCCTGTCATTCGACTTCATTTATTGCTGGGGTATATCTTTGTTGTTGAGCTTAAAAGGCTTTGTGGGTTCAAGGTTGCGTTGATAGATGCTGGCTTTGGGAAGCAGGAAGAAATCCACATCTTGATTGGCTGTCACCAATATTGTAAGGCCCTAATATTCGACATACGAATTTGTAACTTGATGAAAACTTGATCAAATGTTGATCAAATAATAGCAATAAGTAAAGTGCAGAATATCAACCTTGATGGACAAGTTGGAACATGATACAAAACCAATGAAAATGTGAATAAATCATTGAATATATTCATATATGATATATTACCACCCGAATGGCCATGGTCTTTAAATTGAGCAATAAGTTACATCTGGGTGTGTATGCTCTTGCTTGAATGTATATTTACGTTGGAAATTCAATGGTATGAATTTTGTTAAAATCAAAAATATTGGGATACACTTTTATATGGGGTGGACCTAAATGGGCAGTTGTTTACAGTAATATATATGAGGCAACTTGTGTGTTTGTAACAATTGAAGCTATTCAAAACCCAAAGGGTTTATCCAATTGAAGCAAGTTCCTGGAAACAGTTGATTTCCATGTTATTTCCTTCTCCTTAGTAAGGATGACATTTTAGACAAGCTCAAAAAGATAGAGACATTGAGAAACGATGCCGGAGGATAAAGTGCATTGTTGTGAGTTAGAAGTCAAAAGATGAACATGTCAAAATGTTAAACTTATACAATTTTCATTTCGATATGTTTATGTTTGTCATTAGAGGCCATTGAATGCTTTGTCAATGTTCTGAAATGGTATATTTTCGTAGCTTAATAATCGAACATATGCCAATTGATAGTAGGAATTCCATTGCATATCGTGACAAAGATATGAGAATAGCTGAAAAAGAACTGAATCTACTATCAATCATAAATATTAAAGCTCATCCTATTTATTTTGAACGGGGCCAATTGTTTACACAAATGCACTTGTTTAATATGTTCTATACTCATATATTTTTCACCATGAATAGGTATTGTCATTCTTGAGGTTACTGTATCAACATTTAAAGCAATGGGACGAATAACGGTGGTGTTTATTCCTTTTTTTCTTCAGGTTATCAAGTTATATCAGAATAAATTACAGTAGTACTTGCTTATTGAATCTGTGTTACTTAGAGACCTGGTAATGAGTTCACATTCTCAGTTATTGACTGGTTTGTATGGTTGGGGCATTATCGTTTGCTCTTATTAACCACATTTTCTTGCGTCTTTTCTCGTTGTATTCATACGAACCAGTCATGCGGTTATACAATAGAACCTCAATTAAGATTAACTTAGAGATTGTTCATGTGGTCTGAAGAAAGACACGGTCTTTTTATGGAGGTTTGCAATATTGGTCTCATTATATAAATATTTGGAACAATGATAAGTGATGCAATATAGAGGTGATCTCTTTATAGAGGTTGTCGTAATTGTAGGTTGTACTGTATTTGGGGAAACAAACACAATAGTCAATGTGGTACATAATAGATGGTGCACTGCACGAACTGTATCTCATAATGTTAATAGATTTACACTCTTCGTCGCTGCCTTAAATAGTATTTAGTACTAAATTCCGTTCAAATAAAGGACGGAAAAATTGATTGTGGTCATGCATTCGATTAAGACATGCATTTATACGATTAGATACAAACTAGGAGTAACCAGACTTTAAATCCCTACATACATATACATGTATAGTTATGGGTATATTTGGTTGTTATGCACATGTGTATGTACATGTACTTATCTGCTACCTCCCTGATATAGTTATTATCACTGATCAAGTTATACGAGTTTATATCATGAAATACAAACATAGAGTTATTGGGCTAGCTACACACAGTGGAACTGGGCTCATTATACATAGACATTGACACTCCATCCGTGGTATGTGATGGGGCATGATCATGGCACCACAAGCCAGTTATTCAATATTGGGTGGTTTATAGTATGAGCCATTTTCAATTCCATGGATGTTTTTACTATATAGTGGCATGTCATCTTTGTTTTTACATCTTGTAAATTGATGTACAGTAGAACTTCTTATTAAGACCACTCTAGAGACTGGCCTCAAGCGATCTCATCAGAGAGGTCACTGGTGATCTGTGTATATAGGTTAGTGGTAGTCTCCATATATTCAAATTGAAAAGGGCTCAGCCTCTGGAAACAGTTTGTCAGGGTTGGTTATTGTTATAGTTGCTGACCTTGTGAACTATGAGCAAGTTTCTATGAGTTTTTCATATCCTGTTACAAACCACTCTAGCTGTGAAGCATAAATATTTGACTCAGTTTTTACGTACATTTGAAGCTGAGTCTCTTTCCCTACCTCATTCTGGATTCAACTTGGCTGTAGCCTGAAAGAGGTACCAGTACATACACACCAAGCACATGATGATGTGTTAGTAAAGTGGACACAGTCACACTGTCACCCAGGAGAGTCCGCAATTTGTCACGGGGAGGAAGTGCCTAATTTTATGGCCTGTGTTGTTGTGTACTGAGCGGATTATAGGCGGATTAGGAGTGGATTA
>CM032664.1:38389277-38414416 GCA_019095985.1 Streblospio benedicti | reverse complement strand
CATGTACATTGGAATCATAAACTCGCAGTACTGCATCCCCATGTACATGTATTAACAGGGCGCATATAGCCGCAAAACCACATGTTTTGAGGCCTAGTAGAAATTTACATACATTATCGATGACGGTCAAGCTACCGCATTCTGTGCATTAAGGCACCATGCGCTTGTATAATCCAAACCATACAAAATGAGGAAAACATTGAAAGTTGTTATCTTTATGGTGGAAGTATGCACTCTTGTCAAATAACTGCAATGTCCCTCAATATTTCCCCATTCTAAGTTGATAAATGAGTGATCAATCAATTAAAAGAATATGAGTTACTATGCCATATGGAATTTGCATGTCACTCCTCATTTTTAGACTATTTTCCCTTCATTTTCTTAACCTGTTCTGCATATTTACCTAAATGTGGCAAATATGCAACAAGCATTCCGTCATTTTCTTTGTTTTCAATGCGCGTAATGGCATTATTATCAAGATAGGCAGCAATAGCAGGCTTGATTTTGGGCATACCATGCCTGCTATTGTTGCCTCTCCCTGTTATGATGGACAGCTCGACCTACGTCCAGGGACTGTGGCTCTTCATAAGTTCCTGAATTCTACTATGGACGGCTTCCCCTGCTTCATTTACATGTAGCATGTGCAGATCTAACCTTGTCTTACGATTTTTACTATTGTTAAATTTCAAGATGTTTTCACATGCTGTTTTCTCAGCCTGTTCAAATTTTGCCGCTTCTTCTTTGCTCACTCTGATGAACTTTGCCATATCTTGTTTGCGTCCACTTCTTTTTGCTGAATAGGCCAGCTCAGCATATTCTTGTTGGCGTTTTTTATGTTGCAAGCCTCGGAATCGTTGATATACTTCCTCTTTTGACTGCCTTTCTGCAGCAGGAACGGCTTTATCCATCAAAGTGTTGACTGATGCCATTGTTACCAAAATATTGATGTTGATCTTGCTTGTCTTTGAAATTTCTTGAAACTCTCCAATTTGTTATTTCTTTTTGACTATAAATTTTGTGCAATTGAAAATAAAATGAGGGAACAACACCAAAACTGGTCAGTAGTTAACTTCAATACCAAAATCAAAAGCTCTGTATTGCTTTGATAGGCCTATATTTAAAATCAAGTTGAAATGGCATGAATCAAAGAATAATTGAAGTGGAAATGAAATTGATGTGGAACTGAATTAGAATTGACAAGATTAAGCTCAATTCTGATTCCAACTCCATTTTTCTCACAGATGTTCAATTCCAATTCCAGAATTTGAATTTAAATTGAATTCCACAATTAAATTGGAATCGACTCCATCCCCAGTGGCTTGTAGCATTTGTTTTTCATTTTTCCCTGACTTCTTTTGAAATTTAAAGAAATTTCACATCTCGAAGAAAAAAAATCACTTTTCTCTGACTTTTTAAGTGATGTGGGGACCCTGTTCTGCCATGATGCTGAGGTCTGTTACCTGTGGCTGTGAGAGCGGGAGTGACCCGGGTCGGGGTGTGCTGGGTGTGCTGGGGGTCGAGTAGGCGGCTGCTGTTGCTGTGGAGTATGGCGGTGGACTCGCCTGATTGGCTGCATGGACTGATGGAGACGACACCTGTAGGCAAATGTCAACAGTATAAATACTGAGAAATTTGTTGTTTTTTTCATCTGGTGTATTGAGTCATGTATCGAAATTTTAAGTCTTTCGGATGCAATGCATTTAAACAATGTTGCAAGTGTTTGTTTTCTTATAAAGAACGGCGTGTACAGTAAAAATCCACTGACACAAAAAGAATATTTAGAAGATTTTTTATGCTATGAAATGGTACCTATGAAATATATAAGTTTACATAGCTAGAAAATTGTAAACAGAAACATCAAGTGATATTTTAGCTGTAGAGTAGAATGCCATTGTAAACCTAACCCTGTACCTAAAGAAAAACAGAGAAAAAGGATATACAGAAAAATAGATGAGTCTACATGTAGACATAAGAAATAAGTCAAATAACATTCACTACGTGGTGTCATTCAATTAAAGAAAGAGGCTTCAGAATTGCATTTTTCTGAAATGGATCCGATTCCTAATATATCTACCTCATGAAATACCAGCAACATAGTTTTGAAAATCAGTTTCTAAACCTATTTATTCCTACGACAGTGAAAGAAATAAAACACCCATGAGAACACGATTATCATCCATCTATCTTGGTTCACTAAACAGTTCATACTTGCGTTATAACATTAGTCCATATTGTACAAAATTCAAAACATAAGTTAGAATATATACCATGATCTAAATTAGATCTAAATGAAAGATTTATCCACTGATGTATGGTAAAAAATTGAATTTTTTGGTCAGAAAGGTGGGACTACACTGCTGTTCAAATCAAATTGAGCACGCTGATTGACCAATCAGAACTGATAGAATGAAAGATTTATCTGATATATCAAAAATTGAATTTTTTACAAAGTGGACTACACTGCTGTTAAAACCAACTTTGAACTGTACGTGCCCTTTTCACGCATCAGCCATGATAAACCGAAAGAGAGGTTTTCTACTGCAAGCTTGCTTACATTACAATAAAGGCAAAGTTTAAAATTAATGACTGCGTTTGATTGCTCACAAATTATGAACATGTTTAAAATATTGCTTGAAGTTGGCCTCCTTGTATTAATACAAGTGTAAAAGCATTGCGTGAAAATGGCCCTCACCGAATCAACAAGATACTGTTTTCACTGCTACTACCTAGTGACTACTGACATGCAGACGATATTGTACTTACATGGTGGATGTTGAGCAAAGACCGTGTGGAATTTGCCAATGCTTCTTGGGATTTACGCCAGCTCTACAGGGCAACATTTACAGCAAACTATATACAATCTGGTCAAATCTTGTATCCAAAAAATGAATAATTTGCTTTAAAATTTGCTTGAAAAACATGCAGATAAAAGTATTGCAATATGTACAGCAATTACAAGCTTACTCATAAGTGAACACCAAGACATTATATTATTCACTAGAAAATCTATAAAAGAACACAAGCTTCCAAACCATGGAATCATGCAAATAGTAACAAAAAACGATTCAATTGAATCGAATTGAATTGAATTGAACCAATTTATGAACCAGCAAACATGCAATAAAAAATGGGAAAAAAAAGAATTTATAAGAAAATGAAAAAAAATGAGCCCCGTAGTATTCTGCTTCCCATTTCCAAGGTAACAAACAGCAGATTAAAAATGCCTCACACACATATAGAATTTTGGTAATTGACGCGAAATTGGTCCTGCCCCAATTGAAGCTAAAGAACAAGAGATCTCTCCTGCATTTTAACATGCACCATTCAACCATATACAATACAAAGTGGGTTTTGGGACGTCAAAGTAGATAGTCATAGCTCTAACCCAGCAACCGACCTGTCTATCTGCGGTGCCGGGACTTTCACGCGACATTCGCGCTGCTGCTTTGTGCAGCTGCTCCCGATACTGCTCCGTGTCGTCCCCGGCAACCTGCTGCTGCGCTGTCTCCTCTCGGATGACCTCCGTCACCCCGCGATGCCCAGCCGAATCTCTCCGCGACTTTCCCGGCGTGTGGTTGTTATTGTTCGTTGCTGCCTCGTAAAGTTCATCGCTGCGAATTGCCGATGACGACGGCGAGTATCGATAGTTGCCACTGCCATAGCCGGCGGAGCCGCGGTTACTAGCGATCACCGATCCCTGCTGCGATGACGAGTCCTGAGTCCGCGTTGATCCATTAGATCCTGATCTCGTCCGTTGATCCATATTTGATCCCGAAGTGGACAGCGGCCGGTATCCTGGATGTCCGTGGTAGAACCCGCCCACGCCCGTGTCACTAGCGTACCCTGACCCCTGGTCACCTCCGCCTCGCGATCGCAGCTTCACCAAGTTCGAGTCCCAGCCTCCACTGGCGTGTTGCCGTGACGACGATGACTTTCTGTGACTGTTGCCATAGGCCACGACGTCACTGCGGTAACCGGCGTCACTGACGTAGCCATCGGACCGGTTGTCGTGGGCACGGTGGTGGTGGTGGTATAGTGCGGCGGTGTCACTGCGGTAACCTGTGTCCGAGTCGTAGCCGGCCCCCCCAGTGGAGCGGCGGCCCTGGACGGCGGGACGGGCGCGGTGGTGAGCGGCGGCAGCAGCAGGCGGAGCCGGGTGGAACGACGGAGGCGCCGACGTCCTGTAACACGCAATGATGACATTAGAACATTCTTCCTACAATTCTCACACACTGACACACAGCCATGGAAGTGTTGTTGGCTGCAAAGACTTTATTGTCCAATGTTAAACCGAGCATGGGATTCTTATCTGAAATGTTATATCTCTGCCATCAATTAATTATATTTAACTCTTTAATGATTCGAAAGTTTTATTTGCATTGAGCATTTTAGTCTATGTTTTAGAATAAGAATAAAATTTGATTAAACCTTGGAAATTACATCTCAGGCAACTGTACCTGCCTGCTTAATGCTAGGCTGTAATTCAATCTGCTTCCCTCCGTTTGCCTGTCTCTGTGTGTCTCTCTGTCTGTGGATCTCTCTGCCTATCTGTTACGAATTGTCTAAGTCTGTTTGCACGACATTTTGCTTACCTAGAAAACAGATGCCTGTCTGCCCGTCTGTGTGACAGATTGCCAGTTTTGAGGTCATAGCCTGGCTGCCTGTTTGCTTGCTTGCCTACCTGTTTGGCTGGACGTATCTGTGCCCCTCCCGCCGCTGTTGCTGCTGTAGCCCCATGAGGAAGTCCTGATAGCTCGGGTGCTGCTGGTGTAGGCTGGGCATGGAGTGTCCTGGGGGTGGGGGCAGACGAGCCCCTGGGGTGTACCCTGGGGGGCTGCCCAGGGCATGCACAGAACCGTATAGTGCGTCAGGCGGCAACGTCTACAATTTAGGAGTCTACAGGCTCAGGTGATGATCTGGGGCAAGTTTTCACATTACACAATAATGTATCTTTGAAATAAAGAAAGAATTGCCCACACAAAAAGAATATCTAGGAACTTGGAAGGCTCCAGACACTAAGAAAAAGTAGAAACTTGACACTCTGACATTGGAAATTGGATCTGAATTCGAGTTGGTACTGACCTGAGAGCGTGGTACGGTAGTGGTCACTCCGCGGGAACTGGTGGTGGTGCTGTGGTCAGTTCGGCGGTTGGAGCCGGGAGTGAGAAATCCCCCGTCGTCCTCGTCACGGCCAGGACCTGAGGGGAGAGAGAGGGTGTAAGGCTCATATTGATCACAAGGACACAATATCTTTGCGTTAGGTTGTGTAATTCAACACAATGGATTCATATTACGTGTAATTTGAAATAATGCATTCAGTAGTTTGATGTGAAAACCTGTGATTTTTAAGCTCATGCTGTAAAATAAAGCTCTTTAAAAAAAACATATTTATATAAAAGCATATTTCTCTCTGTTGACCATCTCCTAAAACAAAAGAACTTTTAACAAATACATCACTCTCATATCATATTCTTCTTATTTCACTGTATCGATGTAAAAGACTCACTTTTTGTGGATTTCGCGCTGCGTCCCAAACTATCAACACTCTCTGTAGACTTCTTCAGACGTACCTTGTCCTTAGCCAACTTTTCCTAAAAACAAACAAACATCCAGCGATGAAAATAGGCGAGCGAAAAACATTGAAAAATGTACAAAAACAAATTTAAATGTATTTTCAGTCTTATATTTGAAGCAATGAGTCCCAAGGTCACAAGGCTTGTGACCAGAGGAAACATGCTGTTTGTTATTTCTCTATGGTGATGCTCTCTGTCCTACCTTGTCAGCGTGGTAGAGTGTGTAAGCGTCTGCTGCCGCGTGGCCCGGGGTGGTGTGGTCTGGGTGGTGGCCTGACGGGGGTGGAGGGGGCACTGCAGGCGACTGCAAACATAATGCAGGGTTATCATGTCGGAAACAAATTGGCATTGACATTGTCAATAATTGGGCTCCTGTATTTGAATCAAAAGCGGACATGACAAATGTAAAAACTGCAGTTCTTTGATTTCTGCAGATTATGACTATAAAAATGTTATCAGGGATGTAAATACAAAAAATACTAATGACATACCGAAAACAAGTAGAGCTATGAAGAATTTGACATCTATCAAGAAGAGGTAGAACTTTATTGTCATTATAATAATGAAACAGTTCACTCTAAATGTTGAAAGTATCATAAAAACAGCAAAAACAGAGAGTAAAAGTTTACAAAAATACAATCAGTTATGTCATATAATTGCCATTGACCCCCGAAGCGTCCTGTCCATTATATGACACCATGACTCCCACACACCTGCTGTTGTTTTCCGCTGTCTCCGTTGGCGCCCGTGGCATTGCCATTGGCACCAGACAGCTGTTTGAGTGCCAGGTTCCTCATGTGCTGTACCCGGTTCTTCATCTCTTTGGGGTACGGTGTCGGGGTGCGCTTCAGGGCAGCAGCCGCCTGTGAGAGGGAGGGAGAGACATAATTTGTTTGTGTTAAATCATCCATACCACAGGCCTACATGCAGATTGCCATGTCTAGGTTACTTAACATACGGCGTCTTCATCTCATTGGAGTATAGACCTACAGGTAGATTGCTCATGCTGATTGACTTGGATATCATGGTTACTTTAGATTAGAGCTTGTAAACATGACATAGTGGAATATATTGTATTATCAAAAAGTTGGTATCGTAGACACATAAAAGTGAGTTCAATAGTCAAGGATAACCATCAATAATGTCTGCCTGAGAAGTGATGTTTTACACACAACGACCACTTCCTGACTGACAACTAACATCCCATTATTCCCCAGGCATCGATACACCAAGGCCACACAAAGTATGTTTTCTTTACACATGTACATGTAGTTACATGCGAGACAACCCGCAAAACCATCCCACATAATGTTCTGCACATGTTCTCCATTGACAAAAAACTCATTGCCACAGTACAAAAAACTTCATAAATCATTAATCATGATTAATCATAATCGATTCTGCCAATAATGTAGGTTATCATTATTCTGAGCCACTGACGTGTCTGCCGTGCTGGAACCAGAGATGCTTTCGTTAACACAATATTCAAGATGTTTAAACCATTATCAGATACTTAGTCTTGTTTCAAGCACACACCAAACACAAAAAACATATGTGAGAAGAGTTCATGACTCTTCCAGCCTTTACCTCCTCCTGCGCAGCGCTGTCAGCCCCAAAGTCAAAGCCTATCCTCTGTCGCCGGCGCCGCTCTTCCTCCCACATGGACGGGTGGAAACTGTCCGCATCAGAGTACAGCTCTGAAGGATAAAAGGTCAAAGGTTACATTATAACCTGTTCCCTGACTTTTTACTGATACATAGAATGTTCTACAACTCGCAGGAGAAAGAGATGTAAATTTGGTTCTTGCGTAAGTAAGTAAGCAAGTAAGTAAGTTTGTTTGCTATCGAAGTAAAGACTGACCAATGATTCATATAGGTAACAATAAGATAAAACTCATGAATTTTTCGTATTTCACCAAGTATAATTTCATAGTCAAAGCTACAAACATCCTTTCCTACCTTCCCTGTCGTCGTGTGGTTGCTGTGGCAACAGGTAGCATGTCAGAGAGCGCTGTCCCGTATCGGGGTCGATCTCTGACTGTAGACGTACCAAGGGCTTTGTCTGAAACACATAGAAAAGACTGGGTGTCATTTTAAATTGTATATTGAAGACTCATTCGTTTTTCTTTTAACAATAGTGATGAATGGGAGATAAGTGAATCTTGATGCGTGCTTCACAACATTTTTACTTTGGTATAGGTTTAAAAAACTCTACTGGGTTTCATTTTGATCTGTTTTTCTCACTGACCTCGATTTCGCTAACCTAGTTTTCATGCCAATAACCAAGTTCTGAGACTCACATGGGTTTTGTTTGAGTTCAACTTCTACTTCTGACTTAGTTCTCTGCGAGCCCCTGACCCAGTTTTCCTCCCCAAACCCGATTCACCTGCCCCTGACCCATTTTCCGGCCCACTGACCTGGTTCTCTGCGAGCCAGAGCGCCTGCAGCTCCTTGAGGCGGGTCATGGAGAAGGGCAGGCTGGTGAGCTTGTTGTCGGACAGGTTGAGGACTCGCAGCCGTGGAATGCGACCGAGCTCGTCCGGGACCGATGTCAGGTTGTTACTGCGCAGGGACAGCACAGTCAGACCCGTGCATGAGCCGAGCTGCAATCAGAGACTTGTAGAGATATACTGAGTGAGTGAGTGGATGGGTGAGTGAGTGATACAAACAGTTTCAAACAGTTGTCTTTCATTTAAGCACATCAACATTGCCCTAATTGTGACACTATCATTGTAGTTCCAGCAAAATTATAGATGCATACTGAAAAGAAGAAATATCTAATGTTTACAAAAGCATGTGTCAACGCACCTCTGGCGGAAGTTCACAGAGGAAGTTCTCATCTGCATAGAGGGTGCGCAGATGGCGCAGCCGGCCGATGGACGGAGGCAGGAACTCCAGGTCATTGGCTCCTACGTTCAGCTCAGACAGTGAAACCATCCTACAGGGGAAAGTGGATTATGGTGTTATAAATGGATATCTTGGGCTTTGTAAGCTTGGATCTTTGATGTACTTATTTTTTTTCCCAGTTGGCCGTAACAAAGAGGTTCTACTGTTCTATATTAGTAATACACCTACCCTCAGCGTGTGTTGCAGGGAATGTGACTCGTTCAGTGGAACACTCGCCTTCTGTGGCGAGTGACTCTCAATTTACACTTGCCCTATTCAACCCAAACTAGCCATCCTAAGTTATTAAAGTGTTGGAATCAAGTAATGATACTCGCCGACTGTGACGAGTGACTGAATTAACACTAGCCAACAGAAATTTACACTAGCCAGGGGCGCGTGGCGAGTGCCTAATCAACACCCTGTGTTGGACAGATTGCGTTACTCACACTCTGAGCATGGACAGAATAACTCACCCTCCGAGCGTGCTGTCCAGACTGAGTAACTAACCCTCCAAGCGTGACTGAAAAACTCACCCTCCGAGCATGCTGGGCAGACTGAGCAACTCACCCTCCAAGCGTGCTGACCAGACTGAGTAACTCACCCTCCGAGCGTGCTGGGGAGACTGAGCAGCCTGTTGTCGTCCACCTTGAGTGTGGTGAGCGTGGAGAGGCGACCCAGGCTGTCGGGGAGGCCGGGCAGCAGGTTGGAGGAGACATGGAGGTCGGCGAGGGCCACGCAGCCCGCCAGCTCCGCAGGCAGCGACACCAGCCGGTTTTTGGACGCGTCCAGAAACATCAGCTGCTTCAGCTGACCTACCTCCTGGAAAGACGGGGCAAGAAAGGTTAATACTGCTGGGATAAGAGTAACACTGGTACACTGCTTGGATGTGAGAGGGCGAAAGGGTTAGCTTAATTCACGCAATACTAGAAAAGCTCTTACAAAGGACATGATTTAATAAATTGAATGACCTAGCTGCTTGGAATAGTTGTGGTAAAAAGTTGGTTGGTTCTTCCCAGATATTTGTAACTCAGCAGGAAGGGGTAATGTTCAATAGATAAACATTCTAAGCCATAACAGGATTGCTTCATCAACCCATCTTAATATTGAACCTAAATCCTAAATATATCCCATAATATATATTTCCCTATTTTCCAGCTGAAATCTTGAAAATATTTGAAACTTTTATCTCTGCTCATCAACTTTAATATGTCACAGTTTGATAGAAATCTGTAAGATTTCGCTATAATCTGACATTTTCTACAAAAACAATAAATTACAAAGAAAAAAAAAATGAAATCATGTTAGTTGCTCCACAACATAATTATGTGAACTACATAGTAATAGATTTTAGTGTAAAAGCATGATTTTCACAATGCAAACATCATGAGTTCATTATGACACAGTCTCCACTGATAACGGGGACCAGAGTCCAACAGCAATAAATACGCTGGGTACATATTTACCAAGTATAACCTCAAGGTGTGATGATAATACAGGTGCATAGACAAAGTACTGACAAAACTGCAATTTTCTTCAAATCTTTCTCTATGTTCAAAATGTAAAAAGATTCTTGAAAGAAAAAAAGATCAACATCAACATATTTCAATTTCAGACCGCTAACATTTCGGATATTAATTTTTAAAAGGGAACGACCCCATATACAGCTGTATAGTCTTCAGTAACATTATAAATTTAAAATTTTTACCCCCCAAAAGCCGTCAAGATGGATATGGCACCAGAGATAAAGCGGCCGGAGAAAAAGAAAAACCAGCGACAGCTGACAGAGATGGAAAAAACATACAAAGTGTTCAAAGTAGAGGTACAATACACAGATCTTTTTGCATCCTTCATAGTCTAAAATATAGATGATTGAGTATAATATTGAATGTATTTTTGTGATTGATTTTTGTCTATATTTAAAGTGAATTTCCTTTGATGAAACAATATATAAAAGGACCAGCCAACATTTCAGTAATGACGTTCTATATAAACATTGTAAGACCAGAAAAAACATATCTTCTGTTCCACAACTCATCAATCTTTAATTTTCAATACCAGTAACTGAGTTGACGCAAACATTGCAAATCAATTCTGCTGTTATAGTATTAGATCTGTGTGTATCTTCATCTGTTTCTCACGAGATTAGATGTGGAATATACTTTGTAAACTGAGCCAGAGCAATTTAGAACACAAATCAGATAGAGCTCTTCAAGCAACAGCTAAATCAGGAAAAAAAAATAACGCATTCATTTTGGTTACAATATCAATCTGGTTTACAACCCTCACTAGCCCATTATACCCTTGATATCGATATGAATAGTCTAAGTCTATTCAATATATACAGTCCTTGATATGTAGGAGAAATCCACATAATCATTTCAATTGAACATGTAGATGTTGTGGCATGGTGTAATTAGTACAGCTGCTTGGTGAATATTACATGTATATACATTCCCCATGTATTTTGCAGCTGCGCGAGTTTTTAGCTGCCAAAACGATCTCTGGGCTGACGTGGTGCGTGTTCCTCATGATTAACATCGCCAACGTGTGTTCTGTGATCTACCATGCGGCCCCCGGTTGGGCCTGGACCACGGAGGTCATGGGCCAGGATGTCGTCGAGGGAGAGGTGAGGGACAGAATATAAATTAGCAACAGTACATGTAAATTAGAATACATCATCAAGGCACCCATGGATGCTATCACCTGATAAGCCGAAACTAAAGCTGGCCCTATTGCTTAAGGTCCTGAACATGGGTCAAGTAAGTTAAAATAAGAAATGCTTTAGTTATAATTCTAACCCTGTTTCTCTCCGTTCTCGTCATACATGGTTAATAGGTGTTGACACCAAACCTTTTCAAATCAGTCACCCCAATTACAATGTAGGTGTACTGTTGGTACGGTTTGTGATAGTGTGTTATCTCTAATAACAAGACCTTAAGAGAATCTCATTATGAATCCCTGACAGTATTCTATATTCTGTAGGTGTACGGTTGGTACGGCCTGTGGTATACCTGCTGGACTCTGGCTGAGCCCGGCAACGCGCGCTACAGCCGACGCTGCGAGACCGTCGATGACCTTGAGTTTACACCAGAATGGTGCGTGATTCACGCACATGCAGAAAATTACACACTACAGCCCATTTAGAGATACGGTGATATACATATTCAGGCAATCTTGGGTCTCCCCATGGTCTTCAGAAGCTCCAATAGCTTTAAACTGTTTTGTATCATCTCTTTTCAAATGCAATCAAGTAAGTCAGATATCCATCTTGGTAAATTTGAGCCTATTTTAATAAGCTTTCTACAAGACAGTTACTTTCACAGTATAAAAGTAGACATCAATGACTACCTTACCAGGGAAAGGTTATTCAAGGTACAATGTTGTATGCGTGCTCATCAATAGCAATAAGCTAATGTGGGCCTCCCCTGCTGCAGGCAATCTCTCCATCATGACTTACTAGCTCCAAACGCTGAACTGATATGACTCTGTATGGTGTATATTGATTTCTGTTGTAGGTGGGACGGTTGCGCTTCCATGGCGACCATGGCGCTGGGTTTCGGCCTCGCTTCATACGTCCTACTCATGATCTACATGTGGAACACGGGCCTCAACCGCCGCCTACGCATCCTCTTCCCATTTGTGGTAAGTTTGTGGTACTGCCATTTTCATTATCAAGTCATTATCTAAATTTGTGGATTACCTCCCAAAGTATTACATGTATTTTCATAAAATCGTGTCCGAATACCCGGCCAACAGCTGCATGGGTGTTAAATTTGAGCTTTCCCCAATTTATTCTAGTCTGCAATAATTTACATGAATGACTGCACCAAGATAGATTTTATTTATTTATTTTTGAAGATACATTGCCTTGATGAAACGAATAGTTCCGTCAAATGTTCAAACTCAATGGTCATGCCTACTTAGATAGTCATATACAGTTGTATTGTGCATTGATGAAATGAACACTTTTGTCGCCAGATCACCGCGATTGGTGCAGGCGTCTGTGGCCTCATCCTCTTCATCGTGTTCTGTCAGTTCTTCATGCAGACCGCCTTCTGGTGCTGCCCTCCGGAGGTGGCACGCGAAATCATACAGTGGAAACTGTGGTAGGTGGTAGCCTTCTGTGAATAGTGCATTCATTATACCCATTAGCACTTAGAGGGTAAAAACATATATTCCAAATCCACTTTTTAATCCAAAATCATTTGTCGGACGTGTCCAGGGAAAATATTTAGTCCAAAAAATGGCATTGCCATGTATAATGTGATGATAGAGTAGATAGACTCACAATAACTGGCTTAGGTTCTAGTTTTATGTCTTTATGGAGACTCTGGTAAGTCTGATGAGACAATATAACATATCCCATGTCCTTGTAGGTACTGTTTCTATCTCTGCGGTATTGGCACCACTCTGTACATCGCCGCTGGAATTGGAGGAATCTTCGAGATGTTCGAAGTGATCAGAGAAAAACGAAAGATGAAGGTCAGTAGTGGCTTGGATTATTTTAAATTAAAATGCTACCAAAAAGGCAAAATTTTAAAATTTGGCCATTGTCTTTTTATTATTTTTCTTTTGAGATCACTAACAAATTGAAGGTAGATAGATTCTGATTTTGATAATCAAGGATGGTTATTCAACTCAAACAACAACTGCATCATAACATAAACTCCTTGCACATTTATATGAGCCTATATCACCCAGGTGTACACTGGTTGGATGGAGCGAGCAGAGGAGACCATGACTGAGGCTGGTATGCCGTTCCCCATTGAGATGTTGTTCCCGGAGTTTGAGAACCAGGGCTATACAGCAGCGGGACCCAAACAGCAGGGATACTCGGACAAGGCCAGCTACGGTGGGGGCTACCGGTAGATAGGGACCCCATGGCAGAACAAGATAGTGTGATATAGAATGTTGTGGGTTTTGGACAGCAACATATACACAACATGCTATTGGATAGGTTTTGATGTGTAGAATTGATGTTTCTATAATTTTAAATATTTGAGAATCATTTCACAATAAAAGTTTGTGTACATACTGTTATTTTCTATGAGATAAGTTCAAAAAGCAACTCTCATATCTGTTGTAATTGAAACTGTGAGACAACATCTATTGCAATTCAATTGCAAATCCTATCAATTAAAAGTCAACAAAAATATACTTGAAAAAAAACCTAACAATTCTAAACATTGAGCGCCATGTGGTATGGAAAATTAGAAGATACAATATTTGCTCATAAAAAATCTAGGACTCTGAGAGAGCTCATATTTACTATGTTTTCTACTTTGAAATAAATATTTACATCATAAATATTCTTGTTTGTATTTTTTTCCAATTAACTGATGAAGAACAATATTTTTAGATGACTTTCATTCATTATACTGAAAAAAATCCAAAAAAACTTAATAGCCAGAAACACCAGGATTTATGGAATCTCTATCTCAATTATTGTGCGCTTGTAACTATGAAAAATTCCATTGTCTGCATTATTTCAAGAAAAATAAGTTCTTCAGTATGAAAATAATATTTTTATGTTTTGGCCCCGCCCCCTCAACACCTCAAAGCTGAATTGAAACAAAATAAACTTTTACAAAGCATGCTGATTGCATTGTGTTCTGCCCCACTGTTTGCATTGTGTCCCCATGAGTATGATGAGTTTGACTCACCGGTGGGACGGTTTTCAGCTGGTTCTGGTCACACCATAGCTCTAATAGGGACGTGAGGAAACCAATAACATCAGGCTGAAAAATGACATCATCACATCTACATACAAAAATACACATACAATTAGTGATGAAAAACAATATCTTTTCAGTTCATCCAATAACTAAAACTTAAATTCGAGATTTACAAATATTAAACTATAAGACAGTTAATGAACTCTTCACAGCTCATGACTAATCATTCATAATCATTCTGCTAGCGTGAAGCACGTAATATGATTTACTTCCTCTATCTCACTGTAGACAATGTCTTACTGCTTACGAAACATGGTCTAGTCTCCAATATGCATGCTAGTAGCTTGAACACTTCCCATGCATGATTTTCTTGAACTCACTGTGCCCAATGTCGGCCGTTTGACCACCATGAGGCATGTTTTATTGTATTCAAACAAGAGATCCTTACGATTTCTGTGAATTCATTGTGGCCGATGTCGAGCCTTTCTAGCAGCGTGAGGCGGGCGATGGATTTGGGCAGGGTCTTCAGGTGGTTCTCTCGAAGCTCCAGAATTTTCAGGCGAGTCAGTCTGATAAACACATCGGATTGTAAATAAATATGTCAACAAAAAGTGATAATTTTCCATCATATGTGTTGGCAGTATGATTGACAATACATAATCCCTAGGATCATCAGTCGCAATACAAGCAGTTGTAAATACAGTGTCACAAACAGAAATTCTGAGTTCCTGAGGCTGCCAGGGAGACAGTCCCAGTCTTCATGTACATGTGCGTGTATGCGACTTGTGTATAAACTATGCATGCAGGTTGTGCTTTCCTCATCATTCAAAGATTTCCATGAGATAGTCAAGCTGTGTGTGTGTGTGCAAGCACACTCACGTGTACGTGCATGTGTGCACGAGGGCGTGTGGTGATTGTTACTCACCGTCCGAAGCTGCCAGGCAGGTAGTCTAGAAATGTGTCATTGAGGTAGAGCTCAGTGAGCATCGGCAGCTGTGTGAACCCCTCAGGCAGTCTACAATAGGATAATGTATGATTAGTTCGAGCAAAGAGCCATTTCTCTTCATTTTGATAAAGGGTGTTGTATCTGGAAATTTCGGGTAGCTCACATTTGTCCATTCATTCCCATCCAACCAATTAACTATACAAAATAGTAGGTAAGAAGCTCTTGTCTTGTGACTGGCCCCAGTGACCCCACAACCACAGCTCTGCTGTATCAATCACTATTGCACCCCACACCCTGTGTCACCCACGTTTCGCGCGTGTTAGATCGTGATGAGATAATCGCAGGAAGACAGCATTGTGATGGATGGGGAGGAAGCAGGGCATGGGACAGCGTTGCCGGAACACATACAGTTGGACCCATTTATCTTGAACACTGATATGTTGAATTGATCAATACATTCAAGCTAATATTTCATTCTATATTAAAAATCTTTGCAACTCGATATTTCGAAAAATTTGAAGTTTTTAAGCACTCCATTGAAAGTGTATCTCTATGCTCCTTGGACATTCACGATTGATTCATCGGTAAAATGGATTGATATTTTAATACTCTGTACTTTCAATGGCGATTTTCTGGATATCTGAGTAAGTTCTTCTAATAGTGTACTTTGTAAAATGGAACCTACATCTAGAATATGATTATTACAAAATAAAATTTTACATTAAATGAAAGGTACATTTTTTAACTAGCTCATATTTTGATAGCTGCAAGCCAACAAGCAGCTGGTGCAGCATAAAACAAAACAAAATAAGAATGTTCCATGATATATCATAAACCGCAGACAACCCCAATCGTGTCTGTCCACAAGTTGGCAAATCTAAAGTGACGGACAAATTCAATTTGTAACGAATAACGAGACATGACCATCATGTTGCCACATTATCCTGTTGCATAACGAGCTAAAAATAGTCATATCACGCGATGGACAGGGGTATTGGACTTTAGGTTATACAATTGGTGTGATGAGAATTAAACTCACCTACTAAATTAAGAACACCATTTGATACATCTAGAAAAAAAACTTACACAAATTTTACATTTACATGTACAAGTGCAGGGCTTCAAATTTACATTGATTATCTACTACAAGAGATTGCTTTGTTGTGTCAATCACACTGTAATAGGAAGATCAAGTTGGAAAAGGAGAGCCGCCTGCCTTTTTCACCTTATGGAGTGATTTTTTTTTATGTTTTTGTGAAAATTAATTGAAAGATCCACTGAATATCCACTTCCTTCCCCACATGAACACAGCAATTTACAAAACCCTGAACGGCTTCCAGATGGAATTTTACTGCATTGCCTCACATGATCACCTATATGGATCTATTGAATTCTTACTCCTCCATCCCGAGGTACGCTGCTATTTAAGAAAAAAACTATCTGCCCCACATTATTATGGCCTCCGCATGCTGCTGCTGGAACCATTCATCATTCTCCATCATCCGACACTTGGACAGAACCATCATGCCATTTCTGATTCCAATCCCAGATTATAATATCTTGGCCTCCAACCCCTTCAGTAACAGATTATTTGCTGTTGTCTTCTTGGTTATGTTAGATATATATCAATAATATGACTTACAAGGAAATACTTTGGTATTAAAGTGGACAACAGAAACATGTAAAATCTTATTATCATCATTTTATGCATTGGTTATTATACGAATTCCCATCTCCTTGTTATAATCTGATCAATTCTGCAACACGAGAGAGAAAATCCAAATCAATACCAGCGTGTGATGCTCCATGTGATTACAGCCAATCAGAGAGCTCATGCACATTTCTATGAGCGGAAACTGGATCTATGAGTGTGCATTGCAATGTCCCTTATCATGGTACCGAATACAAAACAAAAAACAAAAACAAACAAACAAAAACTGTACGGAATAATGACTTGTCATCAGACCTGGGCTGGTATATTCTTTTACATACATTAAGCATCATAATGACATCAACTCTGCACAGTGACCATTTCCTTATGTTAGAGCCCTATTACCGTGTAACACTTCAAACTACCCCACATTCAATCATGGATCAAAATGCCAGTGGGATTTTGTGGGCTTGAGTATGTCAAAATGCAGGATTGAGACCTGTGCTGGGAGCTATGGCTTTTTGACGGCTTAATTAAATGTGAGGTGCAGAATTTATGGCTCGAAGAATACAACATTGACAGCTGATTTATTCACTATACTGGAGGTAAGAAACTTGCAGGATATTGAAATATTGGCAAGTGAAAATTAGATTTTCGTTAGTTAATGAGAATCCCTTTCACACAGCATATATTGTATGCATTGAATCAATATCTACCCGAGGGTTTAATGTGTCAATCCTTATGAAAACACTTTGCAGAGTTGATACCTATGTCGCAAGCAAAAATAGCATAGTTTAAAATGCTTCACCATGTAAGTACACACATTCGACATTCCTGGAAGTTTTCTCAATCAGCTTTCTGATTGGTTGCTGTTTTCAGATGACTTCCAAGCCCAAAATAGATAGGGATGAATGAAGACATATTCTTTATGCTAGGGTAAATGTTAGCATCTATTGAACTAGACTTTGAACTAATTCTTTTTTTCAGACGAGTTTATGACAGATACATCGTTTTATCCATCTTCTTTCTCACATCGAGAACAGATGAGCACTTAAATGATGGAGCGTTACATCCAGAAAAACGGAATTATGACAAATCATACTAATTGTACAAATCACACACAAACAGCAGCTTAAAAACGTGCCGTGTAAAATGTTGTCATATTTCACAGCGATTTAGAGCTTTGAAGGTATTGTGCAGAAGTCTGTGATGTTAAGTCAAAAGAGAAAAACATATTCCCCTTGGAGTAGTAATTTACCGGTATACACTAGACGATGATTGAACTTTTGGGTAAACATAATAATAGCTGAACCTCCAATTAAGACCACCTCTCTATGTCCATTTCTTGTGGTCACAAACCTTCATAGAAAGACAGCCACAAACCTCAATAGAGACGACTCTATTAAGAGAGGCAACCCACAGGTGGTCTTAATAGAGGTTTTACTGCATAGAAAATAACTTTGGAAAACTTAATTATCATATAAATGTGAACATAATGAATAAAATAAAAGCACCAAACCTTGAGACATTATTTGACGGCAGATCTACAATTCAGTCATTGATCCTATTAATCTGGTTTGCTCATATTCGAAACAAAAACAATGTATACAAATCACAAACAAAAACAACACCTGCCATTTTGAACAAGCAGTAACAATGACAAATTATGGATCAGTGCATTTTGAAAGACTTTTGAATACGATCTTTCTCTTATCAGATTTGGCTGGTGTAGTAGTGGCACCGTATGTTAAGGTTCTGATTCTAGGCTTTGCTAGCAGGTGGCCCATTGTCATATCACTGAAGCCATTGCTCAAAATTATTCTTTGACAAATTTAGAAATTTAGGTCTGTGTCACACAGTGGCCATGTGGTATACTTAACAACTGCTTTACAACTCATTACTTACTTATGAACAAATTCAATAGAGATAAGAAACTACAGTTGTGACATAACATAAATACTCTGTATACTGCCACGTTTCCTTGAATTCCTACGGAAGTAAATTGTCAACAGCATGGTGATGCGCCATCTCAAAGCGTGGCAGAGCACAGCCAGTATAATGTGAACATTAATGTTCACAGAGTCACTGGCATATGAATCAACGAAGAGAAACAATTCCTTACATAGTACTAGATAATATAAATATCTTATGATAAACAGCCTGTTGTTAACAATCTATTTTATTGATAACTTGAGCAAATAACAATTTCCATTCCTGCTACTTTTGTCCTATGGAGTTCGCTGGGAATGAGTCCAACAGAAGGCACTAGTGCACCAGTGCATCTAGTCCTAGTGGTACTCAATCACTAATTTCACTGCCATCAGAATTTGATAATCAAAGATTACGTTGAAAATTAGATTTGGTGAACAAAGCGTTTGTTTGTACTCACTTCCCCAATGGGTTGACGCTAGCCTCGATCACTCGCAGGTTCTTGCACTGCTTTATGTTATCAGGAAGGTCGACCACGCCTGCAACAAATAATAGTAACACTTCATTGTAAAATCGACAATACAAAAATTTATTGTTCTCCCAAATCTTCATTAAGAAATAATCAGGATATTGAGATCACTTGAGGAGAAAAATAGGTACATGTATGCCTTCTGATGCTCTCAAGAGACAGGTTCTTCTGTACCTAAGTACATGTAGCTAATTGTGCTGCTATAGTAGTCTAGAATGAAAATTGATATAAGCTAAAATTGAACACAATATATCTCACATATCTATTTTGATAGCTTTGAACTTATTCCAGGTTTTATTCTAGTTTGCAATAGTAGGCATCAAGGAGTAAACCATCAGTAGAGTGTTAGTTATTTAAATTTTATTCTCTTGCTATTAGACATGTCTTTTGATCTCCAATAATTTGTATGAAGTTTGTGACTTAAAAAAACTAGATATATCTAATGAACATAAATTAAAATTGTTCATTTTGTAATATCAAAATAAATATATATCAATAATCTATTCATCCAATCTCTTGATACATGTACATTGTAAATGAGTGATATTATAATCTATTTTTCTTTGATTAATAACAATATCAGCCTTCTTTAGACTTGTAAACCTAAACTATAAACATCCAATAGGACAACTACATGTACTATGCCTATGGCATCAAAACCCAGCTAAAAACAGAACAAGGAGAAAATCTCTGAAAAGATATGCTAGTTCCCAATAAAGCTATTTGCTGCCGACCAGACAAAGCTGCGGCAAGTTCTGTATGCAACCTCATCACCCAATAACAGCTCTATAAAAACAGCTTTCTAAAGAGGTAGCTTCACTTTCCCACTCCCAATAAAACCATCAAACAAATCGTGCTAATTTGACGACTTCTCACAACCAGCTGCAATAAAGAAATGGTGTCCACTGGACTGGGATACGTTGCCGCCACAATAACATCGTCATTTTCGTATGAAGTGTCCTTTTTAGGTGAACTGCCGCTGTTCAGCCTTTGTCAATGCCGTCATTTTGTTGCAACGAGACATGCATTTGAGGTTTCGATTCTGTTTGTTGGGATATTGATATTAAACGATTTCTTTGTGCATAACTAATTGAATATACGACGGCGTGTGGGAAATGCTCTGAAGTGTCTGTTGGAAAACTTTCGATTGTTCCTCCACATGATGAATGGATTTTAAATGATTCTTTATGAATTTTAATTGACTAGTAATGATTATGTCTGACATTGTTCAGTCTATAAAACATTAGAGTCATATTTCATTAAATGTCAGACAGTTAAAAAATATTGCTAAATGAATAGTCAAATATTTTTGTGTATCATTATTAGCATATCTTTTTAATGAAAAATTAACAAATTCATGACATGATTCAAATGAATAAATGGCAAAAAATCATGCGAAACATTGTTCTAAATAACAGAACTTTTACCATAAATACAAACCATGCTTTTGATGCACATTATATCTATAGAAGAGCCTCGAGAAACATGGAAATTAGAAGATAAAAGGGGAAAACAAGTGTGTAATCTGACGTAGAGATAATTGCAACATAAACAGAACCAATTAATCCTCAATCACAGAGATACAAGCCGTTCTATATGGACTATCATGCAATAAAAAAGCCATGAAGCTTTGTTGAAGTGGCTCCAGATCCATTTACATTACATAGTATACTATGTAGGGCCTCCAATTAAGACCACCTCTATAAAGAGACCACCTCTATATTAAGACCATTTTTCGATTTTCTAAGCCTGTATAAAGAGATCATCTATGTGTATCTCAAAAACCCCAACAACCACCTATCGGTGAGAATAATTAATGTCAGCTCCTCAAATAGTCTCGATTGAGAGGTTCTACAGTGATACCTTTTGTATAGTTGACATGTGACTCAACACAATACATGTATTGCATCGATGTTTCTGATGTTATGATGCAAGGCTTTATGTGGGAATGGAACCCATTATCTTCAGTTCTTGGGAATGTCTTTCACACTACCTTTGAGCAGTCTTCCAACAATTAAGTAGTGCATTGAGTAAAAAGCATTGAATAGATGAGGATGAGAACCCATCTAAAGTAATAAGAAATTCTACAAATAGTCACAAGACTGCTAGCTATTAAGGGTCCTCTGTCGTCCAAGTCCTAACTTCCCGTAACACAACATTGGGTGGTCAAGTAAATATTGGGAATCAAAGAGTAAGAGAGTGGACGTCCTGCCACAACAAACACTGACCACGCTGACCACTATCACTCTATTGACACCATCCATAACCCTGCAAGTTATCACCATAGGCGTTTATTTTATTGAGTTAATTACCTTATACAACACACAGTGAAAATACTTGACAACTATTACCATGCTCTACATGTGTGAAGTTAATAGGTTTCATGTTTGTTAAACTCAAATTAGACAAACACACCATGTGCTTTTCACCATATTTATTCTCTTAACACTGCAGCTCAATTATTCATGTTTGCATTATGTACACCAACATTCCCTATCTTTTCTTTTGTTGTTGTTAATGTAATTATTTAATAAAACAATATAACATAATAAAACATAGAACATAACAGTAAAAACGATAGTACATACAGTATACAGTATACAGTAATATCAACATCTATATCAAATGTCTATATACAAATGCCAGTAAGTACTCCAGTTTGCAGGGTCCTAAGGAGCTCCTCCGAGGATGCCCCTCTCTTGGTCATCACATTAGCCAACTGTTGGGCTCCTGGGCACCATCTTATGCTATCTATCTCTCCCTTATCCAAACTTTCCCGTATGGCACCAATGTCCAACCTGAGTCTTTTGTCATCAACATGTTTTGTCGAGTGTACAGCTTCAACTACACTTTTGTTGTCAATGAAAGCTACAATAGGCAGATTTATCTCCCCAACCATTCCTTTTATTTCAGCTTTTATCAAAAAGGCATCTTCTAGTGCTTCTTGAAGACTAAGTGCTTCGGCTGCAATAGTGGATCTCACTACTCTCTTTATCTTGCCCATGTGCCATGCAAGTGGGCATGCCAATAATTGTTTACTATCACCAACTAGAAAGATTATGTGAGCACAGCAACTCCCTATCCCATCGTCTAGATTGGCATGTGCGGCGTCACTGTATACCACTAACTTCCATTTGCTCATTTCCCCAACATAAGGAAAAACTATGTAACTGTCACTACTTTTCAGTTTTCTTACCACCTTTTGTGCCATCATAATGTCAGAAACAGTCCCATTTTTAAGCTTTGTACTCAAACTAATCATCTCAAAACCAAGGTCTGGTCTGGTTCCCTGCACCATCCAATTTATCTTTCCAACTACACTCCTCAGCACTGTAAGCTCATCCCCATTTAGCTTTTCATTCTTCTGAGTCATCCTTTCAGCAGACAAGACAGGGAACTCAAAGTCACTAGCATATTCTCCTTGATCCAAAACGATACCCCATTCATTTTGTACCAGCTTGAATCCCACATAACTGAAATTTTTGACTTCAAGTTTCCTTGTCTGAAATCTCTCTAGCACTTTCCTAATCACAATATCGTCAAAAACCTTTTCCCCTGCATGAAGAAAATCGTCAATATGACATGCCAAAACACCCAGCAGTTTCCCATTCTTCTTGTATGTGAACAGCGCTGCATCAGTTTGACTCTGCACACAGCCAACATTTTTCATTATGTCTATGACACTTCTATAGAAATATCTAGCTGCATCGTTCAGACCATATAAGCAGTGTTTGAGTTTCCACAACATTCCATTTTTCACAACCGCCTCTTTCGGTGGGGTCAGATAAACATCTCTTTCTATCACTTTTCCTTGTAAGAAGGCAGAAGCTATATCTGTGGTTTTAATAGTCCATCCTTTACTAGCACATATAGCTAAAATGATCTTCACAGTTGTTTTGCTTACTGTAGGTGAATCTTTTCTAAAACTACCATTATCTTCATCCTCAAAACCTCTGGCCACTAATCTTGCTTTTATCCCCGATTCTTTTTCAGTCAATACCCAAGTGGTGGATATGCGTGACTGACCAACATCGTTCACCTCTTCATAAGTATCATATTGTTTCAATTTCTGTAATTCTATCATTTTAGCATCATAGCATTCTTTGCTATTATGTTTGTCTTTGGGCACCATAACTACATTCACATATTCAGTTTCAATTGGCTTCCATTCCTTCACACCATCCAAATTCACACTAAGCTCTCTATCTCCTTCAGCAATCCGTATATTATACCATCCCTTATTCCGGCCAGTAGCTTTACCAGCCCTTGAAAGAATAGTAGCATCAGTCCAATTATCATCCTCTTTAATTTTGTATGATATTTTATCACCAGCTTTTACAGACTGTTTATTTTCAGCACCTTCAGCTAAAACTTTCTCCTCTGTGTCAACTTCTTCTTCATCATTTTCTTCATCTGTGTCACCTTTGGTTCTTTATTATCATTTTCCACATTCTCATGTGCAATGTTACCATTTTTCTCATTATTTTCAAACTCCTTGCCTGCCTTTATCAGCCTGTTAGGTGACACCCTTTTGCCTCACAAATATTATTTTCCATCTTGAAACACCACTTTCCCTGATCTTTCTTTTCAATTCTTGTTATCCTTCTCCACCCATTCAACTCTTTCTTGTATGCTTCATAGCTGCTGCTTTTGTCAAGCACGGCACATTTATTTTAGTAGTCATATCTAAGGAAGTGTCAATATCACTCACTACGTCTACGCTTTCATCAAATTCTTCTAGTGCTGGGACAGTATAAAAATCAAAAAGATTTGATATGCTTTCTTCAAATCCACTTTCACCCAATGCACTGTCTATCAGAATCACTTCACTCATTAAGTCACTAGCACTGTATTATCACTGCATATAAATTTAATTGGTCTGCCACTTAGAATTATCAATTAAAGCCACAATCACAATGTTCAGTCAATACTCTACGCTTTAGCACTTCTTTTATTCACTAACACCAATGCTCATAACCACGCTCTGCTACCATTTGTTAAACTCAAATTAGACAAACACACCATGTGCTTTTCACCATATTTATTCTCTTAACACTGCAGCTCAATTATTCATGTTTGCATTATGTACACCAACACATTTTCCTATTATCATTAATCAGCCAAAAACTAATGACACTTCCACTTTTGAAATTGATGATACTTTAGTTTCGTTAAAATTATTCAAATACAAAATCCTTGTTTTAAACCAATCAACTAAACATTCATAGTGCCCTGAAATCGAAATATAATAAAATTTGGCAGCTTTAAACCTACAATCGCATATTGCTACTCTGAACAAAAAAATGCATTAAAATGTTTGAACTTTATCATTATAAAACTTGAATGCCACGTGCATTCGACTATTTACCCCATTTATATTAACTATCTGCTTAAACAATGAAATATAGCTTGTATTGTTATTTTTATGATTTTTAATACCAACCTGGTAATATAAACATTTGTGTTAAAATTTACCAACAAAATCACTTCAAATTTTACAGCTTTAAAATGGACATTAAATCTTCCTAAATTGCCATTTACATAATAACAGTGTGATTAAAATGACATTTCACAGCCCACCCAATTGTTTTATAGTTTATGTTGGTAATTATTCACCTGTAAATTTGGATGCTTTTGAAGTACACATTTAAATTCCTACTATGATTAAAGCAATGACCATGAACATCCTGCTAAAACACCTGCCTCTCTAATATGATCATCTGTCTATGGTGACCACTCATTACGCTCACCATAGTTCATGATGTACTCATTTTCACTTCTGTATTCCAAAAAAACTATATAACATGACAAATAATTAGTGGGGTTAAGGTTACGTGACCTTAAAGAAGTCCCTCTGTATTGAGATTTCCCATGCATTTCTTCACTAAGTAGAGTGATCATAATAATGACCATAGCATCCTCCATTGCATCCTGTAATTATTTAATAAAAC
>CM032664.1:38254878-38388846 GCA_019095985.1 Streblospio benedicti | reverse complement strand
GTCATTAGAAAGTTGGTCAATTAATTAGGTGCATGTGAAATATGATTCAGAGCATTAGCTTTCTGACGAGATTAAAAATCAGCTTTCCAGAAAAGTGGCAACATTTTTGTTCTGATAATATATGGCGAATGAATTTCTATGAATACCAACAATTAACCACTGCATCGTATTGTTGATATTACTCAGCTCTGCTGATCTCTGGTCACTTTGGTTTAGTGGCAGAGGAAGTAAATGGAGAACTTATGTGGCTCAGAATACAAGCTAAAAATTTTATGAGCTCAAACTTAGCACAATTTTGCAAGACTTTGGTTAAGTTATATTTAGCCAACAGTTTATATTCTAGGCTGCAATAGTAGGCATCAATGACTAATCAGTCTGCGGAAAAAATGGATCAAAATAGGAATTCTTCTTTCAATATGACAATGAGTTCAAACCCAAAGGGAAGACAGGGGTTGTGTTTGGGAAGTTGAGCTTTGGGAGCAGCTGTGGGTGAGTAAGGGGGAGAGGTTGTGGTCCCTCTCACCTGTTTTACCTCTCCCATGACGGCGATGGGCGTCTCCCCAGTTGCTGCTGCCACCTTGTGCTCCACCAAGTAGAACATGTATTCATCGTACAGCAGGCGGATCAGGTGAAACGAGCCAAAGCTCGCCGCCGAGCGCAGTGTCAGGTCACGGATCACCATTGAACTGCAACACAATATATAGTCTTCTAGTGATGTGATACCAGACTTTGTAGAGTTTATTGCATTGTGACCAATTCAATACAGTTCATATAAACTTCTAAAAATGACCTGTTTCCACTGCATAAATATGAATTGTCACGTCAACAATTTATATCTGATATTAGCTTAATACCTGTAGAAGGACCACTTAAGCAGGAACTGTCTAGCGGCCTTGGGGAAGTTGGGGCTGCCCTCATGCGGCGCAAGAACCTTGTTGACGACGCTCTCCAGCCACATGGCCCACTGCTCCAGTGAGTTCTGGCCCTGCAGCGTCTTCTTGAAGTCCTGCTCCAGCTGGTGCACCACACCGTCGTCGCACTGACACACCCATGATGCCTGCTCCTGTCAGAATAACAGCTCTCATTATGAAACTGCAAAGTCTATAAGTAAATGTTTAAAAATTTACTTTTAAAAAATCCATAAAATCTAAAATACTTACTCGTCGGCCAGACTAACAATGTGTTCATATAACAATTTTACATTTTTTGCACGGATGTCAGAGAAAAATTGACCAATCAAAGACCATCACTACATTAATCAGGGTTAGCACACTCCCAACTACTTATTTTTCCAGGGTTTTTCAGGGGTATTTTGATATCAAACGTGTCATTTTTCCAGGGGATTGAGCTAATTTTCCAGGGTAATTATCTTCGATAATAATTAAATTGTGGTAATGCTTGAATTGAAATAAAAATATAGAGTAGTGCAGACAGACCTTTGTCGCACAGGAAAGTTATATAGTATGTGTGAGTGGCAAAGAGGAGCTCATCATAGCATATCAATATGCAAGATTTATTTGTTGACACTGACTGCATAATAAACATATTAGGACGTGTCCCTATTTTTTTTATTAAAAACTACTAGTATAGTTTACCTCTATCAGTTCTTCATCATTGAAAAACATTGACACTTTGCCAATTAAAGTTGAATAATTTAAAGAAATATTTGGAAGCCAGTCACCAATTTGTCAAGAGTTGTGCCGTTCACACCTGATATTTTCTGTGCTCCATTGCTGGATTGTATACATGTACAATAATAACACCCACCACGTTTCACAATTTGTCATGTTGTCACCTAGGTGTTTGGAAAGCTTTCATTCTAAATGATTTAGCAATGCATCACCCCGGTAGATGCTTAGTATATTATTCATTTCTATCTTTGCAATTTCGCCGCCCTGTTAAATCCGTATGTGTTATCACCCATAGGCGGTGCATATGTTTGACCTGGTGGGCCCAAATTGATAATGTCTAATTAACCAACCCTTTCGAATTTGCTTTCATTTTTGCTCACATTATCACACGTTTTCGTCTTTCAAACTACATACACTTTGCTTATCTTATTATCAAAACGTAGTATACTTTACCTGCATCAGTTCTTCATCATTGAAAAACACAGACACATTCTCAATTCATTATAATTGAAACAATTGTTGAACATTTCTAAGAAATATGTGAAAACCGGTCGCCATTTTGTCATAGAACGTGCTATTCTAACAACAGACGTGCATTTATCATACGCCAGCACCATTCCGTGTCGTTTAGCATAACTGTTTAACATACAACGCCTTATTCATCATGACTTTGACAAATAGCCAGTTCTTTGTGCAGACAGCTAGTGCCGGTGCAGGTGTCATGGCGAATGATAAAAATATTTAGTCATTTTCCTTGAATATCGGAATATACTTGATTTTGTGGCAAGATTAGATGATTTTATTTATTTTTTATTCAGTCCGCTCGATTTCAAAGACTTTCCAGGGACTTGGTCAAATTCCCGGGGTATTCCAGGGTCATATTTGCTGAAAATCAGATTCCCGGGTTTTCCAGGGTTTTTAAGGGGCGTGCGAACCCTGTTAATGAAAGGATCCATAAAACCAGTACCACCACATGAACGCATAGTACCTGTACATTTGCAAAGTCGACGCGGTTGAGGTCGGCGAGCATCTGGTTGATCTGCGTGGTGTTCTGCAAGACGGCGCGTGCTGCCTGTGCCAGATGGTTGAGTGATGTGTAGCGGCGCAGCGTTTGTGCGAAGGCGCCCACCGCGCCCAGCTTGGCCTTCACCATCTCCTCCGGCACGCCCACCATGGCGCTCTTCAGCCAGCCCTCCAGGCTCTTGGCGAAGTTACGGATCGCTTGCGTCAGCGAACCTGCAACAACATGGGGCTTTAGTATACTTGCGGATTGGAGAATTGATTGAAATATTTGCTGCCACCCTAATATCTAGGAAGAAAACATCTTTTCATTGTAAATGGTATCTTTTTTCAAGTCTATAGAAATCTTTTTTACAATGCATGCGCATGCTGCGATGAAGACAAGATATGCAGTGTGAAATTCCCTTAGCCAGACTATGAACAAAGAGGAGTCTCAACTTTAATTTTAAGTTTATGCTATAATTTGGAATTAAATACATAATAGTTGTCACTGGCAGAAAAAAAAAGCAAATTATTTATTTGTAGAGAAATTAATAGTCAATCTTATTTAATGAACAATAATATGAAATAAATCTCACTTGGGATAGGCCTGAGGACGTCAGGAATCAAAACTTCTACCAAAGCCTGGTAGAACGCATAGTCTGACTTGCGCACAAACTTGTGCACTGGAGGATAGCGACTGATGGTGTAAAGTTTCTCCTTTGAGAGTCGACTCTCGTCTTCATGACCACCGCTGGCAAGTGGGGAAAAAAGGGGGATAAAATGAAATGAATATTCGGTGTTGCATAAAATACCTGTAAGTGTATTCTAATGAAATATTTAATTATCTTCACAAAATGTGTCATCCAATGTGAGTATGTTTGAAAAGGTTAAGATGACTTACTTCTGTTGAACTTCTTGCTTGACTTTAATCCTCCAAAATGATTGCCATAAATCTTCAACAAAATTAAACTGGAGATTCACAACCACATCCAGTATACCCTACAAAAATTACAAATGGATGTTAATTTATATGTACTAGCAGAATACTGTTAATCAATGTGTGCTATTCAGTATGAATGCAAATTGTATCTGCAGGAGACATTAGCTTCAAGAAGTGTTCATTTATGTTTACATTTGATTGTAGCTCAATTTATAATATCGTTATATTATAATTATTGATCTGTTTGGAACCATTGCTACTTACGGAATTCATACGCGACCGTGTACTCGAGTAGCAAAATTTCTATGCATGGGGACGCTACTATATATTGGTGAATGCAGTTTAAAATACATTCATCAAGTGCTCACCTCGCAGTGGTTCTGATACAGGTGCTCAAAGATGTCTATGTCCTCTTGTGTGATGCCCTCGGGCAGGTCCTTATCCACCTCAACAGCGTCGAAGTTGGGGATCGCTCCAGACGCGTCTCCCAGGAACTGTTGGTGCTGGTGCTGCTGCGAGTTCTCACTGCCCGACTGCGAGTTCCCGTCTTGTGACTCAGCCCCACCAGCGCCAGACGGCTTAAACCTGCAAGTAACAATACAGGATCAGCAGGAGTCGGGGATGATGTGACATAGAGAAGATATTATTTTCTTAACAACTGAAAAACAGGGTTTGGCGTTTGGGAGCAATGTGTACATCATGATTGCTTGGCAAGGTATTTCATTAAATATGCTGTAGTGACAACGATATTGAAGCCCTGCTCCAAAAACTGTCCAGTATGTTATACAGTTACAAACAAGAAATAAGTTTTAATTCATAACTAGCAAAATATAGCAACTTTAGATAGAGAAATATCACGTCAAAAACAGCCACCCTCCTGTGCATTAGTATGGGCATGTGGCAATGTTTTCACCTTGCGGGTGTGTGGTCACATGATGAGTGACAAGGGGGTTTGCTTCAGAATACGTACATTACAATAAAACAAATAGATCATTAGAGTTAAATATTAGAGCTGCTCAGTAAAAGTTTTTCTAGCTCTGTTTTCCAAAGACTGATTGGAGAGCTGTACCTTTTGTTGTTGGGATTGATTGGCTGCTGCCGCATGGCCATGGTGGTGTCGTCCGTAAACTGATTCAGCGCTGACGTTGCCTTGATGCGAATCCCATAATAGTGGTACTTGGAGTTGCCCCTGCAAGTCACAGCATGCAAGTATATTTTCAATTGCCAACATAGTAACAAAACAGTATATGAAATAGCCAATTAAAAATCTAGTACATAGTATTATGCTTCATTATTTTATGTTTGCGAAGTTGTACCAAATATCCAAAAATCAAAACTGTCATAATTTTCATGTCTTAACTTCATGCCTCGAATCACCTAACGCTCACACTTTCTAATATAATTTCTAAATTTTTGGATGTACTTTAGTAGAATGAATTTAAGAGACCCACTTGGTTACTTAAAAAAAAAAAAAAAAAAAAAAATACAAAAATTTGCATTCATTCCTCTTAGCCCCTACTGACCTAGTTCCGAGGCGGCGTGTTCTCAGCCCGAGGAACACGGAGCGGATGAGTTTGCCAAATGAGGCAGGGTTCATGGGGTCAATCTTCTGCTCCTGACAGTGGCGCAAGTAGTGGTTGTAAAGCGTGGAACGCGGTAGGCTCACACCCTCTGCAGTTTCGTAGTTGTCGATCAGCCACTGTACCTAGAGTAAAAGAGAAGTACATCATAACACTGCTACTGGGGACACAGATCATACATTCAAGACATCAACATTACTTATATAAAAGTGTTTCATAAATATGCAAGTATGAAAAAAATCAAAAGAATTATAATTTAATATGCTACATTTGTGACATTTTATACACTTTACATAAAATTGCATTACAAGTAATTTAAAAAAATAAGCATTAAATAAACCGTCACCAGAGATTGATTGCTCTATATTAACAAAAGATTTTATCAAAAAGAACGTTGAAACTAAGTTAATACATGGGCGAATCTTTAAGATTTACAATCATGCAGGCCATGCACTACACTTCTAAACCTCAGTGCTTCACTTGATTTTATCTAGAACTGTGCCAATACAAGAAAAACATGTCCAAAATTTATTGAATATTTGAAGCAGTATCATCTGAACGAAGATTCTACTAATGCAGAAATGCACCTATTGCAAAAAGTAGTATGCACAAAGGCAAAATAATCGACAACGGAAAAGCATGCAACGATTAATGGGGTATAATAGACAACATGGATTGCCACAACTTACTTCTCGCTGCCAAGATTTCACATCAAAGTGAGAGTTCCGAGGATCATTGGGGTCCTATGAACACAGGAACAGACTTTATACCAAATGATAAACATCAACCAAAACTATGCTACACTACTAACGCCTTCAGCACTCTTTCTATAATAAATAGTAAATAGTTTATAGGGTGTAACGGAAGCAAAAATCAACACAAAATAAGGCCAGTATTTGAAAAGATGAGTGGGATGCAGGCATGTATTGCTAATGGAACTCGAGTAGGTTGCAGCAGTAGCAGTGTGGTGGCGCGTAAGCTGTGACATCCACCCTCCGCATTTAGTAGTTATCAAATTATCACAAAATCAGTAAAATATAGGTCCTAGCAATCTACGATTTAAACTATCATTGAAATAGTAGTATTAAAGAAAAATAAATTACACAGAGGAAATTAAAATAACAGAAAAATGCAATATCAACAGTAGCAGCAGCAAATATTAATAACCATGTTAAATCAAGTGGCAACTGTGCTCCGTGAAAAACTACATTTGCATGGGTGCCTTAAGTTCTCAGGGGCAATTCAATCCAGCACATGTTATTGCATATAATTTCAGGTCAAACATTCAATACATAAATGATGGTGCTTGCCAAAAAATAAATCGTTATCAAATTCCAAATGACTGTCTGAACAGCGCTGGTAATGATAATAAATTGATCAATACGATGTGAACAAGTGAACATGGATCTACAATGTAATCTATACTTTCAGAATTAGCAAGACAAAAGTGCACTGTGAAATTGATCATTCACAAAGTAGATCCATTGATATTTAGTGTTCACTTTGTTTTCATCGTAGTGTACAACCATCTAGGTCCACATTAAAGTAAAGATCCACCCCAAAATTAGAACTATCAAAATCTTGAACACAAAATTTTCAGTGTCAATCTCAATTGACAAATTTTCAACCTACATGTAAAACACATGGGCGCTTAGATGGTTGTACACCATATAAGTGCATTTGTTCCCCTTCTCATTTCTAATTTACACATGTGCTGTTTGAGCAGTCCCCTGATCTCCCTGGCTGCCCCCGAGGTGGTTGTTTGTTCCCTGTACATACTGTAGCAGGCGAGGCGCGTGTGGTGTGGGCGAGCGGTGTACCGTCCGCATCCATGGCTCCGCCACCCTGGACCAGGTAGGTGCTGCCCCCATGGGTGAGCAGCTGGCCCTGGACACCCAGCTGAGTCATCTGCTAATACAGGATAGTGACAATGTGGGTGAAGGACATAGACGCCACTGGTATTTGACTCTATTTCTAATCACTTTAAGGGATGATGAACATTTTGTCACGCTCCGCAAAAGTGGAAGTGTTCCACTTAGGGGGAGGGGGAGTTTCGGTCAAGTTTTGGATGTTCCACTTTTTTGTGGGTGTAAAATTTTATCTTTCGCGTTATAACTTTTCGTACCAGAATTCCACTATTTACTATTTAGATGTGGCATTAAAAAAATATACACAGCAGATTTCACACATTCATTAATATTATAATTTACATTCCTGATATATAATAAATATTATTTTATGGCATATATAAGTAATATTTGAATAAATATCGCGAAACACTGTGTAGATATTCTTTGATTATGTCACACATCTGATGTTTCCACTTTTCTTTTGGGGGGAGGGGGGGTCAAGAAAAAGAGAACACTGTTCCACTTTTGCGGAGCGTGACAAAATGTACATCATCCCTAAGGTGTGGCTTATTTAGCATAGTTATTGGTACAAAATAAAATCATGCAAATCATTGTAGTAGTCATGCGTTAATAAGCCTCCTTTTCGTAGTCTACTCCGCTTGTCTACTTTAACATTTTGAGAATTATATTGGCACATGGCAGCTTCTCCTTGCGATTCATCATCTCAAAATTAATCTATTGCACATTCTTGATTGATTTTGATATCACAACTTTCATGGAGGTACTATGTTTCAGTTGATAATTATTATTCCAGTGAGAATTTTCATTTAAAAATCAATTTCAAAAGATAGTTGGACCAAGCAAAAGTATTGCTGAGAAAATACACCAAATTACTTTTCAAACTAATTTAGTTATGATAAATGACAACAAACCTGAGTTCCCTGTGCGTAGTAAGCTCCCGTGACAGGCGTGTACATGGCGCCTTGGTTGTAATCGTACTGCCTGCAAGTAAATGGATTACACATGCTCAACTAATTGACCAATCAATAAAATCAAGAATTTCAGACCTTGCAACATTTATATTTTATGAGCACCACATCTGGTTAAGTGGCAATTGCGCATGCATTTTTTAACCCATGACACCAGGTGACTGAGAAAACGCAACTTCACCAATAACACTTTCTATAACACTGCTCTGGAAATCTTAACAGGAAAAGATCATCGCATCAAATACTGAAAGATACACAGAAATGAAAAATGCAATAAGAAACACCAAGAACTAAATATAATAAACCAAATGATTCAATAGCTTATTGACATAAAAGCACAAAATTTAAATGAGCACAACCTATATTCTAGGGAATTGTTTTCTGGGTTATAAATCAGCTTTTTGGGCCCAGCAACTGATGCGGCTTGCAATTCTTGAGCAATAAAGTCGCTGAAATTTTCACACAAAGATTTTTGTAAAAATAAATAGCAATATACAAACATTATAAAAAATCATGTGTTAACAATGCTTGATTAAAATATAATAAAACATACATCAATTGAAAAATACATTGCAAACATCAACACTTGTCTTGATTTGTACCTTTTCTCCAATATGAAGTCATTTGTGAGTAAGATGTCAGAATCGTCGAGATCTGATGGGGAGCTACTAATATCAGGGCTACTTGTAGCCTGTGGTTTTAGAAGACTCCTACTTCAGTTAAAAATAAAGCAAGAAACAAAAGTGAGTTCAAGAAACAGTACACAACAGTGCTGAATAAAGATACCACCACAATTGACACACACAGTCACACAAACACCATTCATTCAGGGCAGATATGACACTACAAGCACCAGAAACATGTAGGACCAGAGACCGAGGACTCGTCAATATATAATACAATGTGCGTGCAAAGCAATTCAATTTAGAGCCCGTTTGCACAACAATTACAAGGAGCAGTGTGAACAGTTGGGTGATAGACGATTTTGTATACAAATTATGACACTGAGTGAAAGGTTACGCAACAAGGCACCGACATTAAGTAACAAGCTGCTCCCAGTTGTTGTGAACAGTGAGGGGGCCACAAGTGGCAAAGGCCAATGTGAAGAGAATTGTTGACAAAATACGCACCTTCTCACACCCAGCAACATTTTGAAGCATATTCGCTACTTGTAATATCCATAGAAAACAAACGTTTTAAAGACACACTTAAAAACAACAGAACAATTCAGAATTTTTCAGCTTTGGAGTGAGCGTCAAAATAGACTGCTGGGTGCGGAGGTCGCTGCACGCCTCCACCTCCTCCGGTCCCTACATGATTCCCGCACTGGTGCTGCCATCTGCCGAGCTGCTGCCCTGATCCCCGCCTGTGGTCGGGATGTAGTCTACATACTGGCTGTTCTGGTAGATGATCTGCTGCCCACCGCCAGAGCCTCCCGGGACGTGCACCTCCTGCACTTGCTGCAGGCTGCTGTCACCATTCGGATCGCCAACTGCAACACAAGAAAAGGATTTAGGACAAATGTTGGAGAAGCTCAAATCTCAACATTTCAATATAAATATTGACTACATACTCAGGGAACGTGACTCGTTCATTTGAACACTCGCCTTCTATGGCGAGTGACTCAATTTACACTCGCCATGTTCAATCCAAACTAGCCATCCTTAGTTATTAAAGTGTTGGAATCAAGTAATCATACTTGTCGACTGTGGCAAGTGAATTTGAATTTACACTAGCCAACAGAAATTTACACTAGCCAGGGGCGAGTGCCTAATCAACACCCTGCATACTAATCGAATATTATTATACAAAAACACCTGTTCATCAATACGAGATTTAATTATTAGGCTAAAAATAAGGTTAAAAAAACTAATTAACCTAGATATATTTAATAAACAATAAATCCTATTTATCATACAATCTTAACGTTCTACCCAATAATCAATATGAACAAGCAATCCACGTGTCTACTTTTACCAGGAATTCAGATTTTGAATCAAACTTTTCTGTTGTATGGATATTAACTTCAAGATCAGCATGATAAAGCAATTACAGCAATCTATCATTTCCATAAACCATACATTCATCTGTAAACTTCATGCACTAAATGTTAGTGTTAAACATAGATATTGATCCAGACACCTCCAACAGCATGACATGCAACTAGGCAGGTTAGGATTTTGATTTAAGACACCTGATAACACATGTACTAGTGAAATGGTAATAACATGTCAAATAGTGATAACTAACTTCAATTTAAAACCCATCTGATTATAATACAAGTTAACATTTCTTACATTTAGAAAAAGGTCCATTTGGTATCCAATCTGTGTGTCCATAAGGATAAGAATGTGTCTCATTTTCACAATTGTTGACAAAGTGAGAATCTCTATACATGGCAAGCACCGGCATTCTTACTGAATGACGAGAGGCTGCTTACATGGCAACCAAGCTTTTACTGATACTCGCATTTTGTTGACTTGACAGCCAAATAAACACACGTAACGAAACCGTGTTAAACTTTAATGAAGGTATTTCCTATTGCATATTGATTTTTTATTGGTAGTGCTAAATACATGTAGTGCGATCATGCACAGTGATTATTGGGTATTAGGGCTAAAGGTAAAGGCTGCTGCTACTTACTTGTGACTATAAATTGTTGGCCACCTGACTGAGCGGACTGCAATATTGCAGTTGGGGCAACACTCTTTTGGCCCCCATTTGCACTGCTCGTCTGAAATATAAAACAATAAATTTAATTCTTATGTTCATTTTCCATACTGCAAAATATATTATCAAAACATGTTATCTTACAGAAAAATGTGACCTATTCCAAGGATGTATATCATAATAATGTGGACCATAAAGCCACACAGGCAACATTGGAAAATGGAGAAGAATGCTTCATTTGCGAGATTACAGTAAAGATTACATCACAATAGTGTGATCTCTCAAAAGTCTAATCTATACTTTGTAAAGATTCTTAATGGCATTTTGCCAAAAATAAAAAGGATGAAAGGCATTGGTTAGGCTTTAAGTTGTAACCATGACAACACAGGATGACAAAATGAGAATTTGTCCAACATCTTAGTGATATATGCATAACACTCCAAGTTGCCATAGTTTCCACACACATCATATCAATACTGGTGACCTGAAGTGTCCTTGCAATCTCCAAAACAATAGAAGTGACTCTCATCAGAATCCTGGATATGCCTGCTTCACTAATTCACTGGGTTTAATCACACAGAAGCATTCGAGGCAACGAGCAAGAAGTGTCACCATCTCGCGATTCAATACAGCTGATAAGGCAAGTGGAAATATGACATTTTTAGCACACAAAGAATGGCAATGACAACAAAAAAGCGATAGAACAGTTAGCCCATAAGTTATGTAATCAAGGTGAGATAATGTGCACATTACCTGAACCTGGACTTGGCCTAGGCTCTGCATGTCGGTGTGTGTGACAAATGTCTGTGTGGCCATAACACAGACAGAGACAGTTCAAATGTGATTCTGAAAATAAGTCACAAAGGAATTGAATATATTAGTGTGGCAATTGAAAAAGACAAAAACAGAAATTTTGTAAATGATAAGAAAAGACCAAATCATAATAGGATTAACAGAAAATATTATTGATTGCTACATGAAGGAAAAAAATTGTCAAATTGTAAACGTCGTATTGCTTTCTAAAGGTAATCGTAAACGACAGATTTTGCATTTGTAACGGGTAACCAGAGAAGCCATTAGGAAAGCGGTTTTGCAATATTGCACCTTGCTCTACAAGGCCTACTTGGTAGAATTCCAAGCCAATAATTTAACATTTATTGTTCGGCACATCACAATAGACTCCTACAGCTAGGTATGCTTCATTTAATAAACGGAGCATCCTTCAGTGCCTCGACCATAATTGTTTTGGCTATCTGTCATGGTAACATACCAGTTACCTAGATACATGTGATTACATACAGGCTTTCCTTGACAACCACATCAGACAAATTGCAAAGAGCCCTCTTTCGGGAAAGCAAATATCCACCCCAAGTTTTTATTAGAAGATTGAGATTTGGAGGTAAAATGAATGGCAGTGGAGGCCATTCATTAAATGGTAATGTAGCAGCAAAAAGGTCATTTATATGGCTAGGTTTGCTAAACTGCTGACAAAAGATTAAATTGCCAGTGAAATGTCTAAATCTTACACACCATCAAGTAAAAAAAGCGGGAAATTATTATGCTCCTACAAAAGCTTTTAAACTGTAACTATTATGTTAACATCAATATTGCTACTGCTACCAAAATGATTGAAGGTCGACAACTCCTAAGCAGTTTATTCTTATACAATACAAGCCCTTAACCCAACAGAAATATCAAGCTATTACACCTTTTGTTCTGTACTAAACTAATATATCTTAGATCACAAATATATGAATTATGAATAGGTTGATGCTTTGTCCATTCAACAGTTTATTGTTTGGGCACATCTATTACATCTCAAGCTGCTGAGCAAACACAACGAAAATGTTAAGACAAACTCAGTGACACCTAGACGCACTTTTCTATGCTGAGAATATAAACTCCACCATATCTATTTCGGGCTTATTATTCAAATTGCAAGTTATTGAACTTAGCTCCTCATACCAAGACACGTTGTGAAACAATATTCGTGGTTCATAAATCCTGTTCTGTGGGTTCAAAGTAAGAGGGAGGAGAACGATAAATGAAAAAATGTATAAGCCGCGAAAAATTGTTTGGGTGCGCCTATTAATTTTTATCATTTTGTTGAAATTTGTTCTTTGTTCTAATTAGAACAAATATGATATATTTGTCATATTCCCGAAGTTTACCCTTACTAATCCTAGCTAGAAAACAATATCAATTCATGTAAACTCGTGAACATTTCCTGTGATTTAATTTCACTTAATTCCCAAATTTGAGATTTGTAAAATCAAATGCCATGAAGATTTAGGGAGTTACAGTACATCAAACTTCTGAGCATGCTACCCAATAGGCGATCATGGACAATGATACATAATCTTTATAATGACTCATCTATCGCTTAAGCCCAGTCTACATCTCTAAGGCTTCCTTCAAATAGTATCCGACAAGACGTTTTGTCGGACAACTTCGTTGCGATGTACATGTAGACGCGTTTAAAACCAAGAGTCCAAGATTCCTCCATTTTCGGTCTTGTCTCAAGCCGTCGTGAGTATTTGACATGTCAAGTCTTAGTCGTATGAAGTTTGATGTAGTTTGATACAGTCGTGTTGGTGTAGACAGGTTTAGAAACAATACAGATCGTCGGTGCATAATTTAACCAATCATAGAGCAGCATTCAGTTCATAGATCTAGAGTGATACTGTACGTCACCTCGGATGTTACGTACATTGCGCATATGACATAGTAAGTGCACGATTAATCGTCGTAATTTTAGCTGTGTAGACAGGCTCCGTGAAAGACAAAACTTCTTTACATTTTTTTAATCAAACCGCTTGAGACGTTTGGTCGGATACTGTTTGAAGGGAGTCTTAGCGGTGTAGACAAGGCTTTAGGTTTTATGCCAATACACCCCTATATATCCTTGGAATGTTTTGCAGCATGTTTCCAATAACAACTGTCAATTTGTTGTAGTTGTGTGGTCAACTTCAAACAGTCATTTTGTTCATAAGAATGTTAACATTTTGATCATCTTTTCACATATGGTTAGAAAGCATTTAAGTATACCCCATTCCGAATTTCTCGTATGTTTTGAAATAAAGCAGCATAATTTTCACAAATATGGGTACTATGTAGAAAGCATTTAGCATACCCAGAGAGCACAGTAACTCTAAAACCTAGGTTGTCAAACCGGACGACCAACCTCAAAACGTAGGTTGATCAGGTGGTATTCTGGGTCATCCGCTTCCCACCCACTCCACAAAAAACAAGTAGTCGTCGGGAACGCCGTAAATCTCCCCTTCCCCGATCAGGCCATTTCCCCGATCAGGCCATTTTTGAAAAGTAGGCCAAAGTACTCAAATATCAAATCACGTGAGGAGAGTGACATAGTCATACAAAATGTCAAGTTTGGTGATGATAGGTTATAAAGTCTTCCCAGCTCTGGAGACAGATAAACACAAATTCAATTTTATTTTTTTTAAACACAAAGTCGTAATTTCATCAAAAAGTAGGCCAAAGTACACCAAAATCTAATCAGCTCTGGAGAGTAGTACAACACAAAATTAAATATGAAGTTTGGTGACCATAGGTTTGGTGACCAATCAAATACTTCTCCCTGTAGAGTGTTAACAAGGTTTATTACGTAACGCTCGTAAGTTCAAAAGTAGGCCAAAGTACACCAATATCAAATCACGTGAGGAGAGTGATATAGACATACCAAATGTCAAGTTTCGTGATGATAAGTCATAAACTGTTCCCAGAAGACAGATAAACACAATTATGTAATAATTTATTTTTAAAAACACATCGTAACTTCATCAAAAGTAGGCCAAAGTACACCAAAATCTAATCAGCTCTGGAGAGTAGTACAACGAAGCTAAATATGAAGTTTGGTGACCATAGGTCAAATACTTCTCCCTGTAGAGTGTTAACAAGGTTTATTACGTAACACTCGTAAGTTCGTCAAAAGTAGGCCAAAGTACAAACAAAATTTTTTGAGAGGTACTTTTTTCCTCAAACAAGACATATTCAATTTGCAAATCAATAGCTCAAGTAGTCTTCGAGTTATCAGCCTGTTTATTTCGGACGGACGGACAGAAGCAAAGCAAGAAATCCCCCTTCGGACTTCGTCCGGGGAGATTTAAAAAAAGAGGACCATTAGAATCCTAATATCTCTCACTGCATGTGTAAATTTGGCTTTAAAATTAAGTAAGAGGTGCCCTGGTGAATAATGAAACAGGTTCAATTTATACAAAATGTTTTAGATGAACCCCTAGAAAGGGTCAATTTAATTCCCAGGGTCATGACTCCACCAATATTATACGATGATAGCCATATTTAATCAGATGTTTTATATATGGACCTATGGACCCCTGGGACAGCCAGGAGAATGATTCAAATATGATATCATAATGTGACAGCCAAATAAGTTGTGTTAAATGATCATATATGAAGAAGCATTTATTCTAATTTTTTTGGGGGGGTGGGTCAATTTGCCACCCAGGGGCACTATGATTCAAACATAGTTCTGGGGTCACATGCTGTTTCACAGCTAAATCTGAAAATATGTGCAAGTTTGGTGAAAGTTTCATTTAATCAGATTCATCAATTATTGCAATTTTTTGGGGTGTGGGTCAATTGGCCACCCAGGGGCATGATGAATCAAATACAGTTCTGGGATAACATGCTAAGCAAACGAAAAATACAAATTATTTAGAAAATATGTGCAAGTTTGGTGAACGGTTTCATTTAGTTAATCAGATTCATCATTTATTGCAATTTTTGGGGGACGTGGGACAATTTACCACCCAGGGGCATGATGATTCAAATATAGTTTTGGGATAACATGCTGTGCCATACTGATTTTACCGGAAAGTGGCGTAGCCAGCCACTTGGCCGGCACAGCCGGCCGACCTGCGAGTTTAGCTAGGGGGGTCTATGGCATTTTTAAATTTAGAAGCATTTTATCTAGACATTGTATACACCTATAATAAGAACATTTAAAGGATACCACCTTAATTTATTGTTCATTTATATATAACATAAAATTATTTCTAGATTTATACAACAAAATACCCCGCAAACTACCTGGTGCAAGAGGGAGGTATCCAAACAGATTTGGCAGAGCCAGAGCACATGAGAAGTGCAAAATGCGCATTACTCAGAAAATTAGGCCTGTACAACAATACTGATGTGCCTTGCCTATTGCGTGGACCAAAATCTTCACCATATCCATGTGTTTTTTTGACTTCTGATGCTCCACAATGACATTGTCGTATCTACCACTATGTTTGATACTAAAATCACCCAATACCTTTTTCTATGCAGTGATATCATTGTATTTTTCGAATACTTGTCCCTGTAATTTTGCAACATTACGTTACTAGAGAGCACAAAAATTCATTAATTTTCAATAATTCTCATTCGTTTTACTTTAATATATCGTTGACAGGTCTTGTTTGTGCAGGTGCATTGTGCACATCACCAAAACCAGCAGAAACGGTTAGCCTCAATCATCGAGGCTGTCAGCCACATAAATCACAGCATGCGTAACCTGGGCTTCGTACTAGAGACTAAATCTATTTACAACACGTCATTTAAATCGAGCGCATTTTTGAGCGCCAGTAAAAGCGTGTTTACACAATGCGCAGTTCAATCGAGTACATTCGATAACGACTGCGCCCTTATGTGAGCAAAAACTTCGGTATTTTAAGAAAAAAAGTACAAGTTTTTAAAATATGTGCTCGCATTAGAAAAAATACGGAAAATCATTGAAGTCTGACAGAAATCCGGTAAATACCGGAAGAATCGCATCTCTGATAACGGTGAAAATAAGAAACTAGACCATCTCGTGAATGTATACTGTAAATATGAAAAAGTTCTGATAAAAACCCAACAGATACCAAGGGTTATATTTCACTCTCTATGCGGAAACCTCCGACGGGGAATAACTTGTCAAGTAAAAAGCCGTAACGGCAGTGGGCTGTTAATCGTGATTATTTCACTGGCAAAAAGAGGTTTAAAAAACTTCTGACCCCACCGCCCATGCCTTAATGACAGCCCTAATCTCTGGGGGTAGGGATCACTCAGATCATAACAATTTCTCACTGGGAATTCGTGGTGTTTTGTTTTTGAACCTCCACTTCAAAGATCGCCATAGAATCAATCTGCTCTACCGCAATAATTATAAACACAAAAAAATTACTGCTGTTTCAATCCAAGAAAATTAACACCGCAATGTTTTACGGGCTTTTTCACAATATTGTAGACTTGGAGTAGCTAATATCAATAGGACCATAGTATTTCACATAATCATCATGCTTTTAAAGTTCATATTTTACCCATTTGAAAATACAAACTCGCGTAAGCGCCCACCCCATAAATTAATCAACAGAATGATACATGGTCTATCTTAAAAGTGAACATGATGGGTATGTAAAAATAACGTAATGTTTCAAAACCACTGTAGTGCCAGTAGTGCTGAGAGCATATCATAATAAATCTAATTGAACATTCATAAATTAAATCACAAAATTAAAAATTCAATCGATGATGAACCACTGTATTGATCTTGATCATAGATAGCTTGGAAAAAGCTTAATTGAGTATGTCACTATGATATGTTAAATTTGAATCAAATACAATAAAAAATAAGTCAGTTACAAAGACATGCACATTCTTGATGAATGAACAATAAGAAATAAATTCATATATATTTGTCCTCCCCCCAAAAAAAAAGAAAAAAAAAGAAAAGAAAAACAACAAAACAACAAACAAAAATTTCATGTTTAATAAGTAAAATTATTGACAAGTTGAGTTGGGCCTAACAATATTGCACAGCGAGAACCCATGTTGCTTAGTTAAATACTTAATACATCTGTATAGTAAATGATTTAATTAGTTATTATATAAGCGTCGCTCTCCAACTATTATAGTATTTACACAAAGATGTATGTCACAAAAACCCAGTTGAAAAACCATTACAGTTTAACACACACTTCCATGTTTGATCAAAACGCATGTTCAATCACAAAAATGGTTAGGATTAATCAGGAACTGACATAATCATATTGGGTATATCCAAACGAGATCATAAGGAAGGAAAGTCAATAGATCTGTTAGGAACTATTGACATCGCTGTAAGCTCATGGCCAGACTAAATAGACTTGTTTAGGCCCATTCCAACTTAACATGGATCACGAGTTGAGCCTCAAATATATTCGAATACTGCATAAATAGTGCCAGAATACGATTTATAAACTCATTTACCCTGATTAATTACTATTAAATGGAAGTTACTAGCAAAACAAAGAAGTAAACATTGAGATATATGCTGTTTCTAAGAAATTTACTCGACTTCACAAAGAACGTCAAAATTCCAATCGCCATGTTTATTTCAAAGGACATTGGACGTCCCACTAAGAAAAGTTCTCTTTCGAATGCCATCTGATGATAAATCAGCACTAAAATATGTTCTAAACAGTCACAAAGTTCTCAAGTAATGTTTAGCAATCATCAGAGGTGATATGGAAAGTAAAAATGAGCTTACGCGTGGTTGGATGGTAACAGTCGTCACAGCTACGGTGTCTATGGCGTTTATTCCTACGGCAACTGTTGCCAGACGCTTTACATCAGCAGTGAACATATCAATCCGCGAGGTGAGGCGCAGATCATCACAAATCCTATCCCACTCGAATATCACACATATTATTATCTATTTCACACTATATCACAATATGGCACACTATATCTACATGCGTATGACCATTATGTATACCGATCGAACAGGAAAGTCGATTTGTTTTGAGCACTGCTTTTCGTACTCGCATGAACAAAGCAACCTTGTCAGTGAGTCGGTATGTCATGACCGCCATCTTGGCATACGTCGCAACATGGCGGCGCTGGCATGACGATCGCGTACCTAACAACACGAGCATCTCATGCAGCCTCACGCTTAATTCTATGTGTGTTTTCTCTTATACGCATATACATTCTTCGTTTTATAGATTCCACCTGCCTTGCGCCTGCTGTTAGTGTAAATATTTTGGGTTCGATCATACCATATATCGAGGTCAAAGGTCACGTCGCTCATTGACGTCATAGCATTGCATATATTTAGAAAACAAAATATTTGAATGATTTACTAATACGTACATACTTCGTCTACTGAGAATGAATAAGGCTAGACTAAAATTTTGACAAAATACCTCACATGAACGTAATATTTACTTCATGTATATCTAGGTCTAAATCTAATTAATTCAAGCCAGTATTCAGCATGGGTACGTTGTGACATTGCAACTGGCTGGTTTACACTCGGCATATACACACAGATATAGTCTATACATGTTACGACCTGTAACTGCACACTGCCTTTTCTGATTGTAATTTTTTTTTTTTCATTTAGTTGCCTTTGGTCCCTAAATTTTGTTCATTTTTGACCACGTCCTATAGATCTAATTGAAACTGATAGATTTCGCATTTTTGTTAGTTCTTGTTGTTTTTTCTGTTTCTGCTGCCTTATATCCGAAAAATAAAGTAAAGTCCTATTTTAAATTTAAATTTATTTGAACATGTTTCAGCATCTTCAGTGCCCTTCTCAACTTTACAAAACCAAATCAATGGTTTGGTTTTGTAAAGTTGAGAAGGGCACTGAAGATGCTGAAACATGTTCAAATAAATTTAAATTTAAAATAGGACTTTTCTAATTAAACAGAAAAATCTTCAACAACAACTAACAAAAATGCGACCACATGCTGCATACCATATATCACAAATCTTAGTATGATAGATTTCGAGGTGCATGCATTTCACATGTATCATCTAGGACTAATAATTAATGGCTAGACTAGGTATCGTCAAATTGAACCATGCCCGCTTTCTGCCAAATCCTAGCGATGCCACTGAATTCGTAATATCCAACTTTTCTGATTCCTTTTTTTGTGGGGGTCGCTGAACTTTTTTATTACACTATGGTGTACTTTTTCAAATATTTTCTTTTAGCAATTGTCCAAAAATGCTATGACTATGTGGAGGACTTTTGGTTAAGTGTGTGGGGGAGGGGGGTCACTCAACTTTTTAAAATGTTGATGGGGGGGGGGGTACCTTTTTCTTCAAGCCCCAAAAAATGGACGAACCCTCAGTATTGTTATTTATCTATATGCATAGAGCACTGCACACCCAGTTCGTGTGCACATCCAGTTTGTGTGTTATTTAAATGAAATTGTTAGGCTCCAAACAATTAGCACACAATATTACTACTTTAAATATTATTGCTTTCCCGGTGCCAAAGTGAAAAAATAAAATTCCTAGTAAGATCTAATGTAAATAAACATGTTCAAATACCCGATTATAGTCACGCACGATCTGGGTGTGCATGCAAAGAATTGCCCCATAGATCATATAATTTTAATGAATCATAACAACTGTGTCTATCATGCGACAATAGAAGTAGCTTTATTTTGACACATCAAACACTATTGAGGGTTCATTGATAGCTGTGCTACAATTGTTTAAACAATAAAATGCACGAAATGGGTGTGCAGTGATCTAGTTCCCTAAGGGTACAAGAAGTTTTGTAGGTGTTTTACTAAAATTCAATATTCTCTATTATTACTTAAATTTTTACGAATTTCACCTGGTTGTGTAGATAATAATCATAACTAATAGCATAAGGTTTGAAATATGCAAGTCATATATCTTCAAATATATCAACATTTATAAAGACTCGATTTCACAGAGAAATTCGGTACGAAACATTCATTAACTGCACAAATTTAGTTCTGAGATACGCCTCGTTACACATTATAGTAATAGTATTTGGTACTTGCTTGGATGCTCTTTTTATAACAAAAAATATGGGATTGGTGTGACCTACCGGAACAGTGTGAATGGGTTTAATACATAAACAAAAAGAAACAATAAAGTTACACAAAAGCATTTATTGTTATGTTTACAAAACCTAGTTGGAAAATAAATCTAATATGAAGCACGCTCATTCAATATCACACACATCTGTACAGATAAATAACATCTAACGATATTCCCACAATATTGTATTTTTCATGGAACTTCTTAAATACCTCTCAAACTCAGCTAACATACAAAAACATCTAATATGCATGTTGTATTAAATGCACTATAAATGGATCATAACATCAATAATGGCTTATTCACACTTCACATTTATTCTTCAAATAACAATTTTCTATACTACAGCACATGTACATTGTTAAAATCCATAATGCATCCAAATACGCCCTTGCACTAAAAATGTTAAATGCAGATCTATTTAAACCTCTCCAAAATGTTTATCATCATGGTGGTTGGCGAATGTCTTATTCCTTGTATTCTTGAAACTGCAACAACTTTCTCTTCTGATCAACATTCAGCTTTATGGCACTGAAAAAATAAAACTTTTTTAAAATATTGCATATTTTCTATGCATTGTTTTAAACTTTCAATGTATGAAGATTTTTCTAAGCTCTGTGCAATCGTTGTTTTTTTAGTGTGAGAAAAATATTCAACACTATTCAACATTTTTGGCAACCTGGATTGATTTTGGCTGATTATAATTTCAAAGAAGGGTCACCACTGTTAAATACTCGTGTCTCACTCGAGATGTTTTCCAAATGTGGCGACGATTCTGTACAGTGCGGTTTTGACTGCGGCCCGTAGTCTCGGTCGCCCATCCTCATCTTGTTCTACACGACCCACGCTGCGCAGCACCGGGGCTAGCTTCACGTTTTTCTCTAGCGTCTGGAAAGCAGATGAAACAAAAATTTCTAAGATCCATAGTCTCAGCAGCTTTTTGCATCAGATATTTTCAAGACCTATTCACAAAGTCATAATTCAATCATCATCCACTGTGATGACGTCCTACAGTGCATTCTGCACCACTCCAGGGTCAGGATGAAGTTGAAAAGTGCTACGCGTCAGCAGGACAGGTAACACTCAAATATCTACTTGTCCTGTAAAAAATGTACTCGTCCTCCTTGCACAAAGCTCTATATTTGTATGGTAAATTGACCAGAATTGCTACTCGTCAGCAAGACGAGTTGCTTAAACATTCTACTCGCCCTCCACGAGTTTTTACTAGTCAATACGAGCGGATGAGTGGCTAATCGTGACCCTGCCACTCCATAGACATCCTATGAATTCCGATTAACGAATCAACCGTATTTGTGAGTTATTTCCAAGCTATTTAAAGCCAATGGTACATAACATCGCCCTCACCTCATACAGATTGAGCAACACTGCGATGACGTCTGGCAGTGTGTTTTGCACCACTCCGTACACGTCCTCCCCCACATAGGACGCGGCTGCGAGTGCGGCCAGTGCCTCCGCAGCCCACACCAGCCGCGCTGCATGCCGCGCCAGTATTCGCGGTGCCGCACCTTGCAGCGGGGACGTCAGCCAGGGGAAGAGGGAACGCTTGGTGGCTGGTGGAGAGGGCTGGAGAAGAGACGCGTATTTGACACTAGCATTTCACAATGGTGGTATATTTTAACGACTGCGTGAATCACCAATCATTGCACAGAGGACGGTGGAAGTTAGGCCGAAGAACAAACCTTTGATGGCCGAGAATGACAAGAGGAGAGAAAGGGATGAATTATTACACTACCTTATCCTACATAGTGATATGTATTACATTGACAAGTCCCTAATCCATGCTTGTTCAAAGGGTTATGGTTAATATGACGGTGTCTTCACAAAGAAGGTTTCAAATCGCCTGTATACAATCATGTATAAACAGAAGCAGGATGATAGACAAATAAGAGTCATTACACCAGCATATCACAAACTTTACTTTTATATGAAAATTATCATTTCACAACATAATCAATTCATAAAGTTAAAGAATAATACTTGCATAGAAAATTGTTTAGTATGAGCTAAATAGGGTATATTTACCTTTTTAGGATGATCACTGCCATTAGCTGTAGCTGAATTTATGGGAAAGAAAAATAAGAAATTTACTCACATTGAATTTAATTGTAATACAAATAGTTAACGAAAGTAGTTTATTTTACGCATACATTGTTATGATCATTCATAAAGTTCAATAAAAATATATCAAGTAGCCTAAACATTTATTAATTTAATTTCAACCACTAATATAATTCACAATCAGCAAATCTGAACATACAGTGAGCTATCTAATGTTATTCGTTATTTTCATGTTCTTTTTTTTACATTTTTTACATTTCATCGCAATTTCAATTTTCATATAAATCTTAAATTTTATACACCAATTGAAAATGTACACTGGTGTTATATTTCATACTAATGATCTTACATACCAGGTGTGCCTGGTGTTTTCAGCTGTGTAAAACCAGAAGCAGACGTTGATTTTACTGTTGAAGAAAGATTTTTGTGCATTAATAAATCAAATGTTAATTGCATATTTTCTCTTTCCTAGCAATAACACAGCTTTAAATTGTTAGTATCAAATATTCAATTATTTGTGAATGATATTGAAGAAAACCTTATAAACAAAACAAATGTACTATCTACTTAAGAAATAACTTTCACAGATAAAAAATGAGCCAAAATAAATAAATTTGATGAATCAAAAAATTATGTACAAATCATCAAATAGATAAAAAAATTACATTTGATTAGAATTTAAGTTAACAAAATCAAATAAGACAAAATAAGCAATTCATGAAAAAGCTTTATTGCAAAGAAAAATTTTAAAAATGCTTTATAAAACTTGTGCAAAAAAAAATCTTAAATATTTAAAACAATGCACTACTGGACCAGCCTATTTCAAACTTGACAAGATTAAAAAAATAATTCTATGTGCTCACACTGCTATATAATGCAAAGTAAGGTGAAGCGAAATGTCAATTGTACGAATTCGCCATAAATTTCAACATACAACAGAACCTCAAATTGAAACCACCTCTACATGACCATATTTCGTGGTTCCAACTCTTCATAAAGAGGCCACTGAAAACCTCCATAAATAGACATCCTCTCTATCACTTAATGGAAGCCCTCGGATGGTTCTAATTGACATTCTACTGTATCTGAGTTTGAGATAAACGGGTCCGATTGCAAATCAATTTTTCTGAGAATAATGTTTTAATGTTAAGGTTTATACGTACACCCGTTGTTGTTTGTGAGTTTCTGGTCCCCACTGAGCTGACGCATGGGACCAGACGTCAGGGCAGCCATGTTGTAATCAACTAACTCGTTGGTGAAACTGCTTAAAGACTACAAAAAAATACATTAAAAAATTATTTTTTTCTCCAAAATGATTGACACAATCTAACAGTGCACAAAACTAGCTAAAACAGACTACAAATTGGTTAACGCTTGTCTTAACAAAAGCTGATAACAATATGACGCACCACGCCGTTACCCGGGGTCCGGATATCACCCCAGGATGTCGTGAAATACACACCCTGGCATGCCGTGATGCGCCGGTTCCCCCGTGATATCTCTGTGTGCTTGGTGACAACAGCTTTTTACATGATCACCGTATTTTAAGCACAATTATAAACACAATATTGTACTCTCTATAAACCCGAACGCAGTTTTGCAATCATTTTTCGGTGATTTTGACTGTTCTGGTGCAATTTTAATGATACAAACAACAATCATCACGGTCTGCCCGGGGGATTGATGTTGAAAATTAATTAGCTCAAAATTGAATTTTTTATCATTTTCACGGGCCCGGCTATCACGGTTATCAGGGTTACAGTATTACAGGTCATATGTTCCTTTTAATTTTCTATATTTTTCATATAGAACAAATAATTTTAAAGGAGTTTTCCTTTTTGCACAGAAACAAGACATTTTATAACCCTACAAAATTCATACCGACATTAAATTTGTAACATACTTTTAGGTAATAAAAACAATCTTCCAAACAGCTAACTTGAAAATCTACTTGAAAAATGACATTTTGGATGAGAAAACAGGGTGGTGCACCCACCGCCACACCCTAGATCAGCCAGGAAGCAGAGCAGATTAACAGTTACCTGCAGACATGTGGCTGAGATGCCCTGCCACTGGTGGGGGTGTCCGCCCAGCTGGGACAGGCTGAAGATCTGCTGGCGCCGCTCCGGGGAGTGCTTGGAGAGAAGGTGCAGGTCCAGGTAGCCCAGGTACTGCAATAGGGAGGACAGATGATTGTATGTGCTGTTGCGATGAATCCGTAAACTTCTTACATGTCTTAAGGGTTCTGAGAGCTCTGAGTTCTCATAACAGACTCCAACGAGTAGTCGTCGGGAACGCCGTAAATCTCCCCTTCCCCGATCAGGCCATTTCCCCGATCAGGCCATTTTTGAAAAGTAGGCCAAAGTACTCAAATATCAAATCACGTGAGGAGAGTGACATAGTCATACAAAATGTCAAGTTTTGGTGATGATAGGTAATAAAGTCTTCCCAGGAGACAGATAAACACAAATCCAAAAAACATCGTAATTTCATCAAAAGTAGGCCAAAGTACACCAAAATCTAATCAGCTCTGGAGAGTGGTACAACGAAGCTAGATATGAAGTTTGGTGACCATAGGTCAAATACTTCTCCTGTAGAGTGGTAACAAGGTTTATTATGTAACGCCGTAAGTTCAAAAAGTAGGCCAAAAGTACACCAATATCAAAATCACGTGAGGAGAGTGATATGGACATACGAAATGTCAAGTTTGCTGATGATAAGTCATAAACTGTTCACACAAGACAGATAAACACAATTACGTAATAATTTGTTTTTAAAAACACATCGTAACTTCATCAAAAGTAGGCCAAAGTACACCAAAATCTGATCAGCTCTAGAGAGTGGTACAACGAAGCTAAATATGAAGTTTGGTGACCATAGTTCAAATACTTCTCACTGTAGAGTGTTAACAAGGTTTATTACGTAACGCTCGTAAGTTCAAAAGTAGGCCAAAGTACACCAATATCAAATCTATGTGAGGAGAGTGATATAGACATACCAAATGTCAAGTTTGGTGATGATAAGTGATAAACTGTTCCCAGGAGACAGATAAACACAATTACGTAATAATTAAATCATCGTAACTTTATCAAAAGTAGGCCAAAGTACACCAAAATCTAATCAGCTCTGGAGAGTAGTACAACGAAGCTAAATATGAAGTTTGCTGACCATAGGTCAAATACTTTTCCCTGTAGAGTGTTAACAAGGTTTATTATGTAACGCATAAGTCAAAAAAAGTCCAAAAGTACACCAATATCAAATCACGTGAGGAGAGTGATATATTACATACAATTGACAAAATGTCAAGTTTGGTGATGATAAGTCATAAACTGTTCCCAGGAGACAGATAAACACAATTACGTAATAATTAAATCATATTTTTAGGCCAAAGACAGAAAATCTAATTGGAGAGTAGTACAACGAAGCTAAATATGAAGTTTGGTGACCATAACCGTTAACATAAAAGTAGGCCAAAATACAAATATCAAATCACGTGAGGAGAGTGATATAGACATACCAAATGTCAAGTTTGGTGATGATAAAGTTTAAACTTTTTTTAACACAATTATGTAATAATATTTTTTTAAAACATAATCTGGAGAGTAGTATACCGAAGCTAAAAAAGTTTGGTGACCATAGGTCAAATACAACAAGTTCCACGTTCGTAAAGTTTCGTCAAAAATTAGTTTTCCTCAAACAAGACATATTCAATTTGCAAAATAGCTCAAGTGTTATCAGCCTGTTTATTTCGGACGGACCGGATTTTATTCAGAGGACAAAGCAAAGCAAGAAATCCCCCGGACATCAACTTCAAAAAATTATGTTATTTAGTGAAGTAGAAATCCAATAAATCAATTTTTGAAAGAAGAGATGATTATTGCCTTTAACATACATTCAGTGATTCTGTGTTGTATTTTTAAGTCATATATACAGCTTTTAACACCAATAAATTTTTTTCAAAACTTAAATATCAGTTCACGACACAGCAAATATGTCTATGATTTACACCCAATTCAATGAATCACAATACATATTTCTATGAATGAAAAAAAACTGTATTTCTCACCTGCACGAGCGGGTCCTTCTCGCAGTCGAGCGCATTCAGCAGACAGCGGCCGCCGCGGTCACGCCGGTCAAACTGACCACTGTCCTCCACCTACAGCACAAGGTCATCAGAATAATTATGTTGATTGAAATTTTAGAAGACAGAATACAACCTGAAAGGTAATTTGACAATTTTTTTAACGTGGAAATCATCTCCAAATATGTTAGGGGCAAATCAAAGAAAAATGACATACATACTCTTTTTGTCATGATTCATAATACTCAATATAGTTAAAACAGTGGTGGTTGAGTTATTACATAAATTCCATCCATACATATTTTATAATAAATACGATTAGGCAATAAATGCAATTATCAGATAACTTCAGTAATCAATTAATATTGTCTGTTTCTCTGTATACTCTCATTTAAAATATTTTTCTAAATATACACAGTACAAGTGTACTTCATAACCACAGTAAATCATGTTATGTCTGAGACAAAAAGATTTTATCTTCAAGTGATATATAAAAATACTAAATCTAAAAGAAAAAAAACCTGGATGGGAAACTCCACAGGCTCCGTATGGTAAACAGACAGCAGCAGGACAGTCAGTGAAAACACAATGCGCACGTAAGCACCAGTGAGGAGTGTGTGCCAGAGCAGAGAGACGTCGAGGAGGGAGGAGATTCCAGACAGGGACGTGGGGGAACTGGAAAATAAGGCATCAAAATAAATCATAAATTAAAGCACAGGTCAAAAGGATGGCCAAAGAACGAGGTGAAACAATATGCATTTTGAAAGTATTACATATAATCATCACAGATTATTTTCCAATAAAATAATGAAAAATTATTACATTGTACTGGTATCTAAATTTGAAAGTCAGTTCATCGCTCTCTTGACAATACACATTAATAAATATCAAAATTATGGTTTATGTATACTTGACAGGCTATTCTTAATTTTTTTATTTTTTTCTATAGCCAATATTTTTTGAATTAAAATGTTACAATTATCTATACCATAAGAGTATACACGTTGATTGTTTTAGGTCATCATCAATTGAAATTCCATAGATCAAATAGCATTCTAGTTTTTAACTGCTCAATGAGGTCAGAAAATTGTATGATTTGTAAAAAAAAAAAATCGTACTCTGTGTTCATGAGGTTTCCAATGATCCATGTCTTAAACACGTAACCTGAAAATACAAAATTACATCTACTTTAAAATTCCAGTTTTAAAAAAAGCACTATCGAATCAATGTTATAAATAAAAAAAAATAAAATTTGGTTGACATCTATTTACTTTTGCTAGAATTCTTAAAACTTTAAAAAATATACAAATGTATAATTGACTTTCACATGAAATATTCGTACCTAAGATGATGTAGTAACCGACATAGAAATAGAGAAGTTTTCGCAGGACACTTGTTGCAGATTTTGTAACCAAAGAAAACAACTGACTTTTCACACGGAAAAACTTGGCTTGCTGAAAGATTGAATTAAAAAAAAATTGTTTAGACAATCAGCTTTTTGTACCATGGTATATTAGGACCATTTTACTAAAATTTGTAGTGAAATTGTTTCCATACAGTTAATGTTTTTAACCTATTATATATTTTAATAAACCATTATCTAAATTCTACTGAATCAAGAAATAGAAATAAAAATACAAAAAATATCATTTTTGTTACGGTCAATAAGAGATTTCAACATTTAAAATTCTAAAAAAGGCTTAAGTATGAAACCAAATAGCATATTGACAGTTTGCATGTAACGACAGAATGGTCCATGTGCATAGGTCCATCATCAAATATGGGTTATTTCAAATATCACCACTATTCAGATTCAGATTCACTCATATAAAAAGGTCTTGGACTTTCACTTGATCATTAAGGATAAGCTACTCGCTTGTATGTGCGGGAATGCCATGTGGTTTTGTCCATGCAAGAAGAATCCTGCCGAGAAGGTCCAGCCCACGACGGCCCCATGGAGGACGACAAACACGTGGGGCTCGTTCAGGCACCAGGAGCCACTGAGAAACGACACAGAACGTAGTGAAAACTTGCATATGTAGATAACTATAATCTGCATTTTAACTATACAAAATAGGCTTCATTTGCAGTGCTGTAATCGACTAAAGATGAGACATAATTTCAGGAAAAGCAAGAAACTCCTTCATGATCAACTATATACAATGTAGTTACCTATCCGAATCTGTCATATTTGTCTTGGGCAAGACTTTCGCTCTTCTCTATAAAAAACTCCTTTGTAATTACAAACCAATGGCAGAGGTTACAAATGCCTAGTTGATGTATCATATAGAAAACGCTAGGGGCAATTACTTTATAACTCAAAAATCTTTATCCATCCTAACAAACAGACGACAGAAAAGGAACATATCAAAGTGGCCCTGGTACTCTAGGGTGTCATATAAAAAAATGTTAACAAATTTCTCACACAGTCCGACCCACCTGTCATCACAGGGTTGCGCCAGCCCGGCGTACGGTCCCCCGAACCAGCACCGTGGCGCCCACACGATGGCGGCGCCGGCACCGGCGTGGAGGGCACCGTGGAGGAGGCGCGGCGGGCGCAGCACGGAGGAGAGGACGGACAGACGCGACGACGCGATGCACGGCACCACTGCAACATACAACGCTCAATGGATTACAGTAGAATGTATTTGTTGAGATCACCAGCATCGTCGGTTAACACTCATGCATCTTTTACAGTGCATAATTGCCTATACCATATTCGTTCTTATTAGCGCACATGCCCCTTTAAAACACACCCCTGTTTATACAGATAAAATATTATACAAATCTTGCTCTTTTTTTACTGCCAGACAGTCTGAATATCGGCAAAGAAAACAATGAGCAACTAACATTTCATCCTGAACTTTTGATTGGCTGAGGGCGTCACAAATATTTGTGAAAAATTGTTGTTTTGTATGAGTTTTTTTAAAACTTATTTTCAATTACTTGTACAATGAACAATAAGTCCAAAGTAGATGAAGATGGACGACAGATGGCTGACCCAACTAGTCTCAATACTGCAAGAAATGATCTTATTATAGAGGTGGTCTCAATAGAGCTGTTGAGATTCTAGTGTACTTATTAAGTATAAATGATTGCCCATTTACCCGAATGATTGTGAGGCATTATGCCTACAATCTGAGCCAAAATATCACCCGTACTACTTCTATTTTGGCAAACAAAGACGTTAAATAGGATTTGATTGATTGATTTGATTGATCTATGAATTACTTATATTAGTATGTTGACCTTTTAGCTGGAATGAAAGCTACAAAATGGATACAATAGTGGTGAGATATGAGCAAAGCAGCGGTTAGCAGGAGAACTGATAGAACAAGGGGGAAACTCAACATTTCTGAGCAAAATTTATATTTTTCATATTATTGCCATGCATAAGGGATGCACTTGACCCACCTGTCATATGTTTGCTGTTCGCTGTGGCTGTTCCGATGGTGACGAGAGCAAGCAACATGAGATACGGCCATGATGACGGGAAGAGAAGTCCGACTACACAGTCTGCAACAGCACAGTAATCAAATAATTACATTGGCCCAAAGCAGGTCCAATCATTAGATCATTCCATGCATGAAGGAGGTAAAAATTTGGTTCTAGGCAAGTATAATTGGAATGAAAGCAAAGCCAAAGAGCAGTTTAATGTAAAATCAACATCAGTAGATGCAACATTGCAAATAGATGGGCGACATAAACGATTTGGGGAGACAAGTGAAATTCCTGGAATTTGTCTTCCCCTGTAATTATAATGGGAGCAATGAGTGATAGAATGGATGGAATGACAGAATTCTTGACTCTCTAACAGTACACACCCCAGTTCTGTGGCAATATAGTGTATATAGAGCTAAAGTGATGTGCCTCTAGTTTTGCTGGGTGACAGTAAAAAAAAACTGAAGGAAACTTGTACTTATACTTATTTATTTTATTATATTCACAGGTGCTATCTTCTTTTAAGTTTTTATAAAACAAACTGAGATAAAGTGGCTGATTATACAAAGTATTTCATGGAAATCTACTTACTATATATCCAGTTTATTGGGTGAAAAATTTGAAAATTTGCTGCCAGTAGATACATAAATGTGACTGGTGGCAGCAGAAGAACGCTCCATGTGATTGCGCCGATCGTCCGCCATCGCCCCACCTGGCAAAATATTAATGGGAAAGTGTTTTGGCAAGAAGTTTGCTGCACATTTTTGTTTGCATTCTACGCAACTTGAAAATGAGACAGTGATCTCTGCCTTTTGAAAGCAGGCTTAAAATTTGAAGTGTGCAAACATTATCATTACAAAAGTTTCACGCCATGAAATGAAATCACTGCCATATTTCCAAGCAGCAATTTAAGTTACTAGTCCTGCTGAAGAGTATCTATTATGGCCTTAACTGGGAGACTGATGATTGTCACATGAAATGTAGGCGTTGCAATGAAAGGCTTTCTGCGTTCGATGCACATGCATAGATTTCTCTATAAATTGCTTAAAATTAACGTCATATCTGACTAAATAGTGTGGCGTGGCTAAGGAATGCAAGATAATACGTAAACAAAAAAAATTGAATTGGTGTTTTTTTGTTTTCGATACATTGGATTTCCTGTCAAAAATTGACAAACGTAAGGGAACGATCATAAATAATGAGGGGGTGGGGTGGGGTCACAACTTTTTAAATTGTTGGAGGGGATCGGTTAGCTTTTTCTTAGCGCTCAAAAAATGGACGACCCCCCCCCCCGTATCGTTATTATTGATCGTTCCCTAACTCGAACCCAGATATTTGACGTGCTAACTTACTTCGTTCCCAAACCATGCAGAGATGTCAGACATTATAAATGGCCATCAATGAAATAAACAAATTGATCTCTAAGTACGATGCATAAATGTTCGCAAAAATTGTGTGCAGTCGTAATAAATTAATTTTTTTCTTAACAATAATTCCCGGCTTCACAATTTCAAAGTTGATTCACATTGCGCATGTCCAACACATGTAGAGCTGACAAAAATGATCGGCAGATATACTAAGGAAAACATAACGTTCCTAATAATCTCGTATTGCTGTTTGCGTTGTGATATTTGTTTGCGTTGTGAATTTGCATTTGACTATAAGTCAAGATATCGATTATCGGTACATTACATTATGAACAGCATTTCTTTGTCTATATATCTATATATATTTTTTCATTGCGTCGCTTCAGTAGCTGAAGCAAAACCCTTGTGATCACTTCGTTTCTATGTATCTATGTATGTCTCCGGACAAGCTAGATTTTACCGTTACACCGATTTCGTTCAAACTTTACACAGCTATGAGGTATGAGGCGACACCAAAGTGATTCGATTTTGGGCGCTCTGCCAATTAAATTTTGTTTTCTAGAAGCGCTTTTATGACATTTTTAATGATATTAGAAAGGCTGCTTACAGGGCCATGTTTGTTAAAGGTACGTAATACGTGAAACGTTTGCATATGTCAAACGTACGTTGCACGTCACACGTATATTCATACAAGGAGGGAGCTGGGATGGGTGGTGATGAGGATCCAGTACTATTGTATGGCAACACAAATAGCTTTATGCTGGATGTATTGATTCTGATTCATTCTGATGTTTTCTCCTCAAATTCATAGATTTCTTGATTGTAAAGTATACATTTTTTTCAGTATATTATCTTAATTGCCCAAAAAGTCAAGGTCGTTTTTAGCGACGCAGTGTTCTTGAACACTGATACTTACAATATGTAGAACTAACCATTTTTTAAAGTATGGACTGGCAGAGCAAATTCTTATTCTGCTGTAAAAAATTGCCTCAAGATGAATTTCTTTGAACACAAATTTTATTTCATTTTCTTTATAAAATTTATTTATACATTTTAAAACATTGCTTAAAGTATTTTCAGTTTTATAAGTAAAAAATAGCAAATGCACTAAATTAAAAATTCCATCAACTGGTCAACATTAGGCTGTACGGGATCAAAATATCTCACCTAAAACTTGTTTCATGTACATGCACAGAATAGTACCTATATAGTTTGAACCAAAGATTTTAAAGTTTATTCCAACAAATAACATATTCATATGTGATGATATTATAGTTTAAATTATCTTAACATCATTTACAATACTTTACAACAAACATACTGTGAAAATATTCTTCATGCTACAACACAAAACTACTTGCTTGAACAAGGTAAGATATTGTAAAATAAATATTCAAACTAAAACAAAACGCATCACCAGTGATTCACTGGCGAACACAAAAATAGAAACATCTCTGACAATAAAATAATCAGAAAAATAATAAATTTACTTTCAAAAATGTCTGATCATGAACTAAACCAGGAAAAAAAGATGTCTAGTAGGACTGATAAATATGTTTGCCAGCAAACCGACACACAAGCAAACTAACATCACTAAATTATGCAAGTTTTCAGACGCGAATCGGTTTACCAGTACAAGAATCTTGTCTCACCACATTGACAAAAAATTCAATTCTATTGTGTATGTTTACTCTTATGGTCAAAGTACTTGTTAAAGGAACATGATTTTTACTTCATGTTGTTTATGAAACCAAAAATTATGCAATAGGCACTGCATCAAGTTCTTTTAAAAAAATAACAATTAGATTCTGTTAATCACCATACACAGCTATTTTCCTATCTATCCAGCAAGAATATTTTTTATTATCCCTGTACTTGAAGCTTTCTAGCATTAGCCTGGTTTTTATCTATTATATACATTTATTGTCATTGCAGTATGTACACAACAAATTTCTTATTTAGCCCTATTTTCATCTATTTAAATGAAAGCAACAGTTCCACTAGATATGAAAAGAGATGTTTGCTTGTGTACACTTATTTTTTTTTATTTTTTATTTCTATTTACAGTACAGGTTTTGCTTCCAGTTTTTGTGTACAGTCAATTCACTTTAACACGAGCAATCATAAATCACCTCTTTATAACAATGAAACATAATAATTACGTCAAATAACAATTTAAACTGCCGTTCCTCGTTCCAAATTTTGTTTGATTTCTGCAGTGTGTTTTCCATAAAACCTTTCCAACTTTTCGTTGAACTTCTTATTTCTTTCATTAATGTAGTCAATGTCTGCATCTGGATCATAAGCGCGGCGTCTACTGTACTTGCTGCGCTTTTCTATTTGCTTTTCTAAATCTCCTACCATTCTGTCAATAGCATCATCAGAATCTTTGTGCTCTGTTACGCCTAATGTGTCGACCGTTGGGTAAAAGGCATCGCCCATTTTAACTTTTTCCTGGGCATATGCATTAGCATCTGGTTTTAATTGTTTCGTTAATTTCTGATACTGGCGCTGAGTTGCTGCAGCATAGTCAGAAAATCCTTGGTCAGGGTTATGCTTTTTCTTCTTAAACTTTTCCCATCTTTCAGCTTCATCAGCCTGTGTTTCCAACAACTTCACACGTTCATATACTTCACCCGCTTCCTCTGCTGCCTTTCTTCTTTGGTCCTCCTGCTCTTCCCATTCTAATCTCCGTTTTTTAGCTTCCCAATTCGAAGGAAGCTTGTTACGTCGGTCTTCCTCTACAACTTCTTTATGATTGAGTTTGCGAGCTTCGTTACGTTTAAGACTTAAATTTCGTAGCCTTGCCATGCGATCTTGGCGCTTTTGATCAGCATCTCCGCTGCTACTACTTGTTCCTGCTTCGGAGCTCATAACTTTAAGAGTGATACACAACAAATAATGTCAGTATCCAATATATTAATGATAAATTACGTCTATTTTGTAGTTTCTTTCCGCCATTAACTTCCGGAAGTAAGTGCATTGTGAGTAATAGTAGAGGTCTCAGACCAGAAATAACAATAAGCACATTCATACAGAAAAAGTGGTAACGCAGAAGTGACAAATTTGTACATGTTCTGGTTCTGGTTCTTGTTCATTAAACCACAAATAAGCCAGTCCCAGTTGTGGGGACTGGCCTCCTTTGATGAGACAACACATTGATGATGGAGGGTGCATATTCTGCCTATGGGTTGGCAGACAGTTGACTGTTAAAAGTTTACTAGACTCGGCTTTCGGTCACTTTCCACAGTGGAGAATGTCTATCACTAGCTGAATTTTTTATCAGTTTCCTTTGATGATCACCACGGATAGCTCTTCCATTGTGTAACCAAATGTCAATGCTTTGAAGGGATAAACTCATCCAGCTGGACATCTCATGTCAGAAAACTGCTAACGAAATATCAACTTCCACAAGCCTCTGCATTGCTTTAGAGAGCCCCCATCTAAGCAGGTATGGAGACACATGGTTAAGACTGCGGTGCATGATAAATGGACACAACAGTTGCGTGAAGACGCTGAAAAGAAATCAACACTGCAGTATCTGAACTTGAGCCAGTGCCGCACCGACAAACTCCACCAGGTGTGGAGACCCTCTCTAGCCCACTGGCAATAGAGCAAGCCTCAATTCAGGCACTATTGCTCGTTCAGAGATACCCGCTAACAACATCAGCGATCACGGGCACACGGCGTTGTGATGTGTGTCCACTATGCAAGGAAGAGCCAGAGACACTTTCTCACTTCCTATTGCATTGTACAGCACTGCAAAACCACAGATTTTACCACCTACTTAAAATACTCGATACAATCAGAAAATACAGCTTGTCTGTAGATCCGGAGAACGTCATTAGACTTATTCTAGACAACTCCCACCTTCCTGAACAAAAATCCGTCATTCGGAGACCTGTGTAGAGGACTTGTTTATAGGCTACACTCGCGCAATCGGTCCTCTTGGGTGGCGAATGTGGATACCGGAAGGTTTTTTTAGAAAATAGTTTGTCAAGGTGACGATCGCCTACATCAAAGGCGGAACAACAGGAGAAGAAGAAGAATTGGTAAGTCCAAGGCTCCATGCAGAATCTTGTAGAATAGACATAGACATTGGTTCCGCAAGCTTAGCCAGCCAAGGCCAAGAAATAGTGCTGTGACCGAAATGATTCCATGGGCTCCACTAGCCCATCAAGCTGCTCGCCTCTGTATAACTTCTGATGAGTCAACTTCTTCCTTGACAGATAGGTCCCAGATAGCCCCACATTATTCTTAAGAGGATCTAACAATCGTCACATAAGCTGGCTCTCTTTGTCTATCAGGTGAGCTATGGAGATTTCTGCATAGAAAACCCAAACATTGATTTGCATGTGAAGCTGTGTCTAAGATATGAGGCTTCCACCGGGAAGACCATTATGCACCATAGTTATTTGAAAATGTGCTCACCAACAGAACTAATGATATCACCGCCTAGGCTTTTAATTTCCTGAAGGAGCTGATTCCAGAGACTAATTCCATTGTAGCAAAAAGATTTTTTTTCTTGAGTTCTAGCATGGGGGATTATAAATGAATTATTGTCATATCTTGATCCGATGTACATTGTTTTTCAGTTGAAAGTATGACTAATATGAGGGTGCACTGACCACAAAATACAGTTTCAATATGTTTTGAGCCCTTGCCGCTGACCAGTGATGTATAGTATGGAAAGAGCACTACTAGTATTAGTTATAAACAAAGGGTCCATAAAGATTAGTCAATGGTGTCCTAAAATGTGTTAGTTCATTTTGGGATGCTTGCATGTTGTGACACCCAAATATCTAGACTACGAACACTCCAGAATTGTGGAGGGTATCATTATAAGATACTATGGCAGAGTCCTGTCTCTGTCATCTTATCTGCCATTGCTAAAAGTAAAATATGCAATCAAGAATACAGCTTTCACACTTTCCGCACATTGCACAAATTAGCAGAGTTTTAGCAGTGTTTTAGCAACACTTTTAGCAGCACATTCAAGAATACACCCCCAGATCTCAAACGGAACCCAACATCCAGTCTTTTAATACAGTCTTTAACATTTTAGTATCAAAACAAAAGAAAAAAAAAGAAGTATAATCATATGTCTTAATAACCAATATATAAGAAGCCATTGGTACAACCTCTGCGATGGGTGTGCCCATGCATTGATCTACTAATATCAGAAGTAGGACCCACTGATCATGACCTATTGATAAAATAGAAGGCGTAAAATGTACCTCATAAGAATAGCACGTCTCACAAGACACTGTGATGAAATATGTAAAAGGCCTGAAGCTTTGAATAGCCCCTGACACTTATGGGGTCACCACAGAACATCTCCGACTAGCAGCCACAACCCCGCTTATTCTAGTGCTCACACATCTCACCAATGATGCCAAAACCACTGGCCGTCTCCCTCGCGCCTTCAAGCTTGGAGACCTGCACCCAGTTCCGAAGAAAGGCAAGTCTGCAAAGAATGCCACAAACCACAGACGCTAACAATAACAGCCATCGTTGGCAAAGTTGTCTAACTGCACATCAGAACCTTCTCAAAACCACACCTAGCTAAGCAAAGCTGTCACCAGTTTGGCTTCTCACCACAGGTTTCCCCATCCCATGCTGCACTGGTTGTTATGGAACTTCAAGGTGATTTTAAGGATAATGGCACCCCCTTATCCTCACCTTCCTCGACACCAGCAAGGCTTTTGATGTGGTAGACTTTAAATGCATGCTTAATGCCTACACCAGCAAGATGTTACTGGAACCCTGTGGAGACTAGCTCTTCGAGGATAAATACCGTGATGTCCAATCTGTTGTACGCTGGAAGGGGACAACCTTAAAACCTCTCTTCAAAGGCCAAGGCATCCGTCAAGGTGGAATCACATCCACAGAAAAGTACAATTCTGTCAAGAACCTGCTGCTCTCCAGACTCAACAATGATCCATTCCTTACACTTGGAAGCATAGATGTAGGCTCCATCATGGTGGCGGATGGTCTGGCATTAGGCACCTGTTACAAGTACGCCATGCAACTGGCCCTGAACATCACCCAGCATGATGCCTGTCGTGAGAGATACAAGTTCAACCAAGATAAGAACAATGTTATCTTCTACAATATGCCAGAAACAGATCTCAACCTATACAACAAACCACTGGGCACATCTACCTGTGAACCCCATCTTGGTATCCTTCGAATAGCATTCAACAACAAAATTGAAGCTGTTGAAGCAAAAATCAAATCTGTAAGCCAGTGCACCCTCCAGCTCAAGAATGCAGGCTATCATGGACTCACAGGCATTGGCCCGAAAGCTGCTGTTCTCAAATATTCATGGCCATAGTCATCCCTACCCTCCTATATGGAGTTGATGCTCTTGTATTGAGTGACAAAGAAACTACCATGCTGACCACTTACCTCCAGAAGGGACTCCACTGCCTGCAGCATCTCCCCCAGTCAACACCGTCAACAGCTGTCCCAGCCTTCCATTTCCTCTCCGGTGTGGCCCCAGTGGAGGCACTGCTAGACATAAGAACCCTGACATTCTTCTAGAGCACAGTCACCATCAACCATGATAACCCTCCACTGACATACATCTGCCACCTGGTAATCCATCAGCTTGTCACCACAACCATGGACTCTGAAAGCTGGACAGTCAGGATTCGCAGGCTGCTATCTAAGTACCAGCTCCCATCAGCAGCTAACCTAGTTGCTGACCCTCCTGACAAAGAAGAATGGAATCTGCGTGTCAAAACATCTGTACATCCCTGGTCGACTGAAGCCCTGAGAGAATAGGCTCAGAGCAAGAGCATGCTCCAGTACCTAAATCTGGAAGCCTGCCACACAGACAGACTACATCCAATATGGTAAGGACCTGACAGCGCTGGACATCAAGAAATCCACAGTTCAGGCACTCCTCTTGGTACAGCGGTACCCGCTGACCACCTCACACGTACACAGCTGGTACCTGCAAGTGCGATAAGTGGCCTCTCTGCCAAATCGAACTGGAGACTACAGTTCACTTTCTTCTGCACTGCCAAGCTCTTGCCAACTTCGATACAAGTACTTGATGCCTATTCTTGGTGCCTGCCGATCACAACAATTGCCAGTCCTCCCAGAGAAGACTGTGCAAGTTATCCTCGGTCCCACCGCCTTCTCCAACTACTCACACTACTAAAAACTACCCAATTAGCAGTACTATGAACCTTTATTGCCTGTCAGGATGACGAATGTCTGACTCTTATAGACGGTGATAACAGGAGGACACCCCAAGCTTTGATAAGTGTTGTGCCATGTTATAAAATCATTTGCAAACAAACAATTATACAATTATAAAGTATTCTAGTAACTTGGTATACAGCATATGGATTCATGTTAGTTTGTCTTTTTCATTCTTTTGCTGTTAAATATTCTAAAATGATCAAAACTTTTCCTTTACATATCTTTATTACATTACATGTTTCAAGTCAACAGACTCCTTCTCAAATACAAATGTTGATGTTTACACTACCATGACATTGCTATATAGACCACGATATACAAAATATATGGAATGATAGCAGATGTAGTGATGAACTCTAAACTAGATCACTACAAACCAGCAATAAGAAGGTGGTGTTTACAGACATTATAAAAGAATTGGAATTAAATTTAAATTTGAATTAGATTTATAATGGGAGTAATGGGAAATTATTGCTCTACAGTAATATTGGTAATGGGTGCATTATGGCACAATCTAATAATATGTAACCTATTAGTGTTTTTTTATTGTGATATAATCTATTAATGCATAATTGATAATCCTTTATAAGGAAAATGGTATAAGTTTTGGCATTGTTGTATTTTATTCAAAAGTGATACTTTGGAGTAATAATTTTGTCATATTTCTGTATAGTTCTTAATATTTTGTATATCGTCGTCTATATAGTTCTGTCATGATAGTGTAAACATCAACATTTGTATTTAAGAATGAGTCTATTGACTTGAAACATGTAATGTAATAATGGTAATAAAGATATGTAAACACAAGTTTTGATCATTTTAGAATAGTTGACAGCAAAAGAATGAAAAAGACAAACTAACATGAATTATACAATTGATATGAGCGTTTGTAAATGGTTCCGTAAAACCGAAAATAAAATCACAATGCCCCCAATATTTTTTTTATTTATCATTTCTACCGAACTTTATATATTTTAGTTGGCTTAATGGGTGTTTCATTCTTTATCAATGGCGTATTCACGCGACGATTCTTACGACGAAGCTTTTGATTAAGGCTAAACTTGCTTCCTCAAAGATGGCGGGACATACGGCTGGAGATCCTTTGGAATGTTATGGCGTAAGTTTATGCCAGTCGATGCTACGTATTCATATATTACAACACTAACATATGTGCAAATATTTGTGGGATAAAAATAGCTGGTGATGGTAGTAGATAATCCCACTAATTATTTACCTTAACTCTTTTTAACTGCCCTGGGGCAGCCTGCCTGGGCTTGGGCTTTGCAACTTAGAGTAAACTTTATCCTTTAGCCTAAACTCCATGTCTTAGATTCAAGTTTGGTAACCTGGCATCTGTCTAGATGCCTATAGGCTGTCTACTCACACCTACTGTATGCCTCATTTCGTGTTGTCTGTTCGAACTTTTTTTATTATTGCTAGATCTAGTAGTAGACACATTATTAAGGGGACTGTGAACTCTTTTCTTAGGATTTTATTAAACTTTGATTTTTCTCACTCATTATTGCTTCAATTCATACAAATTACACCTTATTTTGTAGATAATTATCTAATCTAATGACAACATGTTTTGAATTGTGTAGATTGATGGAAAAAATATTTTAAAAAGCAATTAATGAAAAAATGACAACTGCCTGCGAAGCATATAACTGATAGTAAAACATCGAAATGACCAACATCACTATTCAGTTACAAAATTTGTCTATTTATCTAGAAAACCTTGCCTCAATTTTTTTTATATTTTTTCCTATTTATCATTTTACATGCATTTTAGGTTTTAAAACCACCTATTTTTCGAATTTTCTTGCAAATCAATACAAAAAACGTTCATAATTCATCAACGAAATAAAAAATCAAAATCCCTAGTAAGGTTTTCTTCAGAATGCATGTATCTTCAAATATATACACGTTTGTGAAAATTTGATTTCATGGTTAAGGAGAAATATAAAAAGAAAAATCCATCCACTATGCTAACTTAGTTTTGAGAAAATGGGCTTTAAACATGGCCTATTAATATACATTGATAGTAGTTGCTGTCTATAAAATGTATCATATAAGAAAAAACTATTGATGATAAAAGGTTCATTTTAAAAAGATGTTGTTCTTTATCATTTATAGCATACAAAACATTGAAAATGTAAAAATTCAATTTGTAGCCCATATAACCTTATAAGCCTGCAAAGAATGAGTCATTGTTTTTCACTCCAGCTTGGTCTTTACAAAATGCGTTGTAATGGGAAAACTATTGAAGATAAAAGGTTGATTTCAAAACATGTTGTTCTTCATAGTTTAAAGTATAATAAATATTAAAAAGCTGAAAATAGAATATTTTTTTCCCTTAAAGTTCACAGTACCCTTAATTCTCTGAATCTAACCAAATATATCATAATATGTGGCTGGGTTTGGTCGACGCAGTGATAGTGAAATCAACCATAAAACACTCAAAGGCGAATATGTTAGGTTTCTCTGAATCATGCTCTGCCCATTCTCACTCAGTCATATACTATGACTCATAGATCTATTGAATTATTTTTGTGTCGCTTCAGCAACGTTTATCGATGAACCAATTTCGTTCAAACTTTACACAACTATGAGGTATGAGGCGACACCGAAGTGATTTGATTATAGTAGTAACCCTAGCCATTAAAATTTTTGTGCCGAGTTGCGTGGTTGTGCTGAGCTGTTGGTCATTACTGAGGATCTCAAAATCTCAATGAATTAATGTTACAAATGTCAATGCAAAAACCCTTTTCTCAAATCTCAATCAATTGATCTCAATGATTTGAAAGGTCAAATCTCAATTCTCAATGAATATCAACAAATATCAACTCTCACTAAATTGTATATCATGGAATGTGACTCGTTCAGTAGAACACTCACCTTCTGTGGCGAGTGACTCTCAATTTACACTCGCCATGTTCAATCCAAACTAGCCATCCTAAGTTATTAAAGTGTTAGAATCAAGTAATCATACTCGCCGACTGTGGCAAGTGACATCGAATTTACATTAGCCAACAGAAATTTACACTAGCCAGGGACGAGTGGCGAGTGCCTAATCAACACCCTGTATATACTGCCCTCATTATTTCAAGTGTGTAAATCTGGTAACCGCCGGGTACACGGTGCAGTCACCCGCTTGATGCATATGGCAATTTAAGATCGCATTTCTGCATTATAATTACATCAGCCGTATGACAGCTACGCACAAGATACTGTGTGATCTCTTTGAAACTCATTGATTTTGGGGATTTTCCTGGTAGTAACAGGTATGCTGGCTTCATGAACACTTGAAAAATACACATTTTAGCCCAACTTTGCGATCAAAATACTGTCCTTGCGCACTCGAATCTAAATATTCTGAAATGACATCCTACTTGATAAAACCATTTTAAAGAGATTTTTTATAATAACAAAATGTGTCTGCGCCTGTTAAGTTAGTTATTGGTGCGTCAAGTACCGGGAGTTATGTAGGTCAGATTTTTTACAATGGGATTAAATGGTGAGAGCTGTTTGAAATGATCAAAGTTTCAAAATGTCATGGCTTTTTTCGGACCATGTGCACAGAGCATAAAATATTTAATTTTGATATGTTGTAGACAAGTGGTGATACTAACGATTAAGTACTTTTCCAAGATGTGTCTTGGTGGAAGTTGTACAATTTAGCACCGAACATGGAGTGTTTTTGTGGGAGTGATATTATCTTTGACACGTGACCGTATAAATGCACGGAAAAGTGTCCGTTTTTGACGTAATATTTCTGTACTTTAAATTGCTTTATTTTGTTGGTTGTGAATTAAAATTCACTGCATATGTATATATTGTATAACATACTGGACAGTTTTTAGAGCAGAGGCTGCTAATGAAGGTTTCCTGGGGCTTTAACATTGCTGATGTTAACACAGAAAATACCAGTACATCGCCAAACAATCACAATGCACACGTGAAACGCTGTAAGCCAAACGCTGCTTTTCCTTTGTTCAGAAATACGCTACACCAGACATTTTCTTGTTTATGTTCAATACTGCACAGGTGCGTTTGTTGTCACTGGGTAGACCCGTGTAGACAGGAAACGGAAGCGAGGGTTTTCTTGAGAATATCGATGATAGATGTAAGATGTTAACCATACAGTACTGAGTAGGACCACCTTAGGACTTACAATGGACGCATGGTCTCTGTAGAGGTGGTCTCTTCATTGAGGTTCTTAATAGTCTCTTTTATGGAGGTTTGGGACTGAGAGATTGTCTATTACAGAGGTGGTCTCTTAAAAGAGATGGTCTCAATTGGACTTTCTACTGCATTTTTCTGAGTTTGTTGAGAAACGTTTCTCCCATGTGGTCTGGCTGGGATCAATCAGATCTGAGAATCTGGATTCCAACTGATATTTAATTTCTTTACAATTTAACAATTAAAATAAAACAAAATTGACAGAATTAGTGTTACGATATTTATGAATTGGACTTGTGCTGTATTTTATCGTAACATTTTCATTGAACTCTCTTATAAGACAGCCTGAGATGGTTAGGCTAGGTAGAGCACAGTTCTGGCTGGATCAGTAAAGTAAGAGTGTGTAATACACAGAAGGAAAGGTAAGGGGAGACCAAAGGAATCTTGGGATGCGAAGTTGTGCAAAAAGGGAAAAAAATCCATCATATCCGGGTATGGGTCAAACATTTAAATGACTGAAAGGCTTCGATGGGATGGCTGTGAAATAGATTGAGCAGTCAGGACGACCCCTACCAAGCCACGCCCTCAAATTGAAATTTGTAATTTGATTGATAATATTTATTGTAGAGTTTATCCTTTTTTATAAAGGAGAACTATTTTCTTACTTCTTAATTGCAGGTATCTATATTATAAGTATTCTAATAAGTCATTTTGATCTTTTATTGCAAAATATTGTAATGTGAATTTGATAATATTGAAAACTGTTAAGATACAAAACGCTCAATCTTGACCCTGCTATGTAAAGATAAAAGACTTTCAGCCATAAAATGTTCTCAAAATATTGTAGTAAGATTAGTTGACTATACTTTGAAAATTTGCTCCACTTAATAGAAGATGCTGCTAAAAGTGCATGATTCCTCAAGCAATTAGCTCTGTGTCATTGCAAACTTTGCGACCAACGTCAATAATTCACGTTCTCACCTTGACGTCATTAGCACGACTTTAAAGGTGCAATCAGTGAGGTTTCCCCTCACTTAAAGGCCGCATTAGCCTTAATGGGAGCAGACGCTTCCCGTCACGAAACACGACAAAATCATAGCTTGGCAGAGATATTCCTGTAGGGGCCTTTTAAATGAGAGCGAATCTGGCAGGTGTCAGTCTCCGAACACAATGCGGTGTGTGCGGCAAACCGGCGCATGACACTGATTGTGTTATGGGGCATATCATCATCCCAGCTGGGTGCTACTGGGGAGGCTCAAGTCTTAGGGAAGCCCTATTGGGGGTGTGGGGTGGCTGACTGGCTGTTGAACATGTTTACTCATCCCAGCTCTCACAAACTGAATTCATATGACAGTGTTGTGATATAGGAACATGTATAGGCACTATTGAAAAAATTGAAAAAAAATCCCGATAAGTAGTGATATTTTTATACGAAAAATAAGAAACTATGGACCAAGTTTGCATGATTTGCACCCCCCGACCTTGTCCACAGCATTGTCTGCCTAATTTCTTAGTCACATCATTAGTGACTTTTTTGAGAGTGACATGCAAAAAATTCTGTCATCGAGATGGTGGGTTAACAATGTCAATAATCACTGAGCGGTTCGCCTATATAATGAGGGAGCACCAGTTCCGCTCTAACGAGCAGGGCACGTGGCCTGCTCTTGCTTCATTAGGCTCTCCACTGGGCGGGAACCGGTGATTCTCGTGTTCCAGTATTGATCTGCTGCCTGATCAGGCGCTTCTCGGTAGGTATTGGTCTGATTTTTTTTCAGCTCATAGTTTTAGGCATGCTGATAATATAATGATTATCTTTAAAGTTGTTGTAAGATTGTTATTGTGATTGGGTGTAATTCAACAGTCAAACAGACTTTACAGTTCGTACATTTTTGCTGGTTTAGTAGAATCACTTATTAGAATCTCATCAATAGAGAGAGCCTACTGCTATCATCAGACTATTTTTCTCTGTTGCAAGCCTTAAAAAAGAGACTGCCGCAAACAGTCATATAGAGGTCAGCTGAAGATCACTTGAAACCAGTCATGAGGGTGGTTTGAATAGAGGTTTTACACGCATGTTTAAAACCAACACACTTACATTTTAGTGATGTCGGTTTGAAAAAGCATTTGGGAATGACTGAGCGCATCTAACTTTATTGTTAGTGATGATGAACACCCAGGGGATGAACACAGCTACAGTTAAGATATTAGATTTCTCCAATACATTATTTGTAAAGTAATGTATAACTAAGAATTAAGATGGTTCAGAAAAATGCTAATCAACTGCTTATTTTGATGTGTTGGATCTTCATTAAAATCAATAAATATTCTATGAACCCCTTGTGATTAGCCAATAAAGCATAAAAGCTCGTATCTGCTTAGTCCATGCTTGATGATAAAATGTGAGTTTTAAATGCCAAAAATGCCAAAAGTCGCTCAATTTTGCTGTTTTCGACTAATATTTGATTTGACAAGATGCACCTTCACTGCAAAGAAAACAAAAACAAAAGGCATAATGTGAACTTTCTACGAGCCTCCATGTCCACAGCAGCCAATGAAGCGTGTCGTCCGTGTTTGGTGATGATGCTCGGTGCAGGAAGCATGGCTCAGTGGATGAGTGCAGGCCGGGCTGGAGAGCAGCCCCGGGTCACAGACCAGGGAAGAGAGCGCTCAGGGGGCTCATGGCTTTCAAGGGTCAGGACCTGGGGCTTGTTGTGACATTCTAACAACCCTTAATGGTCTTTACTTGGTTTAAATCTTAGTTTTGGTATTATTTGGTTTTCAATCGTCGCATGTGTTCTATCATTTGAAATAACCAAAGTTGCAAAGTTATTGTTTGGAAAAAACTATTGTTTATGCATCCAAACTTTATTTGGACAATATGTCATTAAGCTACAAAGATTGAAATATTTCGATGGTCTGATATTGCTTTAAAGCCATTAAACAGCAAGCTTTTTAGTACAAATGTTTCATTATATATTTTTATGAGGTAGAAGAGCACTACTGAACATTTTATTGCAAATAGCAACATGACCTCAAATAACATTGTATGTACAAAAACATTTTGGATGTAAAAGGCACTCCTAAAAAGCTGCCTGTCTAAAGTTAACATTCTGATCAGCATTCTGATCTGGTATTTTCTATTTCCCACAAAGCAACATTATGTATTATAACGGAGACCACACATTTTGAAAATTCATTTTAATTCAAGTGATTTTTAACAATCGTTTGGACTCGTCGTACCCGCATGACAATTGTAGATATCCGAAATGTCCAGCTCATCTTAGTTTCATTAAGTAACACCAACCAATTAGAGTGGACACTTTGAACATTAAATTACATCTGGTCGTGTGTAATAACAACAGACCTCCCTCTGTCGCCAATTACCACCTCAAACAAACAGCATAATTCAATATTCATGGAGACCGGAGACAGAATGGGTGTAAGTGGATCCATTCAGAGGGTCAAATTTTACCTAAATTGTAGCTTGATTATCATAATATGGTTATATATATGTGCTATTTGGCATTACCAGCAAGGAATTCTTTCGGATGAGGTCTGATGGTCACTGATGACTGGAAAGTCATGAAAAAACAATATTCTTTTCAATTGAATGGTGTGTGTAATCTATCCCTATATATTGCTACACTGCTGGGTAACCTGCAAGGGATTGGATCCCCGCAATTAGTGGGCGACTGTAAGGCGGACAGAAACAGTAACATCCATGATAGATCCGCCATTCCAATAGTTTCTGTTTGTGTGTGTATAAAACAAAATTCGTTCATTCAACCAATAACCAGCTCTAAGTGGTGAACTCCACATTGATGACAAACCACTATCAACACTTAAATTAATCAAACTACAAAGCGACAATGTCCACACCAGATCTGCAGCTTCCCAACAGACCAGGTTTGTGCATTGAGCGTGTTTCATTACATTGCCGGCCCCTCCCCGGCCACCCATCCCCAAGCTTTGATGCTCGTCTCCGCTATGAGCCGTAACCAGTGAGGAGGTTCATTAGATTATGGCCGATTTCCCCTGTTGTCCGGTCATCTCAAAGGCTGGGCGGTCACTAGTGGTCAGTGGTGGGTCAGTCCGCGACACGCGCCGTGGAGCTAATTGGTCCACTGTGGGGATGTCATAAATAACACGGTGGTGTCGTTTTCTCCTTGTGTCTGTGCTAAACGTAAAAGGCCATTGTATGTATGTGTGTAATAATGAGTTCTTTTCAAAATCATAAAGTTTGTGAAACAAAGCTTGAACCACGCTGTACTTCAGCAACCTCGATTGAAAACCTGTATTACCCTTGCAATCTGACTATTTTTTGCCGTCCCAAGACTTCATAGAGACATATACAAACTTCCATATTGAAAATTTGACACCCCCTCTATTGAGACAATTAAGGCCAGTCCACTTAGCGGTAAAAAATTCTACTGTAGTCGTTTTGGATATTAGAAATCTATTTTCCATCTCATAATGTATCTGGCAGGGTGGGGGAGCCAGCAAAGGCCAGAGGATCTGCGGTTTGAAAGGGCATTGTCTGGTAAAGATTGCTAGTTCAAGAATTATTACAATGATTACCTGGTAGCTGTATACTTTTGTTTATTTTATACTGTAATTTTTCCTATTTGATGGTCATAATCATTAGGATAGAGAAAAAAAATGATATGATTCTTTGAGATGGTAGTTCAAATCATGACAGAGAGGCTAACTCGAATGGCACCCGCGAAAAATGAATTCACTGTCCTTTGAACCAGACATATCATTGTGCAAAGATAGAATAGTGGTAAACACTTTTAAGTAAACATTTATTAAAAACCCAACAGGTTACAAACAAACAAACAACAATTATCAAACACCTGCAGAGTGATGATAATCCGTTTTCAAGTGGCAGTGTAATAATTACGCCTCGCCCTGTAGCCCTCTCCGCACCAGCCACAGGGTTAACGAGCGAGGAATCAATTACGCATCCCGCGGAGAGCTGCGGGGGTGAAAGGGTTATGTAAAGGACACTAATGGCGCTCTCTTGATGCAATTGTGGGGTGAAAACAGAAGAACCGCTCGGGTGGAAAATCCCAACATGCTTTGTCTTTTACAGGCCGCTGCAAAAACTAGTTGATTTGTAATATGCCTAATGGCGAGACCCTCAGCAGATTCTTCACTGCTCAGTGGGGCGCTTTTGTCACCGATTTTTGAGGACATTTAAATGCGCTGACTTTGATTTGTTCGCGTATTGTTGGCGAGGGACCATCGGTTCTGTGGTTCGTGTCGAGCATTGTTGGCTTTGGATTGTTTGTTTTTGAGTTGGAATTTGGAGTAAGGAAAAGTCGAGATCTATGGTTTGGGAGAACAAAACATTAGTTTTTGTCAATATGGAAGATGTTTACTACCTTATGGACCCACACTAATGTAATGCCCCACCCCCAAAATTTAGACGTAAAAAACTAGACCATTGAAATTCCAATGCAAATATATGATCATGTGAAGGACTATCCCTTACCATGACTGTTTTTCAATCTAAAAACCTTGTTTTATGCATTATATTGGAGATGACACTTTCTTATTTTGGGTGTATCCTTGCTGTAAAATCATAAATCCAAACTGAGTTTCATGTCTCCTGTTCATGACTATTTTTATTTAGCACCATGATGGTTGACACACCGCAACCTGAACCAATCATAAATTAAATGAATGACTGAAATGTCACAGAAGGACTAAAGTTGTGCACCTGGGGTCTTTTTTACTGCATTGATTATTATGTTCTTCCCATAATGCTTTGCTCCGTACCCCCCAAAAAACTGAAATAAATTTATGTGCCAGTAACATGTACTGGAGCACCATTTTTGACACAATATGTACGCCTTTTTCCAGGATTGCCAAGTAGTACATCTATCATGAGAATGAATATAGATTTCAGACCCAAAATATACCTGAATACTAATTGTTCTTTCAAAATACAGATCTACCCTCTGTGTCATTTTGTTCAATGATTTTATGAAGTAAAAGAGCAGAAACCATGCATCCCAGCAATATGTGCTTGTGATTAATGTTAGATAAAAAGTACTGAATATTTGTTACTTTACACTCAGTATTTGTCTAATGCCCCTTGGGGCAAACCCAAAAATTCTTTGCAGTTTTGATGCAGAATACAGATTTTGAACCTTAAAATACCCATGTCCTAAATATAGAATCTAGGAGCAAGGAAGGATTAGCACCTCTGCTTTTCTAAAAATTGAAAAAACGGGAATCATCTTTACGAAGACCACCAATGACAGCCTCAAATGATCTCAATACTGAGGTGATCCACTCTCTACGAGAGGTCGACTTTTTTTTGTTTAAATTTATTTGTGTGAATAATACTTTGTATGATTGTATTTTATAATTTATTTTGATGGATGCGATTAATTGGTTGTACTACAATGAGAATTTAATATTCAATATTTGTTTCTGGAGGATGCTTTTTCCAACTGACCTCTCTGCTAAAATCCGGTACTAGCAGGAGTTTTGCGTTGCACAATAGCACCCTCACCGAAATATGCGTTCAAAGTTACACGTCGTACCAGTCAAGTAACGAAAAAGGGTGTCATATAAAAGATATAACAGCAATCCTCTTTCAATAGAAAAGAATGTTTATTGATTCACGTTGATTTCAATGATATCATTTACAAATTTACAATATAAACATGCAATCTTTAGGACATTATATATACGATTATTCTGAAACAAGTCTTACAGCAAAGAATAGATTACACAACGTTCTCATGACAACTTTTGTTTTCGTGATAATATGGTACACACTCGTTTAAAAATGTATTTCATCAGTTCCACAGATGCTTTATGACCTATTGAATTCAACAAAACCAAACACGACGCTGAAACATTACTTGCTTTCCAAATATTTCATTTGGGAACAACGTCGATCACAGTTGATGACGTCACGAGTCGATATGAACTATTTTTTGTGAGTGTCAATCTGGGAGATTGATCATACATGAGAAAGTTATGATACAACTTATTTATTATAAAAACGAAGCAGATACTCGTTGAGTGTGGAGGTGATCTTATGGAGGTTAACTATGGAGACTTGCAGCCAAGAAAAATGGCTTTGTTATAGAGGTGGCATCTTTAGAGAAATGAATTGAAGTGGAGGTTTTAATTCAACTTCAAGTTTTAGTATTGCTCCGTGTTCATGACAGGATCATTTACCCCCATGATGAGGAAGCGGTTATGGCTGTCGTTTCTGTGATCCCGTCAATGATCAAGAGACGTGATGCAAACCACTTCTGGTCACGCTGTAATGACATCAATAGCTCGGCCACATGCAACCGGCTTGATGCCTTTTGTCTCCTCATTGAAGGTTTAAAACTACAGCGGAACCTCTATGTAAACCACCTTGGAGAGTGGTCTTAATCATAATGGAGAGGTGTTCTTTGTATGGATGTTTGCAGTAATGTCTTTATTAGAGGGTTTGCTACAGTGTATGTCTAATTGGAGGCAAAACTGTTGTTTTGTCAGGTAGAGAATATTGTCCCTACCTATAGCTGTTTTGTTGTTTTTTTTCAATTTTATTTTTTTATTTTAGTTCATTTCCATGCAACCTGTATAAAAAAGGAAAAAAAAAGACAACTAATAACAAACACAAAAGATGTAAATGTTTTAAGGGTCAATAATTTAGACTCTTCTGTATTATCTATTAAATTATGGCAATGATTTCATGAGATCAGGTGCATCAACCCTGCGGAAAAGCACTTGTCAGAACAATGGTCTGACATTATGATATTTTACATGCATAGAAGTGATTGGGCATCTTCATTGAAACACGGGTTAGACAGGTCTCCAGAATGGTGATTGCAAATTGGCTAGTTAATAAAAGAGAGAATAGTTTGATCTGACGATTTATCAACGTGGAAGCTTTGATACTTTTAGACTTGACCATTTTTGCTTTCTTTTTATGAAAATAATTTTTACCTATATATTCAAATCCAACAGCATTGCTCGCGATAACTCAATTTGTAATAAAGCACAAAGTGATTCAGATTCTGTGGATACTTTTATGACTAATCAACTTATTATTAACTGCATAATCCTCAGGGAGTTGAGAAAGAAACCTAATATTGTAAAAATGCCTATTACATGTACTTGCTACCAATTTAAAGACATTAAAATTATTTTAGCGTGTTTTTACAACTGGAATGAAATTTGCAGGGCAACAATATCATTTACATTTTATACATGGTAATGAAGGACACAAAGTAGTCAACAACCAACCTGTTCATTCTATGTAGCAAGTCGTTTGGCTCTGTCCACCAGAATCACTTCAACACCAATCCCTTATATTATATTTTGGTATTTATTTCTAAGCCAATGACTGGAGAAAACTTGCAATCAACACAATCAGAACCGAGATCATTTCAATCCCAATCAAATGCATAGAACATCAAAACACACCAGTGAACCATCCCCTCTATGCCGTACAACCATTAATAATGATCCCGGCACGGTCCACATCACCCTAAGACTCACCCCCCTACTTTCCTCAAGACCCGGGGGCAACAACCACTCAGCAGCCAATCAGGTGATCTGGTGAGTGGCTCAGTAGGCAGGTGGCAGCACCGTCACTCACCATCCACGGTAGTTGTGGGCGGGGCCAATAGAGGGCGCTCACGCCACCACCGGGGTGTGATCGGTGAACATACCAGGGGGGTGCACACTCGCTGGTGATACGGTTAACATACGACGACAATCATGGATTTGATGATGTTGACTAGATATTGAAGCGATGTTTTTGTGATGTTTAGTGAAATAGCATTGAGCAAGACTAGGGTTTATGGAGTGAGAGTGATGCGCATGATAGTTCAATTTTTATGTGAAGACGGTCATGGATCTCCTGATATGGACTAGATGTTGAAGTGATGTATGTCAATATGATCTGATGACAATACTTAGTAGTAATTAAACAAATATGTCCTGAGCTGTACAAGAGGTGATTTAGTTAGAAGGTGGATTAACATATGCTGGTTGTGCGCAGGATTGTGATCCGATATAAATTGTACTTTTAATTTAGGATAACTAACATGTTCTATAGCTTTTATATTGATAATTTAAGGCTATTAGTAAAAAAAATTACAGTGATCGAGGCACAGGTCTAGGAGCAGAGGATTGGGCGGTTGGCTAATATACAGTGTCATGGTGTTGAGGAGCGCTTGTCATATGTTCGTTATACATCTGTTGTAGGATTATGAAGCATACTGAAGCGTTGGATATTTATTTTAATTTTGAATAATAGATTAGTAAAAGGATTGCATTTATTTGGTGCTAAGGAGCTGCGAAATCCTGGTGCATGAATATATAAGTTTGTGATGGGACGGGTTTGACACACTCATGTAATAATATTATTAATTACAAAATGTCGATAGTTTCTGTTAGGCAAATTACATTTTTGAATGTTCATGGAAAGGAAGTTATAACAATGAACCCAGTTTAATTAGAGGATGACAATAAATAAGTGAGGATTCTTGAAAATTTTGTGTTATCAATTGTTTTTAAAATTTCCTATTTGATCTCAGTGAATAAGCAAATAAATAAGTCTTTCATAGTTTACAAATCGTAATTTTAACACTGTCATTTTGCAAGGTAGTGCACAAAAATATCAATATTGTGGCTTAAGATGTTGCAAATCAAAAGACGCGTTTTCTTATGTAGTGCAGTCGGTATGATCGCATAATCCAATTGGTCATAAAGAGAAAAATGTTTTAAGTAATGACTATTAAAGCTACATTTGTTGCAAGGTTTTAGTAATTTATTCTGAAATTCAGAATTTCTAAGATTTGCATGATAAAATCTTATCCCACGCAACCACTGGCTCATTTTCACACCTTGACAGAAAAATGAATTCATTTGCAATTTTGTTCAGCTCATTATCATTCATATCATCTGAAAGCATAGCAAAGAATGAAAGTTGATTTTGTGAAGTAATAAAAACAAACTACTGGAGAAAACATAAAAGAATGAATTAAAGAGACAAATACGATAACCATCCAAGATGGCGGCCATGAATCGGTCGGAAAATTAGAAGCTTCCCGCGGACATGTGAAAAAGACATTTACGCTGGATTTAGCACAGATTTGTAGTGTGGGGACAAGAGAATGGTGGAGGTTACATCAAAGACTCATCGCAGATCAGTGGATATGACAGGATGCGTCAGTTTAACGGGCTTTGATGATGTGAGGCAGACGACTTTTTTCCCCAATATGGGGGAGATGCTGCGTTTGATGTCTGCGGCTGCTGTTGTACTTGCGAACCTCCAGCTGAGATGTACTGCTGATTGGATGGTGCAATAACGCCATATGATATTTCATATATTTATGCACTGGGAACAAGCTTCTTTACAAAGTCAAATCGCTGAATGCAAAACTAAGACATTGTGCCTTTAATTTATAATGTTTAAGTCAATTTCATTTTTGCAAATTGTTTGACAATCACGTTTAGTAGCTTTGAACTCTTATCTCTGCGCAAGAACATTCACATGACGTTGGGTCAATGGTGATTATTTGAGACTTTTTGTGAGAGTTGATCACTACATACTGAAGATGTGACAACAAAGACACCAAGAACTGGCTATCATCTGTTTTTCTTATTCTTTCTACACCAACCAAAGGCACCATACACGTTTAATTGTCAAGTGTGGAAGCCCTGCCCAGCTGGGTGGCTGCTGCTGACCCCTCCAGGGTGTTTCCCCTTGTGTTGGCCACCTGTGATTGGCTGCCGTCGTCACCGTGACGACGACGATGTGGAGTGACGAGGGCTCGCAGGATGGACACCTACTAGACAACCTCCCTGTCTCCCCCGAAGACCAGCTGGTAAAACATGTACCTCAGAAAATAGGGCCTAGTAGGGTGGGGTTTCTGGGGAGTTGAAAGTAGAGAGAAACTGGCCTGTAACGGAATGTCCATATACAGATTTCAAGGTTACAGTAGGTTACAAACAGATCCTAACGTCTTATTTCGCTTCTGTGTCCTTTTAAAGGTACCAGTACTGATCAGTACTGTATGGGTTGACTGCTTTCTAGTTACTATGGTTTATTTGCTGCTTGTGTTACGATTAGTCCAATCAACTGTTCCCTTTGGCCTCCAATTTGAAGGTGCCAATGATCAATGCATGGACTCTTGGAATTGAAGCAGTAGCTATTGAATTTTTGAATGCTCCAGAAGGGCTGGACAAAATTACTAGAATCTATCGTGGGCAAGCTAATTTCCAATTTTAACTGCGCCCTGTCCTAAACTGTTACATGGCCTTGTGATTTTTATTCAACTCTGTACACAATATATTGAAAAGCAAACTATCATACATGTAAGGAGTAGAAAAATGCCTACAATTTAACTAGAGGCGCTTGCTGGGAAATTGAAAAGTCACTGAATTACGTAGGTGTTGGTTTGAAAACAAGTGTCAGTTTGCAGGGGAACACATCTAATATTTAGTATATTGCTGCATAGTGACTTCCAATTTTACCTACCCAGGTAGGCAAGTACCATGGGAAGAGAAAAAAACAAACATTCTAATGTGTTTCATTTTGGGCATCCTCTTTTTGTAAATGTCCACAACAATGCCAACTTTTAATTAAGTGTATATGTTTCACTAGTAATTGATAGATTAGGAATGCATATTTTATGAAGAGTTGCAGAAACTAAAATGACGAAATGATGATGCCGTTATGGAAGTGCATTTCAAGATTATAAGAAATTGTCTTTTACGGACAGCAGTGAATGTATTGAATGACAAAATAGATATGTAAAATCGAATGAATCTTGTATGCAATGTAAGGTCTCATTATTCCAATTTTCTTTATTTTTCCATTGCCGAATAAAGTTAACAAAACTAAACAATTTTTACATTTTTATAACAATTTTTGAGAGCTAAAGTCGCCCTTTCAATAAACATAAATAAGATTACAATGCAATGAAATCAACATAGTAGGGTCTACATTGTAATCTTATTTATGTTTATTGAAAAGGAGACTTAGCTGTTGAAAACTGTTATAAGAATGAAAAAAATGTTTTGTTTTGTTAATTTTATTAGGCAGCAGAAAAAGATAGAATATTGGAATAAAATAGATACGATTACAGGCACACTCCATTTAAAGAAATATTTGATTAGCAGAACCTGAATATTAAATCTACTAAACTATTGTTTATTAAAATAATTCTTATCTGACTAAATAGAGCAGAACAAGAACTTCAAGAACCCACCTCCGGGTCTACGATCGTGCTCCATGTCTGATGTTTCCTCTCCATGATTTATGTGACTGCTTATTACCTCGCCTCATCATCTCTAACCTCGGTCAGCGACAATGTCAGGGTGTGTAACCTTGGTCAGCTGATCTTCATGATCTATTAGCCGGGGACAGTGACCTCCTGACCTCTGTTTTGTTAATCACCCTTTCCATGTACTAAAAAACCTATGGTAAGACTAATAGGACGCTGATCTCTACTATGGTACTTCAATTGAGATATACATGTATATACTGTTATTTGATGTGGTCAGCGGTCTGAGCCTGTCTCTTGTGGAGGTTGATGGTGGTCGCTTTATGAATGCTTTGGACTGTACAGTGAGAAATGGTCTTATCATTGAGGTGGTCTCTTTATTAATATAGCGATGGTCTTAATTGAATATTTTTGTGTACAACTTACAGTTAGATGTACATATGTGGAGCCTGTGGAGTCTTATATTTGAGGAGCAGAGTTGGGAGGATATTTTGGTGAACATTCAGGGAAATATTACAGATTTTTTTTCTCGAGGGTGAGTAAAAAGACAACTATGAATCTGTACAAAGTAGCAGATGATTTAGACCTGGATGCCTAAGATCTGGAAGATCTAAGGGACCGAAAGCTGTGCTTTCGGTTCCAATTGGGGCTACAGATGATTTAACTTTTGTCCTGCAAGGTCAATGCTGGGGCGATTTGCAAGTGACCAACATTGTGGAAGTTTGTAGGATTTAAAGTTTTTAAAGCATTGTCAAATGATGTGATGGGCCTAGAAAAGTTGTGTGACTAATGCTGACTGTCGTACCATATGATTAACCTGTCATTTAAGCACATTTGTTATTTTAATTTATGGTAATAATTGTGCAAGACTCTTGTAACTGTTGTATGAGGAAAAGTGTTAGTGTGCATTAGTATTCTTTTTGAAAAATAATATTATTTGATCTATTGTCTACAAAAGTAGAAACCCAATGATATAAAGAGTAATTTTCACCAAAGGTTTTGTCTTGATGTAGTACTAAGCGTGAATCCTGTATGCACTTTGGGATGGTGGCTATTAACATTTATAACTGATAATAGAATATATATAGATCTGCTTATTTACAGATTTTATTGCTGTCCTATGCAAGATGTTGAATCATGGATATATTTTTAGCCATTAAGTCACATTTGGCAAAGTGTTACTACCAGTTGACTTTGGTCGGCAGGAACGCATATCAGTTAATGATTTGCACAGCCAATAATTCATAAAGATCAGATAGATTCATTTGTCTATCTGATTGTGGTGAATTTATTGAATTTTTTCAATGCAAATTATTGCAGTTGTCAATGATCAAAGATTTATCCAACAATTTTCATGTCAACGTTTACAGTATCTATATTTTGTTATTGATTTGGAGATTGAAAACACAATATAAAGATTTCCATAATGATTAGAGAGAGTTGTTAGCTATTTAGGTGATTTTAATATGTTTAGTTGGATTATGATTTTTTAAAATATGGTAATTTATGACAAGATTGATCAATTGTCTGTGATAGAAGTAATAATACAATGTAATAAAGCATTGTGTTAAATAATAGAATGTTGAATAAAAGCACAAATTTATAAGCAGCAACAGCTTTGCATGAAATTCGTCTTTCATATTTTACAAAAGTATTGAACAATACATATTGAACCAAAGGAGCAAACAAGAGTTAATTATATCTGAATTAGACCTTCTAAACTCAACCCGTGATAGATCTCATGACATTACGGTCACAGTCACACGTTCGGAGCCATAGACATTATAAGAAGTCATACCGACATTAGATGTCTCATAAATTTGATAATTGTCATCACATACATGTACTATATAAAAAAAATAGCATATCAGTCGAGTTTGTTGGTATACAACCAGGTAAGAGATAATGACCACCCCTCACTTTCTTACTATGAATAATATTAAAATACTATGATATAAAACCATGAGAAACGTATTAGATCGTAGAAAAGGAAATTTATAATTCTAATTCTCAGGTTTTGAAGAATAACTTCACACATCCATATTTTTGTAGGTAAACTCCACGCTATATTGTATGAAGAATTCAGATGCTGAGAACTCTATGTTTCAAAATTACTACATGTTATATTTCTGTTCCTTCAATCAAAGGCAATCTGTGTGATGTCTTGTGTCATCCCCTCAAGACAGATGTAATGACATTAAGCTCATCACACGCTACTATTATTAAATCTGCGCAAGACACGTCTTGGCCAGTCACTTACAGTGCTTATTTCATCAAAAAAGTGCTGTAAGTAGATTCCCTCCTGTAACTTGGTTACTTTTAATGGGGCACGCAGTGGCAAATTGTTTAAAAAGTCTTTGATTCATTTTGCAACTTCAGTGAATTATTAGCTTATTGCAAGGTATATCACAAGGAGCGTATTGAAACACATAAGATACTAGACTTCAGTTGTGGTGTAACGCAGACAGTTTATTGAGTCAGACCGTTTTTCAGAGGTACAAGGCTATGGACTATGGAGTGTGTAAGTTAAGGGTGAGTAGGAAATGAAAGATTTGCCTTACTAAAAATACTAAGATCAAACTTTTTTTTTCATGTTCATTTTCTTTTAGCGAAGCCACATAAAGCTAAATTAGACCATGGACAAAAATGCTCTAAAACATTTCTGTGGCGCTATATTTATTAATCCTGTCACATCCTACAATGAATTGTAACAAACATGGATTGAATGTGCGGAAAACAACTGATCAAATTATCCATCGTAACATGGCTACATGGTGGATTACAGTCCGTGCCACGGCTTGTAACAATGCTTCAGATTATACTCTGTGCTGCGGAACTTTTTTTTCAATCATTATAATCCTAGTAGATCCCTCAGGGCGTGATTAGGCAAAAAAGTCAATGAGCAAAGATTTGTCCGACGATGCGTGAAGACAAAAAAGCGGGTGCCTGTAGGAACGCCCTCGTATTTTCGGGCGTTTTTGTCCTCGACTTTAATGATTTGTTCGACATAGATGAAGCATTTTGATGAGCTGCATTGATTTGGCCTGACGCTCAGTTTTGACCCGAGATAATTATGCCTTTAACGTTACAGCTCTCAAAAAGCCCTCTTCACAGTGATAGCTTGGGGTCATACCGCTATTGGGATGATTTAATGTTGATCAAACAAGAAATTTAAATAGCAATGTTGTAATTATGTGTTGGTTGTACAAAATGGATATGAAGAAGGGAAATTTTCATATATTGCTAATTTGCTATGAAATTTCAAACAAGAGTCATATTGAATTTATAAAATGAGAAACCAAACAAAATATTAAAGTGGTGAACTAGTTAGACATCAGTGCAGTGTTATATTTTAGGGGCAGTATCAATTGCTGTCTTTTAATTGAATGAGCACATTCAAAAATGGATGAAGAACTTTGTTACATTGATGGCTATTCTTATCTGGCGTCATCATTGGATTCACACAACGATTTTTTTAATGGAAATTCTACTAATTTTAAATGTCCAGCAATTACATGTATCTTGAAAAATCTGAATGAAATGATCAAACATTTGCTATGAGGACGGTCAAATCGGATCTTCTCACGATCAATTATGCAGTTACTGTATGTTTAAACAATTTTTCAATTACTCAAGCATGAAAATTTAAAAAAAAATGATTGGTGTGCAGTGCTGAAAATGTTATCAGTCAAACGATTTGATTCTCAGCAGCATTTCTTAATCCATGCAAAATGTTGCGAAGAAATTCAAGTGGCTAACTTCAATGTATCATTTTGTTAGCTTCCCAGAATTTACAAAAGAAGTGAAGCTCCCTTTAAGTGGCACAATATTGTGTTATTCCATACAAAGGCTTTGTACCTGATCCTTCCATCAAACGCCACTCACAATTTGATTTGATTAAAGCCCTGTGATGCTCTGTATGACATTACACCTGATGTGTGTAACAAAGTGGCCTCATTTACAAGATGCTGATTATTCCTTATTACACTTAATTGACTTGTATTATACCCACATATGGAGATAATTTGAAAGGACCCTGTATTTTTGCCTGAGGAGATATTTGTCCAGAGATGTCGTCTCTGTTTCAGTTAATGTGGTCTTATATCTTGGATCATTTGCACCTTTTTCTGCTCCAAATAGTGGACTATCTTGTGTTTTTTCCAAAATCATGAGATTTAGGAGATATGAGGTGGCTCTAGCTCTGTACTTATGTATTTAAAAAGTTCTAAAAATGAATGAATATGAAAAGATTATTGGATTTTATTAGACAATTAGGATTTGAAAATTATGAATTTAGTTTGTATCGCTTTTGTGGATATTTTGGGGGTTTAGAATATCATTTTCTGAGAATCATAACCATTCCGTGTGTTACATTTACAAGTTACATATAAAACTTTTATATGAAGTCTCAAAATACGTATGCAATTTTGATATAATTTTTCATTCATTATGTGAGTATATTAAGTTATGCGCCTGAACCCAATTTCTGTATAGATCTACATATTTGTCAAATTTCAAAAACCGTAACTAAAGGTCAAAGATGAAAAGAAATGATATTTAAATCAAGTTATTAACCATAGGATGTGCATGTACGAGTATAATATTGTTCACCATGTTTATAGATGTAAACTTGTATTACATGAAGTATCGAAAGCTCCTAGTACACAACCAAATCGTGAGTTGAGTGCTCATGCGTCAGGACTGAGTCTGGTTTTGAGACTGTTTAGGTATCACATACTTCAAATGGCCCATGGGCTTTTACATTATCGTTGAGTGTATGTGCTCACCATGTTTTGAAGGCACAGAGAGTTTCAAATAAAGTATTAAAAGCCCCACTGCATTGATTGCTTGTGCGTCAGTACATGTACTGTCTTTGGCCTTGAGAACGTACATGTACATGAGCAGATCAGAGACTTCAAAGGGGCCCCGAATCATTACGTTGATGGCTCCTCTCCGCTCCCATGTTCATCGTATCCACATCAAAGCAGGGGCCGGGATTGAAAAGCAGCCACCATCACACGCGTTTTCTCTTTACAGACAGTATGATGTTCTTGATGTGTTGTGCGCGAGGATATTTTAATAGTTGACTTACAGGAATCATTTAAAGAAACGCCCACAGGTCTTTCAAATTTGAAACTTGGTGAATTTAGATACAGGGTTTTTAAGTCAACGAATCTTTATTACGTTTTAGCCACATAAAAAAGTAGGACTGTTATTGATGTGACGATGATCATATGCTTCTTTGTACAAGTCAGGATTGTGCTTGGTGACCAAATTGCATAAAAATAATTCTTGCAAAGTAGATATTGATATCATATACAATCAAATTCTGTGCAATCCATTTGAAATTCCTATGTTTGTACGTAATGTTTCTTCATGGGCTATGCCTCACACAGAGGCCCAGCTGATCTATTTATGTTGTTTGACTGATTTACCCATCTTTCTGACCTTGGCGGACTTGGTATTGTTAAACTAACAGCCTTTATTTCCTGTTTAGTGTTTAAATCTCTGCAATGCTGAAACTGCGATATATGTCCGTATTTGATATTCTGTGTTCTATTCTAGCTTCATCTCCCACCTGTAACTCAAAGACTTACTACTTAAACACATACATTTCTCTCTCTTCAGATCCACGTTGTGATACACAAGGGCCCTGAACTGCACATCTGCACAATCTTCCACACATCCTGTTCTAAAACAACAACAGTACAACCTGTAATTAATACTGCCTCTGTAACAAGACCATTTTCTGTAGTCAAATCTTCATGGAGGTACTGACCTTAGCCTCCATAAAGAGACTACCTGCCTATTGAGGCCACTTTAAGCTAGTCCCCCAGGCGGTCCTAATAGAGAGATTCTACTGTATATTGCAATCTACGTTAAACCTTGGTGCTTTTTGTTATGCTTCTTTATCATTCATGTGTCGTCTGTTGTTTCAGATCCCGGTTGTGTTGCACAAGGAGCCTGAGCTAGATGACCGGACGGGGCAGCCGGCCTTAGATGAGGCGGGGAAGCCACGGTACAGATGCGGCTTCCGGGTCGGAGGTGGCATCGACCAGGACCCAGGCAAAAGTCCCCAGGGGTACCCAGACAAGGTAACAAAAATTGAAAAGTCGTAAGTCGCACTTCTTAAGCTATAACTGGAGTTTCCATGGATACCCAGATACTATGAAAACCTACCCAGTAACCCTATAAAGAAAAAATGCAAACTGTTATATAGAGATACAATGTATAGACAAGGAAAGAGTGAGGTCTATAAAGTTCATAAAGTTCGAATTTAACCCTGTGACTAGTGAGGTTTCCAGTCATCAATCAGGATATTATTTTATCAATAAATGATGGCTCTGTTAGATTTGACGTCAAACTAGATAGATGTTATACAAATGCTGACTGAAATTACGCACCAAATTGTAGGATAATAAAAAATTGAGGAGTGAAGGTCAAGGCTTCGAGTGACGTCTAATGTAGCTGTTGGTGTTGTTTCAGGGTATCTACGTGACGTTCATCTATGAAAACGGTCCTGCCCACCAGGCGGGGCTACAGGTCCACGACAAACTACTACAGGTCAGACTTGTTGCCTGCATTTTGTAAGATCTTTATTGCAACTTTGAATGTAGCAGTCTGCCAAGCAATCAAGTTCAGGGTATTGTGTATAAAGGATTCAAAGTCACATCTATCTGTCTTCAGCCACTCCATATAGCAGCGGGGACACACTTTTTGAGTAATAAAGTGAGCCCTTTTTTGTGTCTGCATCTTGTCTATTGTTCAGTCGGTTATGTATTTGCTCCTTAGTATTCTGGTATGTGATTGAACGATCATGTGATGGTGATGATGGCAATTCCATGCATACTGTATATACAATGCAATACATTCTATCGTCTGTACGCATACGTGCACATTTAAATTACACACAAGGTCAAGTACTCTCATTTGACTCACGTACTGACTGATCTGCATGCTTCAAGTGAACAACCACGACATGACTGTTGTGATGCAAAGAATGCCAAATAACCATGCACAAATCCCTGTGCACGCACACACAAACACAAGTACCATAGATGACTATGGAAACGTCCTTATACTGCGCTATTACAGTTGAACCTCTGATTGAGACCACCTCTCTAGACATAAGGCCATTTCTCACGGCTCACGCACCCAATCTTTCATAAAGAGATTAATATGAACCTCCAGAGAGAGAGACAACCTCTATTGAGACCCATTGAATCCAGTGCGCCAGGTGGTCTTAATAGAGAGGTTCACTGTACACACGCCACTCACAGCCTCCTCCATACCTCAGGTGAACGGCCATGACATGACTGTGGTGACGCACAAGAAGGCCATTGACTACATCCGCCGCAAACCTGTGCTCAACATGCTGGTCCACCGGCGCGGCATGCCTCAGATGGGAGGCGGGCCGAAGCTACCACAACAGCAGCAGCAGCCGTTCGTAAGTGCTTGTCTTGGTTGAGTAATTATCAACAAATAGCATGTGGCAAAGTTATGCAGAAGCAGAAGCAGTTTTTAAGTGACTGTCTTTTGCAGTTTTGTATTTGCAATGATTCGTGGCCTTTCTTGATTTGCTGTATTTGCAATAGTGCACCAGATAGTGTTCACTTCCATCCATCGTCAATATCTAGATCTGAAGCTACATAGACAGCGATAATTAACTAAACAGCTAACTTAATAAAAATGAAAATGTTTACACAGTTTGTTTACAAATTACTGTAAACCAAATACGTCTTTCTGCTTGTAGCCGCAGCAGCCGCAACAGCAGCAGCAGTTCTTCCCGCAGCAGCAATACAGTCCGGCCCCTCACTCCCCCGCACACCACCCCATGCAGCAACAGCAGGCCTTCTCTGCTAGGCCCTACTGACCGTGCAGTGACCGCCGCTCTTAATGAGAGGACACTTTGATGCAAGCAGTTTTACAATATTTTGAAAATTGGAAGTTAAAATGACTGATTTGAGGTCCAGGTGTTGTGATTCTTATTAAAATACAGAAGAACCTCTATTAGGACCACCGTGGACACTGGCCTGAACTGGTCTCAATAGAGATGTGTTTTTCTTTACAAAGGTTTGCAATGATCTCAGTATGAAGCCTTGGGTCTGCGAAAAATGACTTTGTTATAGAGGTGATCTCTTTATAGAGGTGGTCTTAATTGGAGGCTCTAATGTACAGCTCACTGACCACCAAGCAAAATAAGAAAACATTTCATGCTGGTCAATAATTGAAGAGTGGAGTGCCATTGCTTTATTAATGACACTTACACGCTTTTATTATTGACCCAAAGTTTTTGAGACTGTGATTCTTTCATTAAAAAATTACCTGATGAAGATTTCACAGGCAGTTTTGCAGTATCCTGAAAATTTGAAGTTAAAATCACTTATTTGGGTCCTAGATGTTGTGATTCTTACTGAATACTGTTGAGAAAGGATCCAACAGATATAATTGAACCAAACAATTCAATTGCCTAATCATTGCAGTAAAATGGAATGAACTGAATTATAGATTTGGTGATGTTGCCATTTTACTGTCATTCTTTTAAAGGTTTTACTATAGCAGTAAATTATTTAGATCATATGAAAAATTGTTCAATTTGTAAAGGTTGTCCTTTTGTAAGTGGTCATTTTAGTGTTATTGCTGTGGGTTCACGGATTTCAATAGATATATGATTATTTTTGTATTTAAAAATAATTTGATATGAAACTCAGCATGCTGGTGTGATAGCAGTTCGAATCAATTATGAAATCTTGCTAATCAAAACTCAGTAAATGTATACGTGGAAGTAATAGAAAGTGCAGAAATTACAAATTGTATTTTTTATTTCATTTTCCAATATGACCGAAACAAATTATGTATCTCTCATTCTATATTGAAGTTGAAGATAAGAAATTTATATGAAATACATTCAGCAAAAATTGAAAATATTTGATTTGCAATTATATGAAAGAGAGAATTGTTTTTTTCCTCGTAAAGTATAGACTAACTATGGTGATTTTAAAGGGTATCGTGTGAAAATGGCTTAAACATTTACTTTCAAATTTACATATCAATCTGCAGTTTGCTCTAATATTGTTCAAAATGGAGACTTCATGAATAATAAAATGATTGCGAATGATTTTTGCATTTATGGTGATCGCAAATTATTAGTCGATTACTTATATTGTTGATTGTAATATTAGTCAATCACTCATTCTTGAGTGGTGTTTTAGTTATGAAATATGAAAGAATGAGATGTTTGTCTATTTGGTGCTTTTCAATCCAATTTATAAAATTGATTTTTTACCTCCCGAAATTCCACAGTACCAGGTGTACTTGGTTGTTTCAAATATTTTGCCTTTTCCCCCAAATAGATATGTGAATTGAATATGAATAAGTTGATGTTTGCTGGATAGAATTTATTTTTCTGCTAAATTTTCTTTCTTTATTCTATTTACTATAAGAATTCTGTCTTATGATCTTTATATGCTTTTGCAATTTTTATTTTGTGCTCCTGTAGAGTATGCGGCTTTGTCTATTATAGTTTTAAATTGTGATTTTCATATTAATAGAAAAATAATTTCCATAAATTAAAATATAGATAATAATTGTAATTAGAGAATTTCATAATATACAAATCTATAAATTATATGAATGTTAATCAATTTTCTGTTAAAAAAAGTAGTTGTTGAATATTTCAACTGCCTGTTTGACTTCTCATGTAAAAGTAAATATGGTCGTGCTTCACATTTACCAAACGTTTGCATTATGGTTTGTATCTACATTTGTATGTTGGTATTCAGAGAGATTGAATAATTTTTTCTAATGTGCATGAAAAATCATTTTGGAAAGATGTTTTCACTTTTGTTTCTTTTGAAACAAATTTTATTATGAAATTAATTATTTTCACCAAATGTTTTTAGAAATATACATTTCGATCTGTTGAAGTGAATATTGTGTGTCCGAATCATCTAAACAGCTATTTTCTGTGCCTTATCATGATGTCTCCAAATTCATATGTTGTATTTAATGAATATGTAATCGATTGCCTGGTCTGACGTACACAGATTGACCACTAATTTTTTGGCATTTCAGCAAATATAGATGAACAGAAATGCTCATTATAAAAATGATTTGTATAAGCTAATCTTAGCCAAGTGAAGATCTCGGATGTTTATGAATCAACGATTCGATACTTGTGTTACTTTGTTCCATTTTTGTTCTATTGTCTCTTAGTATTTTATTTCTCGAATTAATTGCTAATTTAAAGATAGTAATTGATAAAACTGTGAACTATGTTGCACATAAAAAATTGTGTTTAGTAAACAAAGCCATTTAGAATATTAGATTGCATATTGAATTCTGCTATATATTTCTTTGTAATCAGGAATGTAGTTTTTTTTTAGAAAAATGAGCTTGAGGAATATAGTAATTTTGATTCAATTGGTAATTTTGATCAACTTATAAAATGTAAGAGTGATCTAGAAAAGAAAGCAAAGAATTATTTTCAAAGCTAATTGCACCAACATGATGCATTAACCATTATTTTTGTGCGTTATCTTAAACGTACCACATTTTCTATAAATGACAAATTATTAGTTAGTTTATGAATTATGTGCTTAAGTTTTATTAAAGAATTGCTTAAGGTTACTCAAATCAAACTGATAAACATTGTGAATTTGCATTCTAGACAAATTCTTCAATACTTGTAATTTAATCAAATTTTATTTTTTACACAGAATCAGATGTCCTGAAGTGACCTCTCAAGCATAACTATTCTCATTAAAAATTCTGACCAATCGCAGGCTTTTCATCACGGGATGTGAACGAGGTCAAGTGATCAATCCGAGCATTGCTTAAGATTTGCAGACTGTCAGTTTGCACTTTTCTATGCTTATAAAACACAAATAGAAGTACATGCATCTATCCTGATAGTTTAAATAGTCTACGTATAAAAAATAATGATATAAAAGTTAAATTAAGAATTAGGTCACATAAATTAATGAATTTGATAATACAATATCTGGTGAAACATTTCAGAGGTTAATATGACATCTGATACTCAGTGTTTTTTTAGTGATCTTTTGGCCATTAACTTCTCAATAATTCTGTACAACCTATTTCGGCTTTAATGTGACATCTAGGCAGTTTCTTCTGCTATTTAAGTAAAAAAAACTAGCGTTATTTTAAAGTTTTTTATGTGAGCTTTTGGAGAATTTTAGTTTTCCCTGTGGAAATCATTTGCTAGAAATTCTTCACATAGTTTTGTTAATTTTGTGTTTTTGTAAGGTGATATTATTGCTAAATAATTGGTCACTAAATTGTGTCAGAAATAGATTATGTGATAAATATTGTTTGATAGCAAATGTATATTGTAAATATATATATTAATAAATAAAACGAATCAATATATATATATATATGTTTATATTCTTTTTCATGTTTATGAGTGCTTTTATTAATTTTCAAGATAAAATGTTTTCCCAAATCATGAATTATTGAAATAACATGAATTATGAAAATGTTTTTTTTTAATGTTCTTTCGGCCATTACCTAATATTGTATAAACCTATATTCTACCATTCTTGATATTACTCTTGGGTTCATCAAAAGAAATTAAAAAAATAAAATATTCACTCGCCATAAAGAAAGGGAAAAAAAGTCACCTCAGGTATTAAATACTTTATTGAACAAGACTTTTGGATCGATGTGGATAATTACTGTGATGACACAAATTAACAATTACAACAAATAATATTTAGTATTACAGTAAACGTAACAAATAAGCTATTTAAAAACACATAATGCATTGAATTACCTCCTGTCTTAGTTTTCCAGTTTCGCCCATTTTTCTATTACAGCAACAAAGTACTGTCAGAAATCTGATTCATGGACCATTTTAATAAACCAATCAACAGTGAAACATTTCCAATAATATACTACTTGGAGTATCTTACAATAGAAAAGAGTATTCAAATAGTACAAAAGTAACAATTCACCAGCCTGTCAATAAATTATTTTTGTACAAAATTACTTCCACAATATTAAATGCAATTGCTGTATCACCATTCAAAATAATTTTCAAACAGACAACTAATTTCATTAAATGCTGCCTAATGTATGATTAAATCCTTTTTAATAGTACATCATTTTGTCATTTCATTGGTTGATATGAAGAAAAACCACAATCTACAGCCATGATAAGAAGAAACATTAAAACTAAGGAATGCTCAACAACATGTCGATATATCAGTAATAACAATAATATTGATCACAACTGATAAAATATGGAAAAATCAATGTCCTGTCGGCAATTTTTACGGTACAATTCATGATGAAATCGAGTCAAGATTAGTGACTAGAGACAGTTAGTAAAAGACCAAAGATATACAAAACAAATCCCTTTAGGAGCAGAAGAAAGTGTCTTTTGAGTAACCTCAGTATAGGAAATTTGATTCATTTCATTGATTTAATGGAGACTAAAATTGGGAAATAAACGACAATGGGAATATGAACACTACCAGTAATTTTCAAACATTGTGTCAGAATCAAGAGAATTAATTTGAGTGTGTATGACTATAAGGTGATACTTAAGTGTTTGAAAACTCTGAATTTGAAACATCTATTCATCTAGTCATACATATCGTATCCAATTGTATCTAAGAAATGGTTTGTCAGAGATGATAAGAAGCAAAAAATAAATTGGCAGGGTTATCCTATTCAAAACGACCTTTAGTCAATTGGATAGAAATTATTTATTGTAGATGACTTTTAAGAGTAGAAATTATTCTTGAGGTCTCAAAATACAAATTCATCTGCTCAAAGTATCCGGTGGGGGGGATCAGGAACTACTTTTTGCTGCCATAGCAACAGTGTTTGTAGCATTACCATGGCAAGCAGACGTCTTTTCTATTCTGTAAAAGCAGCAATTTACGATAGCTCTTGTCATTTTCATATGTAGCAAGTCATATTTTCAATATTATTTTGTACTTCTTAATGTATATACGGTACCGATTCCTTACATGTGAACAGTCTTTTTTGAAGATTTTGTGAACAAAGCTATATAGTTTGCTCGTTGAGAAGATTTTGTCCAAATCATTAAATTTTGAAAAATATTGAAAATTCATGACCTCACTCAACACTAGAAAATGACAATATTACTGAGTAAGCTATTATTTGCCGTAACTACAGCTTTCTGATGCATACCAGAACAAATATAACTTTTTCAACAGTACATTAAATTTTTAAACTGATTTCTTTGGGGAAAAAATGTCACCAGATATATATTAGCCTTTTAAAATCCTTTTCAATGCAATTTGCTACGAAAATTGTGTATGTAAATTTCAGATATAGAATAGTAAGAAGTTTTAACTACAGAAAAAAATACGATATTTTTTTTACGCACAGAAAAAGCCTATGTAGTATTAAATATGTACGGTTATTTCTGAGAAAACATGAAATAAAATGGCTACCCTTCGGAGAATTGTGCATTACAATTCAACGTAAAACAAAAATAGACTATTTGCTAAATACAGCAGATTGTTCTTGAAGAGATCGCTGGATAATAATTACCTGGTCAGCTCCTCATGAAACTCATATTTACAGGAATACATAATCTGCACATTTACAATGTATCTCTGTTTGTTTAATGGAATTTTTCATACAAATTGTGTTTGAATCATATTCGTTCCATTAAGTATGTGCACTGCACATTATTGGCTATTCATCACTATCTGAGTACATATAAATATATTCCTTGTAACTATATATATAAACATATACACTATACCATTCGATCATCACATACATAATCGCAACAGCATATTCAAAAACAAAATCATTTCTACTGCAATGGCTTCTCACCATCTTGATGGTAGCATATTTGGTAGAATCATGTTTAAAGGACACTATAATTAGCTATGAAAATAGAATATGCCAATGCACAAAAAATTAATAAAAATGCACGTGGAATGTAGAATCTGCTTCTGCTGCTGCGACTATATAATTACATGGTATTTGTGGCAACACCAAAAGGCTCCTAATGGTGACACACTAAATCCGCATATAAAACTCGATTGCCTACAAAATCAGAACCGAAGACACCAAATAATATTGCTTCACCAGGAAGGTTTGAATAACACTGATTGGCGGATCAAATGCTACAAAATGTATTGACACTCAGCCTAAAATATATATTCCTAGTTTATACATATTTATATATACATACATGGCTACAATGCCATAATTATCAAGTGATCTACAAGCTCAGCATTTACATACAGAACTACACAGGATGATATGATGATGATACAATACAGATATGTTTTCTTGTTTATTATTCAAAGTTTATTCCCAGGACTGAATCTGATGGCTGGCGACATTTTCCAGTAACAATGTCAGTTTTTACAAAAAATATAGAGCCATAAAGTTTTGTTCACACTCACTATATATAATCTATACTTTGTGAATGTCCATAAATTAGTTCTAGCACCTCATCTTCAAATATATGTTCACAACATTATGCAAAAATATTCTGATCAAACTTTAAGTCCAAAGCTTTACTTTTTGTTTTCAATGAAAAGCTTCATTCTGTTTTATTTAAAGTCCATTCAATTATTTTTTTTAAAATAAAAAAAAGAGTTTAAATTTTTTGAACGATTCTTAAGTATATAAATAAAATAACAGAAACTAAAAAATAAATGTTAAAATACATCACAATATTTACTATAATAAATATACCACACAAATGTTTTCAAAAGCAATGTTCTAGCAAGCATTTGGCATTTTCATTAACAGAATTAGTAAAGCCCCTAATAACAGCATGTTTATATACAACAAAATGTCCTTATTAAAATCAAACATAACTATAAGCTCAAATTAAATCAATTGCTACCAAAAGTTCCGTAGAACCATAAAGATCCTGAATATAGGCCCCTATAATAATCTACAAGTATATATAAGATCTAATAAATATCACAGTTGCTGCAAATTCAGGGAAATTTTATTAAGTTCTTGTGCTGTAACAGCTATATTATCACACAGGTGTTTTGCCATCAGCACGTTGCAAATTTCTTTCCATTTTTTCCACATAAAAACGCCACAAAAACTTAAGTCTCACACCAAAAGGTATTGTATTCTACATTAAATAATATAGATATTATTATTGGTACAATTACTTATGGCACAATTTCTAATTTTACAAATATTTCACCAGGTAACAAGATAGAAAGATGTGATCAACAATGATATCACCATAACAATGGATAAATGCAAGTGAAACATCAATAAAAAAAAAACACTAATCAAATCTACTCTCTTGTAATTTTTCCAACAATAATACCCTTCTGTCGATATCATACAAATAGACAAAAATTGCTATTTTAAGGATAAGCAAAATTTTAAGTTTACTATTGTTAATGTAATTTAAATTTTACGTACTAACAATTTAACAATAGCAGAGAAGTATCAATAGTGTTTATAACTGTACATAGCCTACAGATTATTGCAAAACCATTTACAATTATCAGCAATTTATCAGTGATCTTATACATTTCTTAATATCATATATTTTTAAAATACCATTTTATAGTATACCAAAATGGTGGACAATTGCTATCTAGTATAATGCAGTACAATGCAGTACAAAATCAACAACAAACAAATCATATATTTGGACGGATATTGTATAAAATATAAGTGTGAAATACACTTGTATATATTATGTGCATCACACAGTATATAATAATATAGATTCAACAATCTACTAGGAAAATGTTAGAAAACAACATATTTTCCTAAATATTTTGACACCCATGTTTATATATTTTTAATAAGACAAAAATATCACAAAATCTAACTCTAAATAAAGAGGTACATAAAGTTCATGATTACAGTTATGATGCTTTCATACAGTGTAGCTTGTTATTCAATATTGAGCTTTGTCCCTGATACTTCACTTAAAAATGTAGCTTTTTAATATTGTCAATTTTATAATTGAATAAATTTTACAAGAATTTATAGCTGCTATTAAATCGTGTTCAATTTTGCACCCTTCACATTGGAATGATTAGACTACACTTGTAACTGCGATTACACATGTAAGTATATCATTTCTTGCTATTTTACCATTTTCATTTATAATAAGTGAACAATAAGTAATTACTAATGACTACTGTCCTTTTCAAACTCTGTGTGTCAACCTTTTCCTATTATTTACACTGACTATCCTATACTTCGGAAGGGTAAATACCTAGCAGACACCTTGCACTAAATGATTGAAAAGCAATTGCATCTTTCAGTCAGACATCAATGCTCTATCTCTAAATCCATCCACATTGTCTTTAGCTAACAAAATAAAATCTTTTTTTAGAACAAAAACAATAACCATTTAGTATTATCATCATGTGGCATTTGGTCCTTCTACATGAAATTCACCAGATTCATGCCACCTAACATTGTGCTGCTTGCACATGCCAATGCTAAGAGCAACATCTTTTCACCAATTAAGTTATTGCCTTGCCAAACAATGGAAACTGAAACTGAAACTATGCTGGATATAAGCCAATGAAAATGGCTGTCACAAGATACAGTCTCTACCTTGGCCAGATGAACCAGAAGCTGCTATGGGCCTCCTGATGTGTCTAGTCAAGGGTAGCTCTTGCAGAAATATCCTCCATCCCCTCTGAAGCCACATGAGCAGATTAAAGGGAATTGACAGCCAGATATTACCACTATTTCTTGATGCAATTATTAAGAATGACACCAAATTATCTTCAAAACTTGCTCCACGAAGAAATCTTAATGCACTTCAATTATATACACTAAAATGTCTGTATTGAAATATATACTTGTACCTTGTACAATAGTTCATGTTTGATATTAAGGCTGTAACAGCCATGAAAACTTGACGCTGTATTGAACTATTATCATAATCTGTCATCTTTCCCACCTCTGATTGATTTTCTAGTAGTAGACTCTTAAAAAAGGGCAAAATCAACCATCAATAAATCCCTAGTAATGCGATTACAACCAATGGCAGGCTGTTACATGTAGAAGTGTACGTCATTCCTCTTCAAACTGACTGTTACATGCTGCAGTCCCTTTCCCCTCTGCCTCTGGCTGTTACATGCTGTAGTCTCTCCCTCCTCCTGATGCACTGACGGCCGACAGACGGCTGTTGCAGCCTCTATCCACTGCGTTTAGCTGCAGGAACTGCGTGTCCTCGGTGGCGATAGGAGGGAAGAGGCAGTCAGTAGCGCCATCACGGTGAGATGGAGTGGATGGGGATGCGTATTCCGTGAAGCCTGCAGCAGATAAAACTCATAGGTAAATGGTAGTACTAAACTGATAACTAACAATTTTCTTAACTCATATGATCTTTTATCACTCTGACACAGTCATCTTAGATTTTTCATATTTGTGCATAGAGTTCAGTGCAGGAATTTTCATAGGTGAATATTAAGACCCCACTGAAATGTGTTGTGCAATTTTCGTTGTACGAAATAGTCCTGATATCACAAGTAGTATTACTGGCCTAGGAACTTAATAAGGGATCTAAAACAAAACATGTTCCATGATTTTTGGCTTACTCTGTAAAGCCTTGAGGAGAAAATTGTAGGGTTCAGAAAAATCCAAAATACTTTTTATTAAATGCTTTTTCACTGTTACATGGTTAAATTCTTAATTTACGAGATTGGATATTTACATTACCTTCTATACCGTATTTCTATTTACTGTAATCTATTCTTTACAGTGCGCCTTAAAGTGAGCACCATCTAATACATAGATTATAGAGACGTGTGCCAAAATTATTCACCAACAAACACTTAAATAATAATGATGATAAAGTATCACATTTTCCAACAACTAGTGATATAATGTATCTAGTTATAAATTTGTTGTGAGTTTAGTAGCAATACATACCCAGTTTGAAGTCCATTGTTTGCAGAACAGAACCTAAACACTCCCTAAGAAATGAAACGCAAACTTTTAACATGCATGAAATAAACATAAAATAATGTGCAGTGACCATTAAAATAGAGAACAAAACTTTAAGATACGTGTGTCACAAATGATAGTTCTTTAATGTGTAAACAATAACATATACGAATAAGTAGAAGACAGGAAAACACACACATTCACATCGCTAATTTAATAAATGATCTATACTAAAATTTATTTCTAAAACATCTCTACAAAAATAAGGCATGGTTTGAAACAAATTACAGACTATAGCGATAATGTTGCACCTAATGGACTTAACTATCAAGCGTCTTTCACAGCTAAAATGATTATCAAAATCAAATAATCTTCCAATAAAAGGCACATTATTGGATCCTTACAATGCCGCTATCTTGATAGAGAAGAATCGCGAGTTTTGTGATCGGTTAGAGCAAACATTCGGCCTGTTCACCATGCTCAATGGATGTTGTTTTCTTCTATACGTATTGTGTGTTATTTGAGATCGGATCTAATAGAGCGTAAAAATAGTCTGATGATAATTGTATGCATAATGCAAAGTCGCCACATTCTTGTAGCTCGCAGATTTCACACCTTCTGTTATTAGCAAAGTTTGAGTTTGAACTATTGTTAATTTGTACATTTATATTAACCACAACGTTAGCTTGGTACGAAGCATACATTGTACATAAAAAATAAACAAGTATTTAATTGGGGATGGGCAGTGAGGATGGGGGTGGGGGGGAGAATATCTTTATCTCTCACTTATCTTACGCTTTGATATTTTTATAGACTAATAATTAGCAATATCATTTCTATATTTTCCACATTAAAATATGCTACCAATAGAGTACATATAACATTCATAAAAGTGAGTCAAATAAATGTGTAATAAGGTGCAATGTTCTGACAAGTAAAAAATGAAAGAAACCAAAATGAAACTAAGGCGTTTTGACCATGTATGCATGTATGTGAGCTTGTTTACAAGCATCTGAGGGTGTGCATACTGTGGCGTCACTAGCATATAAAACTGGTTAGGCCCAATTCCAACTTCACTACAGGGCAATGATTTCTAAAGTTAGTTTGCAAGTTAAAAATTGGGCTTAAAATGAGATGACTTTGCAACAAATTGGTTAGGTCCAAGCCCAGCTGGCCAACAGCTAGTGACGCCCCTAGTACCGGGTATCTGAGTACCACTATGTGGCAGTACCTGAGTGGTTTGAGAGCGCCCTCTGTAGCTGGATGGCGTCGTACGGAAGGTTCTGAAGCGTTTCCTCCAGAGACAGTGGCATGTGGAAGGCTCCGTGGGCCTGATGGTGAAATCCACCAACCTGAGGATGATGGGGAAAACATTATTTCAGGGGGATTAAGAAGTATTTGGAAGGCCCCATGAGCCTATTGGTGGAAATAACCAACAAGAGGATGGGAACAAGAACATTAAGTAATGGCAGTCTCTGTGACCCGTTAAAACGACATTTTTTCATTCCGCCGCCGGGCGGCACTGCAGTCGTCAGGGGTACGATGTCACAACAGCCCCTCAACACTCGTGTATATTAGTCATTTTGAAGATGGTGTTATTGTGCTCTATGTTCATAATCATGTTTTGTGACACACACAGAAATGTTCGCATACTTCTCTAGTTTTCATATATGATACGCACATTTTATTTGGAATTGTATTTAATGAGCTTTGTCCAGATTTCCAAGTTGTGTTTTTGCCTCAAGCTCAAGCCAGAGCCGATTTTGACAGTCAGTGAGTTTGACAAGATTATCAATAAATGTTGCTTGTCCTTTCAACTGTATACGATGCGTATGTTATCCTTGATATATACATGTCTTTCACGTATATATTCCATTGATAAAGTCCACATTTTGCTACAATTTCAATGTATAAAACACTCCATTGGACATTATATGTACAAGTCTAAGTACTCTATTTTTTTAAACGTCAAACGTAATAATAATGCGTCGGTGTTATAAATCTAGCTAAAAGCCGAACTGGCAGGTCAGATAAGTATGTACTTAAACTAAATTATTCTAATTATGACACGTATTTGAGAAACAATGCTCAGATGCATAGATACTTAAGGGCTTTGTTATTGATACACGACGGTTTGGAATAACATGGATGAGTATTTCTTACAGAAAATGCACCTCAAAAGTCGGACTTTCTGGGTCGGTTCCTGTACAATTATAAGGCGAGTTGCGCAACGTCTACCCCTGACCATTGCAGCGCCGCCCGGTGGCAGAGGCGGAACTACGGTTTCACGGAGTTTGCCATTGCAATGTAAGAATGAGTCCAATAATTATAGGTGTGTTTTTCAAGCTTGGTTATATTTGATTTTAGCTATTATATATATATATATATATATATATATATATATATATATATATATATATATATATATATATATATATATATATATATATATATATATTAGCTTAGGAAGATTGAAAAGTTGGAGTGTTCCCTCAGCTTGTTTGTGGAAAACTGCCAACTAGACAAACATGAGAGAAGAGAAGAAATAGGAGAGATAAGGTCTTGAATGCACTACTGGAGTTATTCTTATATGATTTGCAAATGTGTGGATGTATCTTAAAAAGAGAACCAATTGAAAATATGTAATAACTATAGTTATACATATATCTAAGTACTGCATGGTCATTGTGTCTGGTAACTTTCTAGATACTGTGCGGTCACTATTTGGATACTTACGGTCATCCTCTCCTGTAGGTTACAAGGCATGGACGCGTAGTCGTTGATGAGAGGCGCGTTTCCCGCCTGGGGCAGGTAGCTGATGTGAGCGTGGGGGCGCGGTGGGGGCGGCACGGGGGGCACCTGCAAATACATGATAGTGAGTGGTCACTCAGTGGTCAATTTCTATACTAACGTGGGGTGGATTGGGTGTGTGGGCCGCTGAAAATACCATACATAAAAGTACTGTGATATTTGTGAATATTTGTGAATATCATCTATAAAGCAATCAGTCTTTGGCCCTCACATGTCAATGGTAGTACTACTACAGTAGAGATCTGCTTATCCAGATTCGGATTATTGGAAAAACAATGTTATTTCCATAGCCAGTACAAAGTGAACTGTTTTCTACTCAGTTATTTTAAATATAGCCACACGGATATTGACACTTACTTTTCTATTCTTAACGTACAATGTGTGTACAGAAGTGGAGAATGTGTGAGTGTGTGTATGTGTTGGTTTGTGTGTGTGAAACTCCCTGGTGAGTATTCGGTACTCACATGTAGATGGTGATATGCCCCTCCTGCCATATAGGACGGCGGCAGGGGTCGCGGGGAGAGCTGGTATGCTGTCGCACCCCCAGGGGTGGAGGGGGAGTCGTGGGAGGCATCACCCGGGGGAGGCAGACCCGCTGGAGACAACTCCGCAGCAGCGGGCGTCGGTGTCGCAACTACAAGCAACAAACAGAAAAATCTGTTCCATATTGTAATGAATGGACTAAGATTTGAAATATTTGAATTATCCAAGTCATGGAGCTGTTTTAATACACAGACACTGTTTGGATTCGAACCCTAGTCCAGTACAACTATGGTACATTTTCGGTGGTCCATTGTTTGAGACCCAGCAGTTGCTATGTTCTATAGCCATATGGACTATATGATATGGTCAAAAGTATAGTTTAACTTGAAGACTTACAATGTACATGCATGTATACCTGGCTGTGGTGACGGCTGGTGCCACGAGTGTTCCTGCTGTTCTGGGTACGGAGGGGGTGGGGGCATCTGACCCCCCTGGGCAGCGGGCAGCTTGGTCACGGACAGCGCACCAGCAGCTGGGGACATCTAGTGGTGAAAAAAGGAATTACACATTATAGTGATGACAAGTACTGGCGGTCCTACTGACAACATCTTTAAAAAGATTGTACTGGCGAGGGGCTTTGTGACAAATTAACCCTGATTAAAAGTAACAGGTAAACCCTGGCAACAAGGTGTGCTTAGTTGGCTGGATATAAGTAGCATACTTACAAAGTGACAAATTATTTTCGGCATACGCTCAAAAACACACTAAATGACACTAAAGTGCAGTACTTGTTTCTTTCTGTAAAATACAGTAGAAGAACAGGCCAGCAAGTGTTACCTGTGAGTTCTGCATGCCTCCCCCTCCCCGGCACATCCCGGTGCCACCTCGTCCGGGGGTCACTAGGGCGCCACCGCTCGGCACTGGGTTGAAGCCGCCGCCCACGCGCCGGTTGAGGTCGTGACCTTGCAGATTGGGAGGCAGTGTGGGGTGGTACTGGGGCTGCTGGGGCGGAGCGTAGCCAAAGTGCATACCCGCTGGAAACAAAGTGTAAACGTGTAAATTAGTGAGTTTCATTGTAGTCTCAGATGTGCAGAAAGATATTGTACATCTAGGCATGGGTCCAACCGAAAGGCTTGGAGAGGATCATTAAGATCTATGCTGGACAGCTAGCCCACAGCCTCTGAATGAGGAATAATCAGGGTCTGCTCAAATAAACTTATGAATTGATGGCTTTACTGACTTGCAATCATTTACACCAGATCCAAAGTGGCAAGTTCATATTCTTTCTCAACTCCTTGGATAGCACAAAGGCATTCCCACAAGGAGTGGGGGAATAGACATTAGAATAAAGTCTTCCTTATACCAGCAGCTTGAAAACATTAATAGTATTGTTTGTAAGACCTGTGGTGTAGTTGCCTTGGAAACAAGTGAAAAAGTTTCTTACATTTATTAAAGGACGAATGTGTACAGACCATCCAGAGAAAGCAAACTCTAGCTCGCAAAACAGACTGGTATTTTTGACTATCAGATTATATGATACTGCATGAGTACGAAGTATAGCAATGTTGAATAAAGAAAGACAAATTATGTAGCACTAACTAGTTGTACCAAATGTGATTCCTATTATGCCAAACATCATGACATAAATGTTTTTCTGGATACAATTTACATGATTTCAATCTGACAGTTCGAAGAGCAGAAACAATTCTTGTAAATATAAATCCTCACTTTGTAATCTTAAAGGAACATGGATCCTATTTATCTTATTATGAAATATGTTTCCTCTCAAACTGAGTTTTCAAATGCAGTAGGACCTAGTTATCTAAAACTCTGAGAAGTCAAAGTTATTGATAATTCCAGCAAATAACAATTTCCCATCACTTAACTAAACATTATATATATTATTATTTATTTATTTATCTATTTAAGTCTCAAATTAAAATATGTAAATAAACATGTATTTTACAAACATTAAAATCAGACATTACATATTTCAACCACTCAGGTAAGAGTTATTGAGAGACTGTAGCATACAATAAAATCATAGTGTATAGATCAATTATAGATCATTCTGATTATTGAAAATTTCAGACAACCCAAAAGTTTTATATACCAGGTACTCCCTTCAAGTTCAAGTTAAACAGGTTCGACTGTCTATCATCTTTATGTAACAATGACGATCCACAATACAGGTTAATGTGATAAACTTTAACATCCATTTTGACCTGGATAGGCCACATTAAAGTCTAGTGTATTAACTGGTCAATGTACTATTTATTGAATGTAGATGCGCACTTGTACCAACGTAAGGAATGTCGTATATAACATTTCTGTCTGCGCGTTACTACAGTGTTGTATTTCATCATGGTTATTTTATGAATCATTGTAGCCTTTCTTGACCACCTTTGAAATAGGTCCACTGACGTTTTTTTGTATAACTATTCTCTGAACATAGATTATTATTCTTACATGAACGCAATTAAAGAATACTTCTCGTAAGATTCTAAAACACATCCAAATCTTTTCAGCACCACCTATATAATGGGCCCACCATTGTAATTTGCACAGCTTCTACGACCATATTTTATTGTAAAGGGAACAACTTTGCTTACTAAATAAAGGCAAATTGTGAGACTTATCTGATCATAAATATAAAGTTTGGGTAAGGGGCTAACAACAAATATTGAAATGATGAGAAAACCACTTAATCCAAATGTGTATTTGATGTCCTTTCAGACATGATATTCAAGCCTCGAGTTTCCAATCACAAAGTGTCTGGTTTCGGCGCTCATAACAATCATAATTCATCTCGACCTTGAGAGAAGTGGAATTGTATTGACAGAAAATCACCTAATTATGATTGCACCAACAAAGAGATACTAAAGACAGCCAAGATTTAACGATATCAATAGATACACACCTTATTACTATAGGTTAATGTCAAATAAACTAAACTTTTGCACATTTTTTCTACACTTGACATTCTTAACTAGTTTTTTTCCCGTCAACAGCTAACACTTCAAATGATTGCTAGTTTACAATAGTAAAATGACATGTTGTAGGCTTGAGATTGGTGGTAAAGTTACAAAGGTTTAAATTTGATTGAGCCAAGAATATTACTAACACTTCAGTTGACGATCCAATTGGGGCCCCTCACTTCTGGTTTGATTTCCCATTATTTGGACATTGTCTTTCCCCAGCTGGCTTGCAGATGTATAATGTGTATAGAAAACAATATGTCCAGCATCTTATAGCACAAACTGTTCTTTTACCATTTACCATGATGGTCCCTGTACAAAAGAGTCCAGAATTTGGTCCATTTCAGAGGTGATCCCATTGTAAAGGTGGTCCCATTATAGAGGTGGTCACACTAGAGGATGTTCCATTACACAGATTATGAAATTAGAAAGTAAGTCCTGAGAAGAAGTTCAAATCCTAAATATTAAATTGAGCTGCCATTACAAAAACCTACTTTAGCCTATTGTTATGAAGAAACATTACACTGCTGAGTGTTTCTGACCCCTAATAGCCTTGGACAACAATAAAATCAACCTTCAATAAACCCCACTATAAGAGTTACATAGATATATAAGTAGCAGACATAAGGAAAATGGTAGAAGTTTTAGTGAGCAGAAAAATATTAGTTGTACATATACTATGTAGTATATAGGTAATATTATCAGAACGATATTCATGAATTCAAAGCGGCTGTTAAATGGACATTTGCTCACGTCATGAGACCATAACTGTATTATCATATACTTTATCTAATTTATTTCAAATTATTGGTATATTATTATCGAAGGGATAATCTACTCCAAAGCACATGTGCAAGGCAGAAAGCAAGATGAAAAACCCCTCCAGAGGTCATTCTTGGACAGGTCCAGTCTTGATTTGGACTTGAACTCTATCACTGTGTGCACGCTATGCGTTCTCACTCTATTGCACACATGTGTATCACTAACGTAGACACATGTTAATGCATTCGGCACCCACTAGATATGTACAGGCCTATGCGACCCATATCAATGTACATGCACTACTAGCTCTAAACCGGGGACCTTCATGCATCTATATCATGTTTAAATACACACCAAGGACATCCAGTCAAAGTCAGAGACTAAAACCAGGTCCTCAGATGGATGTGTGTGAATGTTAACATCCACACGTGCATGCACCTGTGCGCTTGACTCACGTTGGTACATGTTGACCTGCTCCTCAGCGCCGGACTGCTGCTGCACCCCCATGGCTAGAGCGGTCACTGCCAGGCTGTGGTTCAGGTCCTCCTCTGTCTTGGGCTGCAATAACAGATTAAGATTTAATTCACTTGTTTACACATTTGAAATTATGTTGCTATGTTGGATTGTTGGTAGGCAATTTGGTGCTGTATGGTCGTGAGTTCAAATCCGACCAGAGACTATGATATAGTTCTTACCTGACTTGGAGTCATAAGTGTAGTGACTTAAGTATATATAATTATTTACACCTTCTTTTGAGGTGTTAAAATTACAATTTAGCCTCCCTTTGATGGCTTCAAAGGTATAAACAAGAGAATTAGTATGTATAACTTGAGCAGATGAGAGTCCAACACAGCAATCCTTGGCACAAAGTCACTAGCCATTTAAGTATTATGTTAACATGGGAGCCTTAAAAATTTGCCAATTGGACCGTGGACTTTTAAAACTCAGCTGGCCCTAGCACCTGGTCAGGTAGGCCTTTTGCCTTTTGTTACATTATCATTTGTTTGTGTGGCTGAATATCTTATTTAAAACACTTTAAGTGAGTTTTTGATCAATCAAATATTTGTATCTGTATTTGTATTGTTGCAAATAAAGTTATTACTTCTGTATAATATGTTTGGACATTGTCACAATAATAAATAAACTAAACTAAACTAAACTAAACTACTGTGTATCCTCTATCCAGTTGAATAAGCATTTAATTGGAAGAAATCTCCACAATCAAAGCTCAGAATGTTTCAATTGTTTGCTATTATATGTCTCAAAGAACTCTTGTCCTGCACAGTTACTTATATTTGTTTATCGTGATGGATCTCTTTTTCGTTTTATCACCTGTAAACTCCATTCAAACAAACAAATGATTTAGTTTGCTTCAGTAAACACTAAGCGTGAGCATTTTTTTTCATAATTGTTTTTTGTGCATTTATCTTAGCAAAGAATGTGTACTTATGTTTTCTCTTTTGTAAAAGAATGAACCAGAATGGCAAATATGGATATAACAGAACCTCCCACTTGTCTACGAAAATCGGAAAGATAACACTTTGTTTTTTTCTTGATGTTCTACATATGTGCACCTGTTTATACTGGACAAACAGCGTTCCATGTTCTAGTTATTCACCGGCGATTCTGGTCCAATGAGTTTGTCCACATTAAACCCTAAAACTTGGGCAGCACTTTTTCTTTCTAGTTTTTTCCCCCACTCTATTTGAAGATCATGAACACGTGAGGCTTAATGTTATTTACATTGATACCATGCGGCAGTATTTGCTTGGTAACGTCATTTACCAAAGAAATATTAGCCTAAATATAATAATAAACTTTGTAACTTAAGCTGGAAATCTAAATTCTTAATCTATTTTCTATATTTTATTTTCTTGCTGTTATTGACAAACATAACTGTTTATGTTGTGTAAAATTTAATATTTTTCGGCTGAGTCCAAAGAATAAAATACAAATTTGAAAACAATTTTCTTCCACCCATACGCTTTTTTCTGGTACCAACCACAGCTCCATATTCTGACACTGTATCCTCTCTACACACACAATAATACTATACAACTTCATCTATAAAGGCCCGTCCACACCGCTACGATTGGGCCTGACGCGATGGGAGGTGGCGTTGTGTCTGGCACCTTCGTGGCAGTGTGGACACGCTTACGACTACGATTCGATCAATATCCGTCACGTCAGAGGCCATCGTGAAGATTGAAAGTGTTCAGTTGTAGTCGGGGCTCGTCAGATATAGTTGGCACTAGTTGTGTTGGTGTGGACACTCCTACGACGCAACAGGTCGTCTTAGCCTTTTTTAAGTCATAATGTTATACGTTTATATATCTCTGGTATTACATTTATCAACAAAATGCATGCGGTCTAATCAACAGTGTTAAAAACTGGTACTATATAAACAAACTCGTATTACATGCTAAGTCCCATGCAGCGACGTGACATGTAGACAGTTTATGAAAGACACGACGAACTGTCGGGGCGGTGTGTACAGTCAGTCACATCTATACAACTTGACCACCTGTGAATGCGAACAACAAACGCATTGGACTGGTAGTCAATTGAAATACCTTATAAATATCATCAATGTCAATACAAATGTACTAAATACTCTAAACAGTGGAACCTTTCCACCAAAAGTTCAACTTCAATCTATCATAAGTTCTTTTCATGAGAGTTTATGAGTGCAAAAAATAGTCCTTTTATGGAGGTGGTATCTGTCTTCATTGGAGGTACTACTGTATATTGTACTTTTATTGTACTTTTCACTGTTATTGCTCAAATGACAATTAATCATTATTTTCATCACATAATTCTTATTATGTTGTATTGCAGCATTTGTTTTTGTTCAATGTTCCGCTCTTTTCGTCTCGTTTGCTTCATTTCCTGAAGTTTTTGGTTTACTTGTCTCAATGCGACTTCGATGTTTGTCATTTCAATGGATAAATGTAATGATGTAGGATAAAATGTATTGTTAGTTTGTTTGACAAAGCACTAACTGCAACCATATGTATACAACATGTAGCATGATGTCTTGGTTTTGTCGTTTGGAAACTATTACTTGGAGGCAGCCAGACTTTTAAAAGGTATGCTCAATGTCATCGTCAATCAACGGGAATGACCTTTACACTGGACATATGCATTGTTTCAATATATACTAATAAATTTTGATACATCCGATCTGTGCACACCCTTATAGACGAGAAATATTTTGAATTTTGAAACTTTTCAAATGCATATTGTCCCTACACTTATGATGCTACCTTCCTGGATGATTAGTTAAAGGGTTATGTAAATTTTGTTAATTCACAGAAATTGCGCACAAAGTCACGTTTTTTCAACGAAAGGAATCACATGACACCAGAGCACCTGCCAGATCACCTGTTGTCACTGCGGTCCACTTGCTAATTAAGAGAGTGTGCACAGATTTGTGGAGGTGGCGTAGATTTATGGACATGGTGCTCCAGCTGAAGTACTAATAACCATTGTGCCTGTCACTGTACCAAGTCACTCCCTGAACTGATGAGAACATCCAATAATTTACTGCCTATTGTAAATATGCGCTACATATACACAACGCCACATAAACGTGAAATTAATATCCCTTTGAAGAGCTGTTATTAAATCAATTGAGAGAATCAAGACTAAACGATTAGGGAAAAACTGCAAGTCAGTGCAATAGCTGGTGCTGGTCTAGACAGCAACTTTTATCTCTAATTGGTAAAATAACAAAGCAATTTCAGATTAAATTGAAACAGAAAGAGATCTTTAGTATTTTGCAGTGAAAACATCATGAACTAGTGACAAAGGTTCAGTAAAACGAATGATAATATACACTTGTTGAAATGATAAACATTTTGATACTGTAGTTGAAATTGACGCTTTGATTTCTCCTCAATGTCCTACCTTGAGGTAAAAATTCATAGACTTTTTTTTTCTTTTCATAAATTCATAGACTTTACCTAATTTTTGTGTCCACCTTAACTAAAGAGGCCAGTGTACAGAGTTCATTATCAGGAGTGTTAATATACATGTATTAACCTAGATAACGAGACAAGCGATTTACAACCAGCTGTGGACACTTTCAATTTAATCTGAAATTGCTTCTTCACAGGTCAAGTTGACGTGGCATCAATAATGCTATCATTTGACTTACATTTCAAGAGATGTTTCTTTGAAAATTGAATAGGCATAAATTACATATGTTAATTAAAAGCTGATAGTGCTGGGAAGTAATTGTAATGGAGTGTTCCAATATTTCACCTTTGTGCAGCCGTGGCCTAATTGCTTGTACATGAGTATGTGATATGATAACATTGTAGAGGTTGTACATTTGAAAATAAAAAGTTGATTTTGTACATTGAATGTGCGAGACTAATATAAGTCTGTTACTATGGTGGTCTTGCACCTATGAGGTTTTGGGTAAAACTGTTGCATTCCTTGTGATTTCTTATTCCTCCTAAGTAATTTACTACTTCAATCTGGTGGCAAAGGACACTTGAGATGTGTTTAGTGCACAAAATGTACACTTGTATTGAATGTATGACTGAAGGAGATTAAAACATGTTATGTGGCAAGTGTGTGTATGTGCATTAGGATGTGTGTGCATCTCCACAATTATGGGGGAGGTTGATTGAGTTGCAGCCAGGGCCTGATGGGATCCTTTTTGTTTCTGTTGCCCATGTGCAGTGGCTCTTTAGTCTCCTATGTGCGAGAATTAGTCAACAAACAAGTACGTACCTTTTTGTTCCCTGTTTCGTTCCTGTGGTGAGTGAGACTTGAGGTGTTTCCGCAGAGAACTCGGGTCCGTGTATCGTTTGGTGCAGCCAGCCACTGAACAGGCATACGGTTTCTGAAATGATCGAAGATATTTATAGCTGTTCCAAAATGTTACAAGGCATGAAATTGATATCAAATATTCCAACATAAATTTTCCACAATAAAATGTTTATCCAAAATATTCAAAACAGTTTCTGTTACACATTTTTTGCTTCCAATTACCCTGTAATCATCAGTAAAGATCATTGAAGAAATAGAATGAACTTCATATATCAAAGCATGAATGTCTGTAAAATGTGTTAGATATCTTTAAGTTTTACTTTACTTGCTTAAAATATTTTAGTAGATTTATTCTAAAATAACTAGCTAAGTCTGTCTTATTCATAAATGGAAGAGGAAAAAATTATTTAGTTACATTTGATCAACTTATACATACACGTACTTCTATATGATATAGAAAATATGTACGAAACATACCTCATTGTCAATACATGTAGCTGAACTCAAAGACGTACTCAATGAAATACATTACCATATTGGTTTTGCCTTTGAAATTGCCAATGTTCTAGTGGATACATGTACATCATTTATCAGCAACAAGTTATCTCGTAGAAAAAAAGACTGAAATGTATTTTGGTAAATCTCCTCATAATTCTATAGATTTATAAACAAACGCGATGCATCCCTGGACACAAAAAGAAAATCTGCATAATTATCAATCAAAGTAATATTTATAAGACATCTTTGTTGAATATTCATCATAATGCACCCATAATTCTCTTCCTTCTCCGAGAAAAATCGCCTTGCTTTTGTCCATGCCAATCATACATGATCAAATGACAGACGACTTTACAATGGCAAATAACGGTATATACAGGTAAATAGCAATGGTGGACAATATTATTCCCAAGTGGACAAAAACTATATGGCAACAAACAGTGTGGGTAGGCTTTGCCTGGATCAGCTTGTTGATTTATCACTTTTTTACTTCTATACATATCATGATCAATGTTTGGTTAGACTTGCTACCATGTCTGTATAACTGTTTGGCTTCGGTGACATGACATTTTGACCACTTATGGTACCTAATTGTACTCACAATGCAATGAGACCAAACTATAAAAAATATATATTTCTTCACTTTGTCCCTCTCAAGGCAATTTTGCCACTATGTCACAATGTGCTCCAGAAAGAGTTTGTGGATTACAACGAGTGCATATTGACCTGCTGGACCCATTTATATACTTTCACTTTATCATTTTCATCATTTTCCAGCATAACTACAAAACACGTCGGTCAAAGCAAGCTCTGTCCAAATAGATTTGAATTGATCATAATGAACATCAGAGGTCAGAAAGAACAGAAGGGACATCTTGTGAGAGGGACGCCTCAAAAACCTACTGGTACATGAAGCCACTTCAATCCAGCCGATGATCCAACACCCTTGAAGGGCCCAAAGAATTTTATTAAACACGTTTATGAGTCACTGATTGATGAAGTTTTGCATAACTACTTGGCATGACACACTGGGCAGTTCTGTCATTTTGCTCTCAACCAATAAGCTGCACTTGTACATATTTATGTCCTCTATTGAAGTTCGTCTCAACCTTTAATGGAGAAAACAAATATTACAAAACATAGCAAATGAAAACTATATAATTGTTTGTCAAATTTTGCTTCAGCCTGTACATATAGATATCTTTGTAGGCAAAACAAAATGTGCACAACACACCGATATAAAAATTACTTGATTCAACACCAATATAGATATATTTTTAATTTTTCACATTTGCCATTTCTTACGTCAAATAGCTGATAGATTATGTCAGCTTATCAGCTCATTTGTGCGTGCCTATCTCACAATTAGTTTTGCGATTATGATTGTCAGTATGATACTCTTCACATTTTCAATTGAGCACATTTAATTGAGCGTTTATAAATGAAAAACGTGTCATGACGAAAATCCCAATAACAGATAATGGACAATATCAATAACTGTCCGATGACGAGATTAAATGAATATCACATTCCACAATGTACGGCTCAAGAGCAGATAAATCTCAATAGATTGAAAAGTGAGAATTTTAATCTATCATCTCTATATGAAGATCATTATCATCACCAGTTGGAATAGTTATATTGGGCAAAATTTAAGGGGCTCTCTGACTTGCTCTGTTAAGAATGCCTCGCATTGTACCCATGCACAGTAATAAGACCATACCAAAAGACTTGTCTGATGTAATTGTACAACAACATATGTTAGTTAAGCTGTGGCTATAGCTATTCTAGCAAAATGCTAGTGTAATGTGCTCAGTCCAGAAACAAGCGACACTAACAAAATTCAGTGTGTTAATCGCTCAAACTTTCAAAGGAACCTTCATATGTTTCTTCTGTTTTATTCCCCATTTGTCTAGGAGATTTTACCCCTATATATTGACATATAGGCCAACCTACATGTATTCTTCCATTTATCTATATCATGGTCTCTTGCAAACCTACACAGATCTAAAACAAAAGTACTAAGGCTTCCAGAATCAATGCCAAATGTATCGAGATAGGACAAATACAAGAAAAACCAAAGAGAATTGAAAGCCATAAGATGCACAAGTACTATCTTGAGAGCATTCTGACCACAACCACTGAAGCCTGACCTTATGTTGGGTAATGGAAATGCACTATGCAATAATTAATTTGCCAAAATCAAAACATTGTCAACACTCAATTTACAAGTTGCACTCTTAACAACAATCAATATGTACTTCAATTAGCACATGATGACGACAATGACTTACTGTTGCCATAGTGGCAACACCAGCTAAGCAAACAGGTCATGTTTCTAATGAAACACCCTATGTACATGTAGGTGATGACAACTTACAGACCCCCAGCAGTACTGTCGTCACCACTCTCATTTCCATAAGCAATAGCATTCCGCGAATACCCAGTGAACATTACGTACACTCTTAACTGCCGAACATGATAATAATCGCTGTAATTTACATCATATTACAAGTGTCAGTGACAATGTAAGATAACAGCGGTGTGTCGTCCTAATATTTCATAATTTAGCTGCTATACTGTGCCTATCAGCATGCTATCACTGATCGCTATCACCATATCAAGCCTGTGCAGTGCACGTGCTACGCGGATTATTGCTGATTGTTCGGTGGTTTTTGCTCTGAAAGTGCCAAATGAGAAGATGCTGACAAGATAACAGGCGCTAACTGATTTGTAATACAATCGTAATGGCCAATAACCATTATCTCTTGCACAAGAGCATTTAATAATCTTAGAATAGACAGCTAAAATGATGTAAACGTTCAAGATGCCAACTTTTTAATGTTTGATTTGAAATTTGATTTCAGAAATTGGTGACAACGATTGGCAGGTTGTATCTATAGCTGAGGTAATTAATATTATCTAATTCGAAGAAGGGCGATTAAGAGAAACTATTCTGTCATTTGATATGGCCCTTATCATCGCTTACAAAGATGTGAAAAAACGTGACTGTCCTGAATAACAACGCACTCATTCATACTTCTATAGATTTGTGCTTGCACAAGAAAGGGATGTTCTGAGTTATTATAATGTTTTGTACCTAATTTTGGCTGGTTTGATAGGGATTTATATATATTTTCTAACCGGTGTAGTTGGGGTGACAGGCAGCACCTAAACACATATGAATCAGCCACTTTGGAAATTATTCCTTTATTTAGGGTACCAGTGGACTAAGCAGACCCAATAGCAGAAAGATCCAGTCTCTGAGGTTGGTTTTTGTAACAGTTTGTTGTGTACTTGACTGTGTTTATCGAGGCTTCATTAATATTCCAACAAGTCAACAGGTCTGACGGCACCAAGTGTATCATGATGTCAATTGCTACATAATGTACATGGTGATTTCGAAGAATGGTTGTAATATTACAGCCTCTTATCTCCCCCTTTATTGCAACAAGGTTGTAATGTTCATTCTCTTTGCACTTTTGAGGCTGCAATGACAGCCTGTTTATGTGTGTGAACTGCAGTAGCGCGGTTGCTCTGGACTTGTCACTGTAGTTTAAGGGTTCAATACCAGTTTGTAGAATTCATCTGATACACATATGAAAAATAGAGGTGTTGCCGAGTAGATCTCGACTTGTGTGCTTGATACTAGTATGTATTTGCATTCAGCAGTAAGTCATTTGCAATCAACTGCACACTACTGGCACATCCTGATAATTACTCGATGTGTGCACATTTGTGAGGGGGAAATGGAAAAGGCTTTATTAAGCTGCCTTAAGCACATTGGAGATATAACTTGAACATTCACATTAAAGGTCATGGCCTTTAGGTCAAAGTCTGATTATCTAGTCACCTGGCATGTAAGATCAGGTGATATTTGACAGAATCTTTCTTTGATGGTGAGTTTTAGGTGAGATATGGACAATAACATGAATGCTTAAAGTAATCTGAAGTGACATAAACAAAAACAAACGACACCACTTTCTCAAACGTATCCCCAACTTTTAGATCCCTTTGTCAAGGGTCAGATCTGATCTGGACAAGCGAGAACCGACCTTGAACGTGGCAAGTAGCAAACAAGCTGGGCAGTGGATTTGGGACAAGCAAATAATCCACAAGAGGATTATGTCATCGTTCACTGGCGCTGGTATCAAATGAAACATGAATGCTATGGACTTCGATTTACATAAAAACATTGAGTCAATGTTATTGGTATGATATTAATAAGGTTATTAGATCACTGGAAGAACAGTAAATGGGCTCTTGCTGAAAATAAATTTTTAACAGTATATTATTTTCTGGTTTGGTATAGATGCCTGTGTCATCAACCAGCCTTCTATGCTCCACCCACTACGATACATACTACAGCAACAAATCATAACCTAGGCGTTCAGAATGGCCTCATTTTGAACTTGTTTACACCATATTCCATGTAAGGTTATTCAAAATTTTGAACATACCTTGTAGGCTTAAAGAATTGCGTTTCAAATTTTGAATACTTTTAATCTCGACTATGAATTCACTGACTGTTACAGCTGACCTGGTAATGTCAATAGTTTGAGTCAATAGCGATGTAGTGGAAAATACACAGACTATAGACTGTGTTGTAAGTAGGCAAGATTGACGAAAAGAGAAAACACTGTAAATAAAGTGAGTGGACGTTTGTTGACACACGCTTGTCCAAAGACATTTGAGTAGTAAAAAAGACTGGCATCAATATCATGTTACAGAACAGAGAACGTACAAGGCTCACTCACAAACATTGGCATTGAGGCAAGCTTCAACCACAAAAACCTTACCTGCAATGTTGTTCACGTTTTTTCTAGTTAGAAGAAAAATTTAGTAAACGTGTGACCCCGCATGTGCCTTGTATGCTTCCTAGGGAGTTAAGATAGGCAACATAGAGTGACAAGGATGCTAAGCATGATCTAACAGTGATGATCTACTAAAGCTACACAGATCTTTTGTAATTGATGACTATCAAAAGTTCCTTTAATACAAACTAAACCACTGGAGATGACATTAGGACTCAACAAGAATATACAACTCTCAAGACTGGTTACAACGAGCTGATGATCTATGATAACCAATTCTTTCAAATTACTGAAAATGTTAATGAATTACACACTCACACATTAGTATACTTTTGTAGATGAGAAATGTATGTACTCAAAGGATGAGAAAAATAACAAGCTTACCCTGTCTTGCTGTGCTACAATGACTAAGTTCCTCCTCACGGCCCACTGCTTATAGGCATCCCCCAAGGCCGACTCGGTACTCACCGTGTCCTGGTGCGTCCGCTGATGTTTTGCCCTGTCAGAGGAGTTACTGAAGGCCTTGGTGCACGACGGGTATGTACACTGGTACGGCCGCTCGCCCGTGTGTGACCGCAGGTGGATTTTGAGGTTCTCAAGCCGAGAGAAAGCTTTGTCACAGCCCTCGAACTACAATGATGCAATGTACAAGGGTTTGGGGTGAGAAGCGGGTAGCAAATGGTTTGGATAATAAAGGGTATGCACGAATGGTGTATTTGGCTGATCAAATATCTGCAATGAAAAGGTGGTTGGTAAATGCGTATAAATATACAATTTGAATAATGGGTGGTTGATGTTAAAAAAAATCTGAAAGGGAAAGCTACATATGTACATCTTAACCTGCATGTGTACAATTGGAGCATACATATGAAGTCTATGTATGTACAAAATGAACATGTACACTGTGTGCACATACTGGGTCTATGTGTGTGAGCGCGTGTTTCGCTTTGTCTGAGGAGTTGGAGAAAGCCTTGAAGCAGCCTGGGCACTTGTACGGTTTCTCCCCTGTGTGTGTGCGCATGTGGATCTTCAGGTTCTCAAGACGCGCAAATGACTTATTGCAGCCTTTGTACTGAAACACAAAAAGTACTGCAGCATGTATAATGAAATGGGCAACGATCTTCAGCATAGATATTGACACACATAATATACTGTAGCCCAGGCAATGAATGGGCTTCCGTTAATAGCAATTTGTGTACTGAAAAGTGGTATTTGGTATACGGTTGCTACAACTGGTGCATTACACACTTAGTACTGAAAAGTGTCATCACAGTTGATACTGTAGTATGAGATCTGCTATTATGATTCATTTCGAGTCTGATTTCTAGTTCAAGGTTACGGTGCAAATGGTCATTTATCACATCGAACGAGGTAAGAAAGCAAGGTAGCGATTTATCACGAAAAACACAGTAAACACTTGACAGGCTTCAAGCTTCAATTGATTATAAATCAATTTGTTTGACACATAAGAGGCAATTAATCAATGTGCTACTGAGTCCAGGATTCAAGGGGCGGCAGTTATCACTTGCCAGGCACATGGCCTAGTGGTTCAGGTCCTGGACTCTTTGACCATGCATCACATGCATCACATGCTATCTACATGCTGCTTGGTGACCAACACATCACTACTTATTACACAGTAGTACTATGTTCAGTAGGTACATGCTTGTCTCACACAGGTGTCATCTGGAAACCAATAAGACACTCTTTTTCTCGCGACAACTAAAATCACAACAAACCAGCTACTCTTTGTGGCTTTAATTCTACATGTATATGTTAAGACGTTACTGGTAATAGGGACAGATTGACAGAGGTGGAAAAGCACGTGCATGAAATGAGGCAATTGGTCACGTGATAGATACAATGATTTGACTGGATCTAATCCTGGATCAGATTTAATAGACTCAGCTTTGCATCCAGCTGATACTTAGGCCTTGTTTAGTGACCAAAGACGTCACTAATTAGATACACAGTATTATCATAAGTTAGTGGCACTGGCTAATAGTGAGTATTAGTCAGGTGGGAGATAATTTCAATTTAACAGGATTTAAGGCCTAGTTACGATGCATGCATTGGATTCCCAAATTAAAGCGTTCAGTGGATATTAGTTTGTTTAGCTTTTTAATTATTTAGTCTATCCATATTAATAACGTGATATACATTGCCTTTTTCACGTCTAAAGAGTTGTTAGATACTGATTGATTGTACTTACAAGTTACATACATGTAGGTACAAATGTACAGATCATGGCAAGTAGTGACAAATAACAGAATCTAGTGATTCAATAAAACAAGGTCTATTCAGTTGTGTATGATTTGTATCAAAAGGAAATTTAACTGGATGGAATTTGAACCTAGTTTCATTTACCAATGCATATTTGCTATAAAGTGTAATCGTAAAAAATTAGCGAACCAAAGACTATATGATCATTGATTATAAAGGCATTATTCAATTTTTTCCATCAGCCTTTGTTCAAGCTACTTTTGGAGCAGTTATCATCCAACAATCACCAAATAATGTCAATGACGCTATCTACAATTGTCATTTTAATGTTTATCAAAAATAATAATGAGGTACATTGTGCTCTTTGATTTGTCACTGAGGATTATAGTCTACTACATTTGTAATGTGCATGTTTCACACAACTTGACACTGAATTCCTTTTTGACAAGTAAAGTAACTGTTCTCACTGGGGTAAAGCCATTGGAGTAAGTCTGGGAGTTATCCCTTACCCCAACCTTGGGTCTGTAAGATATAATCTGCAGACCTTCCGGATACATTTTGCACACACACTTCCTGGTTCCAGAAAGCAGGCAAAAAATGAGAGAGAAAAATTGAAGACTGATAGCAATCTGTTCATTAACACCTGATAAGGTGATAACAATTCATATCCTGGTGACTTTGATGTCATAAAAACCATGTATTGTGATGTCAGTCACTCCTTAAATAATGGCTTATTCAGATTTTGCCCCCTGACTATTATGCAATATCGGCTTGTCTCGCAATATAAGTGAGGGTCTATGTCACATACTGATATATTATTCAAGTTATATATACATAGTTCAAAGTCTAATACAATGTGGCATAACCTTAAAAGAAGACTACCTCTATAATCAGAACAATGTTCTAAATCCCAGGCTTTTATAAAAAGATCAAAGTAAACCTTGCTTTTAGGGACGCTGGTATGAGTTGGATGAAGTGTCCACATTTATGGGGTTTATCAATTATTTGTGAAACATTTTCAATAACATGGTATAGCAAATATGAGAAAGAAAAGGTGTCCCTAATCACAAGGTGTCCCTGTTAGAGGGGTGTGCTCATGGGGAGATTTTACTGTACTATGAACCTCCATAAAGAGACAGCCTCTCTATTGAGACCAATTGAGGACAGGCCCAGGGTTTTCGTAAAAGACGTTCTGTAAATTCCTGATATGTGAGATAATGTCACAACAAACACATTAATTTTATAGCACCAGACAATCAAACAACATCCATTCAGGTTCATTTATTCATGGACTCTTTTCATTGTTTGCTCTTTTTATTGCAGCAAAAGATTGCATTAATTTTTTGTCCATGAAACTTTAGGATTTGATGCTTTGAATTATATATAATTGCCTGACAAATAGAATAAATCTTTTAACATAATTATAGATCATGGTACAAGTGACGTAAAATCAATTTAAAAATATAACCCCATGTACACATATATACCCCAGGGAGTTACAACAACAGAAGAATAAGACTATAGATTAGAACTGGTGTAAGTGACATTACTGACGTAACATAAGTTGAGCGTTACCGATCCACTGAGGCAGATTTATGTTCGCTTGGGTGAGCATTATTTATGTACACGCTCATTTGAACCAGCCTCTTTGAATGAGTGAAGCTGCTTGTGACGTCAGACCACGCAGGAAGTTTACGCAGTGAATAACATTCAAAATCAATGTGGCTCTATTGACGGGCAAAGTAACAAACAAACTGGCCAACACACACAAAACCGCCGCAAACATTTACATACGATTAAGTGATCACGAATGAGTGAAAAAAACTTTTAGTAGAGCCAATCTTGACCTTTTCAGATAACATTTTTCTAATTTCCTTTCATTTTTTTATCCATTCAAAATGTTGATTGTCACAGATTTTTGGTAAAATGTGACATTTATCGCCTAGAACCACTGCTTGCGTTTGGACCAACCTTGTATTATGAGTGTCAAGTTCGTCTGACAAGAGACTACTATGAAGACATACAAAAAGTTAGTGTAACATGGAAAACTTTAAATGTCAAGTGATGTTACATTTTTAATTTGCAAATAAAGGTGTAACTTGCTGATCATGAACATTTTCTACATGTTGCTTGATATTTATTGAGTTCGGAAGTTGAAGTAGTAATACTGTAGTACCGATTTAAACATAGTACACCAAGTCATGATAAGCTATCTGTCATCTACCCTTTTTCCTACACTTGATTTTTTATCTGTATTCTGTATGTATTTGTATCTGTGTTCTTGTAAAAGCTGACATCTATATGTATCTATTACACTGTGACCATGTTTGAAACATGTAGCATATTTCAACCCAAAATTGGTAAATGAATAGTTTTATTTCTGATTGTGTCATATGTTAAAATAACAAAATATAAAAGTTCAAGTTTTCAGTTTTTGAGAGCAACATTAACTTTCGATTCTAATTTGCAAGAATCCAATTGGCAAATGGGGCAGTTGAACCTCAATGTGTTGGATTAAGATACACTGTAAATCATTATATTAAGACCATCCCTAATTGCCCTCAATTGAAATTAACAGAGTTGGTCAGAAGAATATGGAGGCTTGCAGTGGTATCTTCATGGATGTTAGGGATTAAATGAATGGTACTATTATAGATGTGGTCTTCTTTTAAGGTGGTCTGAATTGGAGGTTACACTGCAAGTGACCACCACTGACCACTATTGATTTGGTGTGATTATGACCAACTCTGGGCATCGACAGGCGATTACCTCATTGATTAATTGACACCTATGATATAAACAAGCAAACTTTATGCAAAATGAATGCTTTACAAACAGCATTATAACAACACTGTCGATGAAGGTGTCGATGAGGAACATTTTAATTAGGTAGTGTTCATTTATTGACATAAGACTTCAACTGCCAAAAAAATATTTTGAGATTGTTAAATATTATTTAAAATGGGCCCTCATATCATAAGGGTGGGTGGTCGGGCCGGGGCCCAGGGATTGAAAGGGAGGGAGGGGTATATACGATAACTAACAAACGCTATTCTTTTTGAGAGATAAATAGAGCAGCCAAAGTAGACAATGCTGCTATTGAACATTAAATATGGGAATGTGTCTGTAAAAAGCACGTGCCATTCCATTCTGCCAGAATCCGGCGACCAAAGCAGATTGGTTACAACGCGCTAATTGTTCCCAGAAATCAATCCAGCCAATTTCATTTATCATACAGTAAAATTTCTATATGAAGACCACCAGTGGACCTGCTTTCATGTGGTGTTGATAGAGTGGTGGTCTCCTTATTAAGGTTGGCAGACGCCTCTTCATGGCAGTTAGACTGCGAAAAATGGTCCTATTATACAACATGTAGATATTGTCTCAAAATACAGGTGGTCTTAATTGTAGGTTATGTTATAATATTGTGCAATCATTGATCCTAGCAATCTTAGCAATGTGAAGTAATGTGATTGAACTTATATTGATAGACAAGCTGTTATAGGAGGACTGCCTGAGTTGTGCATACATAATGAAATTGTATCTACAGAGGGCAATTTTTTGAAAACCTTATTTCATTGTTATTCTTGGTTTCACTATGTGTACCTATTCGAAAGATTGATTTACGTCTCTCTCATTTGGATGACCGTGGAATCAAACTCGCAATCTCCTAAGACACTAAAGACCAGTCATATACGCGTAGTCAGGCGCCTTATCCATTAGACTGGCCATCCCACAAGTTAAGAAGCGTCGCAGTTTCTTACTTGAATGTAGACAACCATTAATCCCCTTCAGAAGCCTAGTTCTGCCAACTTGTGGTTGGCGGGGGCCACTGTAGCCACTTGGTGGCACAGCTGAAAAGTGTCTGTACCTTGACCCCGAGCATTTCTATGCTGTCCGGTGCGTGCATGTCCCTCAAGAGTGAGGTCACCGTACACCCTGCTGCTGGACCACTTTGTTTATAGAAGTTCATTAAATTATACAGTTAAAAAAGGGGGATTTTAATGTGGTAAAATATGAAATAGAACTTTGGATGTCTCCATATTCTGAATTTTCAACTTCTAACAACTTTGGAACTTGACTTGTATTTTTATATTGGGAAGTAAGCATTTCTTACCAGCTTTTTCAACCATCCAAACACCCATGGGCTTTTACTTTGAACAAATGTCAATTTAGGGGTTGGCTTTTCCACAAATGTGTATTTACATTGGAATTTCAATGGTCTAGATTTTCATTTGGTATAAATTTGAGGTTGAGCTCTTTGATGATTGTCAACAGTCTCAGTGAAAAGAAATTAAACTAAACACAACCTGGAAATAACAATTATCAAGTGTCCTAAATAACAGGTTCTCCTGTAATGCCAAATGAATGCAATCTGATGAGGTCTCAAGACCTAAAACGCAGCAGCCTTAGAGATCACAATAATATTATGATAGAGAAACGATACGAATACATGTCTACTTCAGTTGGACGGCGCATTGAAACATAAAACTAGTGTTTTGCTGTGCACGTTTGAAGATTCGTAGCATATGAAGACCAAAGTGTTAGCTTAAGTGAAGTTTTATATGCAGCTCCAAAAACTAAGTTTGTTGTAACTTATCTTGTTGCATGATAACTCAGTTAAGAGTGGATCATATCCGAACTATACAAAATGGATGTCTAGTGTTTGCGACAATCGCAACTTCCTATTTTCCTACATCTTATTCGGCTACTCATTTGGCATAGGTTGATTTGGCATAGGTTGATTAGACCAAAATACGATTTCTGACATTCATACTGTATATGCAACAATATTCATAACTTCATATAATATTTAGAAAGATTAAATCAGATTCTGAAAAGAAAGAATGCTTTTAGTTAGTCACATGCATAATAATACTAAACGATTTAATAAATATGGCAAAACAATCAATCAAAAAGTTAAAGATTTTTTCAACAAAGAAATAGTTTCTGGCATAATTAAAATCTATACTAATGCATGCGTGTAACGCATATTTGTACGTGCATGAACATGGGTTGCTTTTGTTGCTGTTTAACGGCTTATTACCCATATATGTGTGTGTATATGCTAGGTAAGCTTCTGTAATGGGTATTGAGTATGTATTGTAAGAATTTGGTATTTTTCATGATGTACTTGGGTTACTTTCCACTACGGGCATCAACAGGGCTGAACATTGAGGATAGCCCAGTGGCCCTGGCCTCGGAAGCTAAGTTCAGGCTTAGTCAGCCCTCTGCATCTTCTTGCGTGCCAGTGGTCTTAATTCTATATCCTTTTCAATCTGAATATAAACTTTTTTATCATCTGAAGCTGTTAAGCATCAGGGCCACCATCTGTTAAATCCTCATGTTCAGCCCTGATCACAAGTAGACATATGTATGCAAATGATGGATACACTGTATGAATATATATGCCTTACCGTGCACTTGTTGGGTTTTTCACCACTGTGCACACGCATGTGAATTAGCAGTTTGTAGCGCGCGTTGAACGACCGCTGTTGCCGTGAGCAACCACGCCAGAAACACACAAAGTCATCGCCCCGTCTCTGGTCAATGTGGGACTGAAACGGAATGATACAGGATGGTAGTGAAAAACAAATTCATTTTGGGTAAGATGTATATGCCCAACATTAACTAGGATTATCAATATTGATGCATTTTAGTAATTGTGAAATTCTAAACTTCATCGCATAACCCTGAGAAAACTTCCCATTTTATTACCAAAAACCAGCATTCGCCCCTGACTTTTCACTTATTCATTAAGTATTACCATGTCTTATGGTATCAAGTACTGTATTCTCCTCGAAGAATTGAATAACGCAGTATAGTGTGACAGGGATGCCAATAACCTGGTGTGATTGTTAAGTCACTGGAGCAGTGAAATGTGCCTATAAATAAGAACATTTACAATAGAAGATGTTACTCTCAGCAGAAGACGTACCTTTTCAATGTGCCTCACGAGGTCGTCCTGTTCGGCAAACAGTTGGTTACAGTCAATCCACAGACAAGCCACCTGCTGGCCAGACCCGGATCCACCGGAGCAATCCGCCAACAATCCATCTTCCTTCTTTATCTCAGTCAGTGTCGGGTCCATCGAAGACCCCGCAAGCGACGTAACGTCATACTGATGTTGCTGTTGTTGCTGCTGTTGTTGTTGCTGCTGTTGTTGTTGCTGCTGCTGCTGCTGCTGCTGTTGCTGTTGCTGCTGTTGCTGGCTGGGGTACGGGGGTGGGGGAGGCATGATCGCTGCTGACCCGTGCGGCAGCGACGCCGTCGCCGTTGGCAACTGGCACTCATCCTGTTGCATGCTGGGATAGCCGGACAGGTCGGGCTCCGTCTTGAAGAACTGCTCGGCATAGAACATGTCGTCATTGGCGCAAAGATGGCCACCGGACAACATGTGGTGGTGGTTGTTGCCAGGGACGACGTTTTCTGAGTTTTCAGCCTCCGTGGACTGCTCCAGCATGCCCATGACAGCGGACACTGTGGCTGAGTCGATAGACGCTGCATCGCCGGTGACAGCTGCCTTGAAGCGGTTGTGACCGGATCCGCCAAGTGTGACGACCCCGGCGGTGCGCGCATACAGATGACCCAGGCTGCCTGCAAGGGGGGATATTGGACAGTCAACACAAGGAATATTATAAATGTATAAGTAGTTGTATTGTTTTAAATTAAACTCAAATTTTGGATTTACAGCACAAAAAAGAATCTGGATATCTTGAAATTATCATCAACTGACTGCCACAAGAGAAGTTGCGATTCCCTCATGTTGTCTAAAAACTTGACGACATATATTGTTACAATATTGTCAATCTATAGTCACTTAAGTTACGAATTTTTATCTTAAGTACTGGGGTCAGCATATATAACGTATTTTTACAGTAGTAAAGGTGAGCATCGGCAGGTACCTTGCGGGTGGCTGCCCGGCTGTGGACTTCCTGTCTGCGAGGATCCATGTGATCCATAGAACGCCGGCACGAGGACGGACGGCGACGACCGGATCATCGACATGATGTCAAAGTCCGAGGACAGGGTGGACGTTGAGAGCGCTCGTTTCTTGGTGCGGCAGCCGCCGGAGGTGGCGGCAGAGTGTGGGGGGGAGACGAAGCGTGAGCCGGAGCCGCCGGGGGAGAGGTCACCCGCTGCGTGGGAGTGGTGCAGCGACGGGGACAGGCGGTGGTGGGACGCAGCAGACCCACACGCACGCTGAAACAGAGGAAAACAACAGCTTAGTTTGTATTCTCGGTGTAGGTGGATACTCAGCAGGCATCAATTTCTAATGATTACACTGTCCTTGTTTAGTTAATTGGAGCACAGTTCTGGTTGATAGAATATTATAAATATTACAATCTAATAAAATGGATGAAATTAGAGTCAACTCCATACGGATACAGAACCTTTGGAGATTACCTAACTAGATTTCAGACACACTACTTAGGCAAGATTCAAAAACTAAATTTTCATATCAATTTCAAACTATTTTCAATGGATATTGTTAATGGACTCACATTGTGGTTGTGGCCTCCCCCACTGGTGTCCATGCTCTCGTGGCCTCCCTCACTTACGCCTGGCAGAACCTTGTACGTTGACCATGACTCCTGCTTCTGGATCTGGAACATGGTTTTAAAATTCACACCATAATAATAACTGAATAGCTGCCTGTGCGTATTCTGCAAATGTGCATATGTATGTGAATGTATTCTGAATGTATGTTTGTGGATGTAAACAGATTTAGTCTTAATGTATCCACCTGTCCAGGCACCAAGAAGCCATCCTGTCTGTCCAGTCCTCCATGGATGCCTGATGAGTGCACAGAGTCAGAGTGGATGGACAGTGACGGGGTGGAGAGCTGGTCGCGGGAGGTCACAACCCCACCGCCACGGGGTGTGTTCTGGATGGATGAGACGTCAGACGGGGCCGGGGTGGGGGCCAGCGCCTAGTAACATACACATGGCTGGTTAGGAATATAGTGCTATATACAACCATTCAAATGCTTATGGGCTTTCAGGTTGAAAACAAATTCTCAATTTAGGGGTGTTGGGCTTTAGGATGTTTTACATATACTTCCATTGTCTGTATTTTTTATGGTCTAATACCACCTATGCATTGTGCTGCCTTCAGACTTTTAAAGAAGATACTGGTTGGCAATGAGTTTGCTCAACACCCACCTGAAGCTGCTGTGTTGTGAGGAGGCCACGGTGGCTGCCATGTTGCTGCTGGGGGGTACTACGGGGAGTGGAGCGCTGTGATGAGCTCCCACCGTGACCCCCGCCACCAAGGTTGAGGCCCGTACAGTGCAAGACATCGTCACTTCCTGCAAGAAATATGGCTCCATTTAAGAAGGCACTGGTTTGAGACCTAAAAACCACATTCTATTACTCTGTGATTAAGTCACCACCAAAACGAATCAGACACTCATTTAGCGTTGATTCTAGTCATGATAGAATGGTATTTGACCACTCGATTGTTGTCTCAATCGCGAAATTGAGCATGCTGATGTCTGATTTACCCTCACTTCGTTCGGATAAATCAAACTTCATTCAGCATGCTCAATTTCACGATTGACACTCCAATCTCGTAGTCAAATCCTACAATATCATCCCCTCTCTAAAATAGATTATTTTGCATTTTATTTGAGGTGAAGAACATATTACCAGCTCCTGCAAGAAAACATGGAGTCATAAAGAAAGCAATGGTTCAAGGCCTAAAAATACGAGCATCATGTCTCTTTAAAAGATATTCAATATTCAATATAAGGAAGGTAAATGTTTCTTCTTACACTTTTATACAATACAGTAAACAATTGCTTCTCAGGCAATAAAATAATGGAATAGATAATGAAGTTGGGTAAAACAAACTTTTTTGTGAAGATCTGCTTTTTCATTCTTATCATTTAAAAAAATTGACCTTTCATACTAACTACATACGTGAGGTGACCTTAATTAGCAAAATTTCTTCATCACAAGTTTCCTCAAAAAAAACATATAAAAACAAATCCATCCAACGATGCATATATATCAAATTATCAAACATTTCTCACTATGGAACAAATTTGTTGAATTTAATTACTCTGACATTTACATCAATATTTACTTTTAAAGTAATACATTGATCAACATTCTATTCTGTATCCATTCATTCCAAATTTGATGTTATCATGATATTCAATTAATATCATAAAAGAAAGAATGTGCATTTATTTTCTTATTACACTTATTTCTTCTAAACACAAATCTAAATGTAGGAAATATAATTTTATTGACCTTAATTTGCAATTTATATTCTCATAATTCATATGTATTGATAAATTACAAGACACCTCGAAATATGAACATTTCTTTTTTTTCAAATATTAATTCATTTGATTATCAGGTATATGATTCAAGAGTCATTAAAATCAGATGGATATTGACCTCTATTTCATTTTTCCATTTTCTATAAAATCGTTGTCCAGTTGTCAATTTTCAGCCTATTTGAACACACGATTTTAATGCCTCTGTAACAATGATATTTCTTCTATGCTCATGTAAGCATATGAATATTTACATATACATGTACTCATCTTTTTAGTTCTGATTTTATTTACCACTCTTCAAACCACACCCTTGTTAGATCATAGTATTTGTTTGTTCTGTTTGTTTTGTATGCTTATTTTTGTTTTTGTCTGGTGCAAATCCAGAAATACTAATCTGTGCAAAAAGTTCACTACATATGGTTAAATAATATTCGTAACCTCAATGGAGGAAACTAACTGTGCTATCATGTTTCTGTTCATTACAAGTTGTGTTATGCAAAATATGTATATAATCAATGCAGACAGGAAAGTGAACATTTATTAGAATGGCACTCATCTGATAAAAGATTAAAAGAATTTGAAAAAAATTCAAGATTTAAAAGTATTTTTATCCAATTAAAAAAATTGTGGAAGCTCCATATTTTCTACAAAAGGTTGTGACCATTATGGAAATTTCCCCCAATATTCCTCCAGAGAGGTTTCACCATAAAAGATAAGATTAAATATACATTATTTTACATAAATATACATTATTTTCAAAGACTACAATGCATACGCTGCTGAACAGTTCCTGAATGCGCATGGTTAAAGAGCAAGAAATGTAAACCAAAAAGCAACAATCTTGTTTTTCTCCAGCTATAGAACCTTATATAGGACATTTGGCTCCCTACCAAGGCAAACTTTTCACCAAATGACAAATACTAACAAACATATTAATGAACTTAATTGTAGGGAAATCAATGAAAAAAGCGCGACAATAACACTTCCCAAACATATACCAGGTTTCAGCTCCGTTTGCGCCTATTCTGAACGTTTGTGGCAAGAATCCAATAATAATTTGTCAAACGGATTTTCCCCACAATGATCTGTTTTATAACAGAAACGATGACAATGTTCTCTATAATACATATACTTATGCTGGTCCAATGTCTATATACCTTGACTTGGTGCCATTGCTTGAGAGAATCAATAGACAACCTGTACAGAAAGAAAACTAGTTGGGTAACTCACGGAAAGATTGTTGTACATCAAGGAATACTTTGAGCGATGCTAAACTGATATGCACTTTAGAAAAAATCAAATAACTAGATAATATTATATGATATATTATATAATAATTGCGATCAATTTGATTTCCAGCTTACAAACAAGGTTTGTGTCTCCTAGCTGTAACAAGTCAGATGGGAGGATGGACACAATTAATTGGGTACAAGCCATCGTGCAAACACTGCGCATTCTAATTTCTTCATAACTTTCAAATTCTACAAGTATTAGATACTTTTCAATGAGTTTTATAAAAGCATCTAAAAACCTAAGCACACAAAATTGCTTAGTGTTCAATCAGTGAAAGAGCTTTTAACAATTACTTTTCTTACATATCCATTGGTTTCCTACAGTGGGAATACAGATAAGTTGGCATCGAGCATTTTCAATTGCTCTTCTCAGCTTCCCGTGGACATTTAAATCAGACATTCTTACGAATGAGGGCAAATATTTATTGGTAATTGGTAAAATGTTCATAAATAATGATCAACAAATAGCTTTTTCTTGCTTTTCTTTACAGCTGAAGTTTAACTAAAGTGAAGAATGTGAATATGTTGACAGGCAAAGACAAGAGCAAATATTATGCAATTTTATTCCCCTGAATTTGTTGACTGTGTAGAGGACAACCCGCAGTTGTTGTTCAATTTGTGAAGGTCCATAAAAAGCTGTAATTCGCACTTTTTACAGTCTGGATGATAAAATATTATGGATTTGCTATTCATGAACATTTTATATGACAATCAAATATACACTGAATTCAAGACACTCAGGGACCTTTTACATGGGAGATTAAATATTAGAAAACAATATGTTAAACGAATAATTTTCTATGGAAGTAACGTGATTCGAAATGAAAGTATGTTGTATTACAAAATGATATGTATGAGTGTCTAATTCGCAAATAGTATAATCAGTCAATATAAAACTTATTGACAGAGGGAGTCCCACTAGAGAGGTGTTCCCATTACAGAGTTCAACAATGGAGGTAGTCCCAACACAGAAATAGTCTAACAACAGTGGTTTCACAACAAAGATGGTCTGTTACATAGATGGTCTCCGTACATAGATAATATGATGGTTGGATAACAAAGGTAGTCATATGACAGGAGGTTATATTACTGACTGTTATGTGACCGTTCCCTCTGTGCCAGAATTTCAGAGAACTACGTTATTTCGTTCAGTCACCACTAGTGTGTTATAATTGGTCCACCACAATTAATCATACTATCATGTTACTAGTAAGTGGACTTTCAGCTCTCAATGTTCAAGTTCTTTTTGGCGATAATAAAACTAAGCCATTTATTAGAATAGGGCATGTTTTATTATTGAATATTGATTTCACAACTAGCAAATTTTCAGTCAAACATAAATAATAATCATTTTTAAAAAAGGCCTCTTTTTACAATTGAAAAAAATAAATGTGTTCTATCTCTTTTTACCATTCTCTAACTTAAAACAAGCCACCAGCAACCAAGTATACATTACTTAGAACTTTCAATTAGACCAACTCCGTAAAGAAGCCACCTCAATAGACCTCTCAATAATTAGACAAATTCTCACAATGCCAAAGCTTCAGTGAACCCCAATAAAGAGATCACCTTTTAATCTCGGGACCACTTGAGACAAGTCCCCTATGTGGTTCGAATTAACTGGGCCTTAGTGACTGTACTACCTAGATGTCACTTCTTTATGTACATACGTTTGTTTTGCTATTGTTTTTCCTCGCTGTGCCTAATTGGGCGAGACACAGTGTACAAACTACGAACCATGACTGTATATTCTGTGCCACATGCAATCAGCATCTCAAGTCAGACAAATTCGTCTCAGCAGTGAGAGCTGTTCTAGTTGGTTTCATCAATATTGTATTTGCAATTGGAAATAGTAGGTTTTACCATCATTAGCCTTATGTTGATACTTATCTTCAAATTACTCATTGTAGATTATATACTACAACTATGCTATTATACAATTCTACACTATACAAGATAAGTTTTATAAAAATCTGTTTAGATAGAAGAAAATTCTTGCTTGATAGGAACTTAATTTCGTACCTGTTTGGAAAAAGGTACCAAAGCCCTCATAACTAATTGTCATGAGAAACCTTAAAGGTGCCCACCTACCTTTCATGCCGGGGTCTCGATAAGCCGACAATCACACTATCATTCACACCTCTCTATCACAACATTTATCCTTAAGCTGCACGATAACAATGACAATTTTTGTTTCCTTTGCATTTACATCAGGATCCAAAGGCTTAACTTCCAAGCAACGGGCATGAAAAATGAACACTCAAGCTAAACCCAGCGTACACTCCATCATAATAAATGATCAACATAATTAAGACGCTTTCGTACTTTAGCATTGCACAAAAGCCACTTGAAAACCGATTTGATTGGTCAATGCAGGAGCGTGGCATTGATGATAACTATGATATCATGAACCCAACCATCGTGCCCGATTTAACAAATTAAAAGCTATAAACAAGTGCTACATGTTGTCATCATAACTCAATCGACACAGCAACATCGGCAGGTGTCTTCGAGTCTTGCATCAAACGCGCCGCTTCGGGAAGATCACGCAAAAAGGGCAAGTCGCAACGCAACAATTAGATAACACATCGCGCGGCTCAAAACATCACCTTGGTCAGCCCAACACAGCACCATAAATCACAGGGAATGGTGTAGTTAAACGGCATGCTTGATTTCACCAAGAAAAATGTCGTCTGCTTGGAGTGATTTGTCACCTGAATAAAGGGAGCGGTTCGCCTGCTGAGAGGCGGAGTCACAACAGATGCACAATCGCTGCTTGATGGAGTCTTTATCGGGTAATTACAGGTCTTAGAGAGGTGATTTATTTGGTGAAAGACGCCGTGACATATGTCAATGGTGATGTGCGACAGAGATTTCCTATTAGTTAAACGACCGCTAATTCAGTGTAAGCGATGCTTCCTGTCCCCATTTGTGGTGCTGACTTTAAGTGGTGAACAATTTATGTTGTGATGTTTCAGATATTCTTCTTGTACGACAATGGGCAGTTTAGTTTTAAAGCTGGCATTTATGTTTAGAAAGAATTAGCTGTTTATTTATTAGCTCTTTAAGCTGTGTAATGTAGTTATAATAAACGTCACCTGTCTCAAGAGCACATTGACTGCACCTGATTAATTAGGCTCATGTTCACTTGAGAAATAAGCTACGATCTATCTTTTTATTACATTTGATCCATCTATTCTATACCTGCATCCTATGCAATAATCAATTATCACTTCATCATTCACCAACACATATTTAATGTGTCTCTTCTAAATGAAGTAGTACAAGATAATTACAAATAGTCTTTCAGCATACATAACAATGTTAATCTTCTCTCCATAATAATCAGTGCAAGATAAAAAGCCCATTAATTATCCCTGTATATATGTGTACAAGCACACATATATGTGTACAAGCACACAACCTTAGAGGGCGAACAATTACCACTTAAACATACTGAAACACATGCAGAAACAACTAGATCAAAAGTGCTCAAAGAGCACAATGTCAGCGCTCAGCGCTGACTCATGTGCCAAAAAAGGCTTCCTTGAAGGCAAATGTTAATTGGCAAGGTGCCAAAAATTGAATTATAACAAGGTTGTTTCATAGTTAATAGTTTTTTTTTAAAAATTGGAACACCATTGGTTCAAATACAAACGCTGCAAATTGTCCAGAGAGACTCATAGAGAAATAGATACATACAAACAAATAGTATAAACTAAAATAGCTCTAAATCTGCATGTTAATCTGACAAGATAATCAGCACACTTCCTGTCGCGACCCACACGAGTGCCTCTTGTTGTAGCACCCTGAATAGGGTAAATAAGCATGGCAACACCTCTGATTTTAAACCTGAGTTAGACCAGAATCCAGGGACCAGCACACCTGTATTACTCATATATAAAAGTAATTAGATCAATTAATACCATTTGGAGTGCATGAAATCCTTAAGGACATACTTTTATATCTCCATATGATGTGAAGGGAATGACAAAATAACAATTAGTGACAGTCTGCTGTTTCATACCGTTGTAAAATTGATAAAAATTAAAATCATTTTATGAATATCTTTGTGTAGACTATTATTAGTAGTAGGAATATCCTTTCAGGTTTATATTTATAACACTACAGCTCACATCCAACAAAAACTTAACGTTGCTGCTCCCTTCACGGAGCCTTCGACCAAAGTATAAACCAGAATAAACCCAAGCTCAACCTCAACCAAGGCAGGAGCATCCCCCCGACTTTCCTCCATCTGCTGTGCGACAGGAACGCCACCTGTCGGAATTGGCGCCAGTGACTAATCCACCTATTTTGTCACTTCGGTCGAAGGCCCCGTGAAGGGAGCCGCAACGTTAAGTTTTTATTGAAGTGAGTAGTAGTGTCATAAATATAAACCTGAACATTTTATGAATATGAGATGCATGTGAATTTTGTTATTTCTTTCGACATCTTTTGAAAAAATGATACAAGAACTTGTTTTAGTTTTAAATACAGTTGCACCAATCAATCTATTATGGACAAATTACGGATATCCAATATCCCTTGTGTCATTTTACATTTTAGTAGGGTACACCAGCCTAATTTCGAATTCTTCAGTTTTCGGCCGTTCACTATATAAAATGTGTATGACATGATTTCATACATGTAATACCAAGCATTTTATTCAGTAAGGCCAAAATAAAAACTGAAGGAGCCGAAATTAGGCTGGTTTACCCTAAGCTGATAATTTGAAATAACAGATAACTAAAATTATTAATCTAATCGATTCAAATGTAGGTTAAAGGAGTCCAATTAAACTTGGATCTTAAGAAAGGAGTGAGTACCGCAGTATAATTTGGACCCCATGTATGTACCTAGCTCCGTACCTGCTGCTGTGAACACAGTATAGATGGTCATTGTTGCTGTAGGACGAATCCTATTGTCGGGGCTTCAATGCTGTTATCCACTGATTATATCCGCACTTTTCTCTCCTTCAATTGTCTTTAATCGATCTTGTCCTTTATGAACTTGTTCTGTTTTCTAACACTTGTCTTTTAGGAGGTGCTATATATGTAAGACAAGTTGTACGTCTGGGAATTGGCAATTAACGATCACAGTTGTTCCTCATTTGTAGCGTCAATACGCAATAGATTAAATCACAGTGATTCCTCATAAATAGTGAAATAGGTACAGGTTTTTTTCATTGACAAATCACACTGAGTATTGTTAGACAACAAGAAGAAAGAATAAGAACAAAGACATTTCCTACTTTTGTTTAAGATCAAAAGGAGTCTCTCCACTCAATAATAATGTTGTCAAAATCTGCATAATGGCAACTGTCTTCTTGTAGTGTTTGTTACGGATCACTTATTACTGATCGTGAAAGGCAGAACAGAAACCATTCTTTGTCAACGTACAATTGTTAATAAATAGGGTGCAATAATTCGACCAACTGCAATTCCTGATAGTGCATTATCACAGTGTTGGGGATTGAGTTTCAGAAGCTGATATTCATCAATTGAAACTTGCTAGAACATGAAAGATTCATTCATATCCACAGGTGTCCAGCTTTGAAGTGTTTATTACAATTAAAATTCTGCAAAACAACTTCTTTCAGTTTGTATGGCTTTGACCAAAAGTTGTACTTGCTAATTGCATATTGCAGAATGGTGTTACACATTCTTTGTCAAATCAAAATGAAATAGTCGCCATTCTTCATTATAATTCAAGTAGTAGGCAGAATGTTGTGAAACATTCCTTGTCAAAGTTCAACATGTTCAATACGATATATACATAATTACTACTCCTGTGCCAAGGTGGCACTTGGTCATGTCTGGTTTGTAAAAAATAGCAGCTAATTTACAAATTGCTACAGAAGCTCACACTGACATAGAATTTGAAATATTTTGAGTTAGCTGTCAGCTTTACGAAAACTGTTTACAGTTTTGTTTTCAAACTAGTTCAGCATTTATCTCTCATATGAGCCCAACATTTACGTAACATTGTTAAAACGTATGTTGGTTGTCATCTGGTGGAATGTATGAGTAACTATCACATTTTTCACATGTTCACAGGGAAATCCATCAGAGGTTTCTGTCGTCAAATTACAAAAGCCTTTGGATGTTTGACATCACGTCTTTTTTGAGCCGAATAAATAAGGTGACTGATTGACAACACTATAGTTGGAAATGTTTGTGCATAATTTGGGCTTCTCATTAAAATATGGCCAAATCTGCAATTTGATACAAAAGTAAATATCCAGATGCCTTAGTAAAACTACAGGTGCAAATATTTCTGTTTGTTTTAATGAAAGTTTGTTATTTTTTCATTTGACATACAACATTTACGTGATACATTCTTCATACGATTGATTGGCATTGAAATTATTATATCCTTATGTAATACATAATTTCTTCTTCATTCAAGACTAGTAAATTTTAGCATTCCATTAGTCATTTCCTAGTGTTGTAAATTTCTCCAAAGCTTGGCATCATTGATTCCACATTTTATCCATCTTAACTATTAAAAAGTTTCTTAAAATTGAAGAAAAAGAATCAGTTGAAAATATCAATGAACTATTCTTTAGACAAAAGGACAACTCTCCTACGGAAAAAGAAATGATATAAGCAAACTTTACTTATTTTTTATGCAGAATGCCAGATTCCCAAATTCTCTACAAAAATTGTTTTTTAACCGTGTTCAATCTTGTTTGCTTTTTCCGTTCTACTCTTTGCACTAAGTTCATGAGGACGTTATGGATGTTTCTAATTGATCTAGTTTACAGCTCACAGTCTATTGTCTGTTGTACAAAGAAGACATTAATTACAGCGGTTCCGTTCAGACTGACAAGTTTTAACTTCTTTGAAGTAATTAAAAACTTTTAACTTCAGGCACAATCTTTCATGTTTTAATAAAACGTGTCCAACAATATTGTTTAATTATGTTAACTTTACTTGACAAAACCTACATTACTCCGTTTTATCATCTTATCCATGGATTATAGGTATTTTGTATCTCTGACCACGTCAACATTAAATATGTATATGTTTTTCGAAAATTCAAAATCCATTTCTATGTTCAATATCGTTGAGAAAATATCTTTCAGAAATATCACAGCCTACTATTCCAAATAATTTCTATATCCTGCATTCTGATATCAGCACACACAACGTCATAAAACATTTAATAAAAATCTGGCTCTACATCTTTGTACTTCAGTTCTTCAAGAAAAAAACTCCATCCAAAAGCAGTTAAACTCCACTTTGACTATATAAAAGGCATAAAATTGCGAAGACATCTATTACTTTCACATACATAATCTCTTACTCTTTTACTCAATGATCTATTTCATTTCTTAACAAGTAATAATTCCACATTGCCATCATTGTGTATGTCGTCTGCTGTTGTGGTCTGGTTGTCACGACGACATGTCGCCAGCCGGCACCCACAAAACACGTGCTAGCCGGCTTTACAGGCTCTGGTGTCTGATAAAAGCTCGATAAAACAGCAGTAACTGGGAGATGGAGAAATGGAGCAGACGTTAATTAGCACAGATCCGGCTACTAATGAGTTGGTGGTGGGTTAGGCCAACAATTTCATACATTATCCGATACAATATGTTTCGATACTAAATGTTATATGGCAAAGGTATCTTTAATCTACCGGTAACTAATTTTTGGACATGAGATGTTTTGGGTGAGACAATCAATTTCCTAAATATAAACGATACCATAAGATCTTATACCACAATTTGGGTGCAAGATACTGGAGGGTTAGGCCAACAATTTCATACCTTATACGATACTATACAATCTTATATGGCAAAGTTATCTTTAATCTAACTAATTTTTGGACATGAGATGTTGTGGGTCAGGCAATCAATTTCCTAAATGTAAACGATACCATTCGATCTTATATATGGCAATTGGGTATGAGATGTTGTTGGCTAAACGAACAATCTCAAATCATAAAAAATAAAAATAATATTATGATCTTAGCCATAAATTTTCTATTTTGATCTATAAATTTGGAAGCACAAGATGTTATTGAATAACATATTATACAATATGATCTTAGACAGCACAATTATACTGAATTTGTGAATGTTAGGGTATGAAAGGTTGCAAATTAAGCAAAGCTCATGTGATAAAAACTTGTACAGTAAAATCATCACAGAATTTATCAATTTTGTAGTATGATTCTGATTGATTCGGCTTATTATTTGGCCAGTGCAGTAATAAGGGGAAAAAATTTGATTGAAAATCGGAAGCACTGGATTCGTTTAATCTTGATCATTAATTACCATTCACACTCGCATAGGGAACTGTTGTACGCTGATGACTTTGCTATTTTGGCTGAATCTGTTCAAGAGGTAGCCTGTATTCCTCTTGTGTATGCAGTGCAATGCTTTATAATTTTGAGGTGTGGTATGTGTGGGCATCATCCTCCGCAAGTGTAAATCACCTGAGAAAAAATAACAGATCTATGACTTGCTTGATGCATGGTGGGAAGCCTAACAATGATACTAGTTGTGCTTAACAGATATTGATAGTGAGCTTTAGTGAGCTTTAGTAAAGGGAGACTGAGATGGTTGGGTCATGTTGAGAGCAGCTCGGTCTAGATTAGCAAAGTAAGAGAGCTTATAATAGAGGAAGAGAAAGGCAAGAGAAGACCAAAACAGTCTTGAGATCGTGACAATCTGGACATGGGTCTATATAGTCCTAATAACTGAAAGGCTTGGAGAGGACATTTGAGATATAGACTTGGAAGCTAGCCCATACCTTCTGAATGAGGAATAATTACCGGTAGGGCCTGCCCAAATGAATTTATGTTTTGATAGATTGATTGACTTACTTGTTTCATCTGATTTGAACCTCTTTACGTGATTGGTACCTTCGAGTAAACAAGTACTAGCAGATATAATTGAAGACCATGAACATATGCTTGGGAATGAAACTCATGACCATTTAATCAGTCTAATCACTATGCCATAAACATATCAATGACACTGAGTGACCAACAAATAAGACCCAGAATGCAGAGCCTTCCAAGAAATGAAAAAAAAAAACAGAGAACAAAACCAAATGTAAAAAATAATCTAGAAGACAGTGAAACGTCAAAATGACAAAGGAAACAGACAAATAACATTGTGGTCTCTAGTTTGACAGAAACTAAACCAAAGATGATGGAAGATCAGTGAAGATTCTGTGATAAGTTTAAACACGTGCTGCATTCCAACAAACACAAATAAACACACAGTATTTATCTAGTCTTATCATGCACATGTTATACATATTCTGTTTACAGTTTTATCTATTTCACACTCTGGAGTAAGTTTATCCTGTAACATCAGCTGTAAAATGTCGTCCAACCTGATTCATCAAACTACGAAAATCTCAATCTAGTGTCATAGAAGACGAAAAGTTCTCCATGTTAATGGGACGATCCGTGTCATTCAAACCTCTTTCATTCTTTGTGTTGTGTTTTGGTTCACACTTTGATGTGGACCTTGTAATGTTAGCACAGAAATATTGCAGACGTTTTTATAACAATATCCAATCAATTGTCAGCCAATAATAATGGAACCTAAGCCTTTTTTCAATTATATGAAAGAGAAGATTTATAATGTGGCAATGTTATACCTATATATCTTATTCAGTGTTTGATTTACTATTAAGCAGGTTTATCTGGTAACGTTAGTATAAAATATTTGAAATGATAAATCATAAAACATAGGCTCGTCCTATTGTTGAACTATCATATTTGTTGTACGCAATTCAACTGATTAATCATAAAAATGGCTGCTTCTCACAAGATCAAGAATTTCTATTACTCAATTTCAATTTCGACGAAGAATCTTAGACTTGCACCTAGTCAAATTAAAGGGAATCAATCATTTGAATCATATGCCTATTATATCTGTTACCCTATTTCATTACAACACCAATATTAAGATGTATTTCAAAGGCTATCGTAACCACGACAACATCACAACATACAAACATGTGTCCTGTTGATGAAACAGATGACATCAATAAATATACTTTTGCCAGTCTACAATCGTATCACATGGACAAATAACAACATTCACAGTGGCGAACACAAACCAGATGTAAGACGCAAACAAACCTCAAACTCCATAACAGACGACAATTACATCACATGTTCCTGGAATTCACCCTTTCAATGACACAATATCAAAATTTAGTACTAAAATCCACATACAGAAGAATCTCTAAAAACTACTTTGGGGACTGGCTTCAAGCGTTCTCAATCAAGAGCTGGTTTCTTTATGGAGGTTCGCTAATGTCTGACTTTAAGAAAGTATGGGAGTGCATGAAATGCCCATTGTAAAGGTACTACAATGTACTATTTCATATACCACTGAGTAAATTATTAAATTGTATATCACTATCAAAGCATCGGCATACATTAATTGAATACTTGATGGGTTGGAGCTAAATCTCATGGCGCAGAAAGGGTTAATTTGAGGATTAATTGTGGTTCCTGGAATTCCGTGTAACTGGAGCAGGTGAGAGTGCAGGTTGAGATACACAGTCGGATCAAAGCAGGTAATTAAATGATTTATTGAATATAATTATTTTCTCATTTTCACAGCTTCGATAAAGCAACATGATTTAAATTATCACAGTTTTCTGTTACAGTTCCTTTTTGCATTATCGAAGATTCATTATTTCTAAATTATCTAAAATATATGATTAAAAAGCTTGTAATTTATTGAACATCATCGGAAGTTCTTTTTCCTCCCCTCATAAGATCTACTGTCCAAGCAATGAACACAGGTTGTAATAAGCCCATGCAATAAAGCACCCTGTATTAAGGATGCGCTTTTATTTTGAAAGAAACCTATGCACTCTTAGTAAAACAACAAATCATTTTTAGACAAAATTGAATTTTAAAAAATTGCATGTTTCTGAAAGGTATTGGTTCAATATGGCTGAAGTGTGTATGACGCAGAGCTAAATGTATCATAAACACTCGTCATCATTTAATTTTGGCGTTTTGCTTTTCAGGAGCTTTTCATAACACAATAAGTCTTTGGCGATATGGACTCAATCTTCGTTCAATAAATGCTTTCGCTATCACATATGATTATTTTGTGTCTCTTAATCAGCCATTCTAATAAAGCAATGAGTCGAATGAAAGAATATATTCTCGTTTCACTGGTTCCAAAGATCCGTACTTATTATGAATCGCATACATATAGTCAGAACAATAAAAATGATTTGCTGTCGAAGATTTACATGATATGACAGTAATGAGGATATCTAATGACATAGAACGATCAGCAAGCGATAATGGGGGTCACTGTGGTACATGGATACATGCACCATGGTTTTTGAAAACAAGCTCATGCCCTTCAAATTCATCTACTTTAGCTAAACAAGTCTAACTGTAGATATACGTTGTGCCCAACACCTCTAAATGAGAATTAATTCAGCCCATTATCAATAAACTGGGACCAAACAAAATGGTAGATATAAATGGTCACCGAATGTGGTGGTTTTTAGCCTTGCTGCGGGGTTGATTCTTAGCTTTTCAGCCTTGCATCAGATCTGACATTTTTGTACCGCGTAGGTTTATTTACTGTTTGGTTGTTACCATACGGTGTGACAGAAACCTTCATGAAAGTTACAGCGACACTGTTTGAATGAGAGGCCTCTACATGGGACAAAATGACTTAGTGACATCGCTGTTTTTGGGCTTAAATAGCAATGAAAATGACATGTTTATAAGCATTATCTACAGAAACGAGCTTCCTTATACTTCTGTAAGTACAAGTTTGTTTTGTTTTAAAAAATCATTTGTTATATTAATAAGATCACTGGTAGGTACATTGAACATCAATCAAACGTAATCATTAGAACAATTACAATCAGGAAGATATTAAGATGCCTTAAAGAGGGACACAGCACTTATTTACGCACTCCATGTAGGGCCCTCAATAGTGCGAGGTTACAGTTTGTTAGCACAGTTTAGTTTCTCTTCTATTGACACACTCACTTGTCACACTGACCGAAATCCATGATCATACACACATACTCAAGATTGGTGGCCTTTCGGAAAAGCATATAGAGCTAACAAAATCAACAGATTACTTAACATAAACATATGAAATTACTAATAGATCATCCACTTTCTGAAATGGCATGGTAACTTCTTAGGTAATAAGTAAAATACAAATCAGCGTTCAGCAATATAGAATTTTGTTTTAATACAGTTGTTTTATTGGTCTCTGTGAGAGTCTTGAGAAGAATTTGAGCACAGGAATGGTTATTAAAAAACGAGAGGAATAGGCACACCAAAAACGAGTCTGAACAACAACAGATTACAAGACGATATCTGCGGACTGACCATGATGCAACTTAGCTTTACTTAGAGATCATGCAATCCGCTGCAATTCATGACATGATTGTAATTGTTTGAACACCTGATTTTACTAAATCAATTGGTGCGCACCTGATGTGGAAATGTGCGGAATGTTGTGAGCTGATATAGAGCGGATCAATCAAGGTCTGCAGCATGAAAATCAGGAATGACATCTGGTCACAAGTTCACATGTTGTAATGTACAATGATGTACAGTAAAACCTCCTCATAATGGAAACTAAGCAGATATGCAATTCGACACATTCAACTCAAACTTGAAGAGAGTGTATGAAAAAATTTCAACAATTTTCCACGCGTTGATGACCTTAATTGGTCTCTTAACTACTGTATACAACCATCCAAGTGCCCACCCTCGTGTAACAGCCCGCCCCCTTTTTCTTAAATGTCCTTAAAGAATTATATAGCAACTGCACTCTTGTGTATCAACCCACCCCCCAGTTTGAAAAAAATTCAATTTAACGGCCCTGGGCACTTGGATGGTCGTATATGGTATAGTCCAAGCCTACAAAAAAGTACATAACCTCCCCATTAAGACCACATGGTGTCTTTAAGTAGGCTTGTGGGCCAACACAAATGCTCTTTTTATAGCATTGGACTCTTTCTAGAGGTGATATTAAACTGACGTTATACTGTACTCAGTGCTCCGAGACTCAGTGAACACATGCCTGGGGATTGTATGCTTTGCTTAGACCCTTTAGGCAGTTTTACTGTACTCTGTGACATCAACACTATATTTGGCATCAATGTTAATTTCAGGAAACCACATGTAAATAAGTCGCATGTAAATAAGCGGACTTTTTCTCCAGATGGATTCATTGAAACATATACAAGTATGCGGAGCATCTATGTAATGCTACGTATTTGGGAATGTTTACTATTTCTACTTTACATTCTGAATATTGTAACATAATCTTCAAATATATGAAATGACATGCTCGACTATGGAAATTCGAAATTAAGTTTGTCAGCTTAGATCTATGTTGTTTTTCTTTTTACTTTTTGTGTCCAGAATCATAAGAATGTTAACCTAGCTTTTTTCTTCAAAAAGCCATTCCAAGAAAGAGCAGAAACTATGTCACATGAACTTTGGTCCAGAGCTATACAACCAGGATGTACAATTGAATACAAAGTGCTATCTGTTTATTAAGCCTCAATCGATCAGTAGACTTAACTCATATACACATCTATGTTACGATGCGTTTAGGATTGACTGAGGCTACTATGATAAAAAAATATTTGCTTTGAGGTTACCAACAATGCATTTTTGAAATAAAACTAGCTTTGAGGCTACAAACACAAATCTCTGTCATAACATTGTGGTGCAAACTGTTATCTTATTTATTTTTTGCTTTTTCAATGAGAAATGTAATCTCTTATTAATAGAATGTCTTTGATCTGATTGAAAACTATCTGATTTTACATTAACATCTGAAACAAAAAAGACAATCAAACACAACTGTCTACTACACTTATAGGCCAGCAATGGATAGAATCAACTCATCTCCATTTTGCTGAGGCAAGTGATGAAGAAAAGTTCTGCTTAAGTATGAAAACCCATAGTGCCGAGAGGGAGACACTGGGGAGACATTAGCGTGGCCTGTCTCGCACCAATTGAAAACCCACACTTTTTACTGCCTTGTGGTTCAATACTTTTATGGAGTTAAACTGCTAAAAACACCTAATAATGTGAAAGGGTAAAGAAGATTTAAATAACTAATTAACTTAACATAGCATAATTACAACCAGTTGATTGGTGGCCACTCTTATGACTTGAGATAATTACTTGAGGAAATTAAAAGCTAGGTCTGTACATAATTTTCAAGCTTAAGTAACTGCATTGTGGACATAAATAATTGAAGATTAAAAAAAATTAAGGTGTGCTAAGGTGAGTAGTTTGTTAGACTGGCACCCGGTTATATGGGTTTTGTCCCATAGAAAAAAATCATTAAATAAATGAAAGCGCCGGCACCTTGAATCCAATGTGCGTCATTCACAACCCCAGGCGACTGGCAAATCAGCCTCTTGGCACAAATGAGTGTGGGTTTAAGTTTAACTCCATCTAACATGCATTGGAGAGGTCAAAGCAAATTTTCATCTTCCAAATGCAAGCTAATGCGCAGTGCTATGGGTTTTGCCACTAAGATGACACCATCAACTGGAAACCATCATAGTTATGCCAAGTCCACATGGGAAAGCACCCAGCAAAACCAGGGGCACATCACTTTAGTTCTTTAGTATTATACATTATATTGCCACAGAACCGGGTTGATGGGAAAGTTGTGCATGACTCAAATATATTTATCAAACTCTAGCAAGCTGAATTTATGAGTAACTACATACGGTAAGCATTTTCCCAGCCAAATACTTTTCATTATATACCTCTCTGATAATTGGAAATTCTAGATAAATTGAACAACTTATTCATACGTTTTGCCTTCGACTTAAGCCAGTCCAACTGTATTGTGATTTGTGAACCTCTCTTCAATTTAGCAAAGAACTGGTTTCGGACATAAGAGGAAGCTTTCTATTTGCAAGAAAAGACCGTAATCCCTTAAGAATGCGCTTCTAATTCTCAGAATAAACTGTGTGTGTTATAGAATGTATACAACATGTCGGGGATCAGTAAGTTAAGTGGGTTTGTGGGACATTTTCCAATGGCACATCCCAGTTTTCAAAACAGGTATGCAGAAACACAAGATCCATTACAATACAAACAACGCAGAGAAATAAAGCTCAAACAAGTGAAAATCACGAAGTGTTGCACTTTTCGCCACAATAAACCTGGAAGAGACTTCGTTGTAGCTTGCTGTATTGTTTGTACGGTAAATAATTCAAGTGATCCTTGTTCTCCAGGTGCAACAGCATGATTCACCAACCAAACTAGTCCTGTGTAAAGCAAATCGACTGTGATTTTTAGACCCTGATCTGAGACATACTAAAAGAAATCCAAACACTTGTATTCCAACCATGAGTCTTCATATATTGACTTTTCACTATCTGTGTGACAAAAAGTGCTTATATTAATGCTACTGCTCTATGTTACTTCTAGCAGTTCTAGACACAAAACCTTCAAGTAGGATTGTGCTTCGCTGGCAACATTTTACTAAAATGTTGATTCTGGTATTGACCTACAAAATGAGGAGCGCTGACATTGTTGCATGACTAAGTTTATATTGTCAGGTCTTATTTCTAGACATTCAGACCGTTTGTCTTCACTAGCTGGATTTTTTCAAAGGTTGACACACATTTTCAATCTGGGTATTACAATTACCTAGTACTATTAAAGCAGTGATATTTCTAATCAAGTTATAAAAACACAGTTTGTGTATAGAGATGTTGCAGTGACATATACTCACTGATCCAGCTGGGGGGGGGGGGGACCAGCCAGCACGCAATCCCGTTTGACACACTCAATAGGTGTTTAGCATCACCTTGTACCTTGGCATGCAGGGATCTCATAGAATCCCTCAGTTGCATCCCTCACTCCATTTAGAAAACTTGGATCTTCCAATGTACTGGTTGATCACACAAGCTATAATTGAGGCAAGTTTTTTGCGCAGAATTGTGCAACTGTCCAAGATGCAGGGAATGTCTTTCAATGAGGTTTCCGATACACTCTGAACTTACTTTAGTAGTGTTCAGACCTAAAGAGCACAATATCACCACCATTTTATACATACATGTAGAATATAATGGACTCAAATAGGTCCGTTCCAACCATGCCCCAGCGACCAATGAAATAGGGTCTTTCTTGTGCTGGAACTTTATGTACAAGACAAAATCATCATCTGCTGGTGCCCTGGCACTGGTATTTGGAACAAACCTAATTGAATATCGGAGGTTATACTGTATTATGTCCAATACTTACCCTTATAGCGTCCGGGCCCTGCTGTGTAACGTCCCACCACCAGGTTCGGGTTTCCGTGAACTGGCGCCGGTTTCTGGAACTCTCCGGATTTGTGGGATGGGATGATGGATGGCAGTTTGGGCTAGAATAGAGGTTGTATTTAGGATATAAAGACTTTGAATAACTTTCTATCACTTCGTAATAAAGTTGATTTGGGTTGATTCTGACGTGTATGGTACAAAATGTTCATTGTACACTTGCCCTGGAACTTAGGCACGTTATGAGAGCTTTGTATTTAAAAAATGACATTTGCATAGATATGAAAGGTGCTTACTATATCTATCAGTAAGTCGAAGTTAACACCTATTATATCTAGGGGCACAGAAAGGTCTTTGCTGATAAGTATGGTAAGTTTCTGTCACAATGTCACAAAGTTGATTTGGTTGTATAATTTCACTAATAGCTTAGGCTGCAACATGGGGACATTATGAGCATCATTAGGCACTTAAATCATGAGAACTTTAATCAAAACTGTTACTTGTCATACATCTAATACGATACACTTTCCTTTCATCACGAAAACACTAAGGATTTGAAAAAAGATTGTCGCGTGGAAAACAGTTAAGTTATAAGTCCTGCTCATTCTATTGCTTTAATACTAATCTCAGACTAGTGTATGAGTACTTATCTGGGGCAGTGGTGAGTGCGCGAGATTCCATTCTGTACCTGTGAATTCTGTCTCTCCTCCCCGACGGGCGCCAGTGAGCACTGTGTGTTGCCTGGCACTGCGCCATGGTGGTGATGGTGATGGTGGTGGTGATGAGAGACTGGGGTCGGGGTGCCCGGGTTCACCTATAACATACGCAATACAGGTGCTCAGTTATGAATTAATATCTAACCCGAAGGTGGTAGGAAGTCCTAAATGCCATGAGGCCTTGACTTTACCAATGTATTTTTATAATCCAGGATGAGTTAAACATGAAAGATTCATTGGAAGTTGACAATGCCACCAATACCCACAGCAAATTTTGCTACTTGCTTTACTTTTCTTTCGATCAAGATTTTTCAAATGATCTTACACCTCTCTCTTTTCTTCCTACAAGTCTGTAAAATGTGTGTGTGAGTCAACTGGTTCCAATTGATTATAAAGCATGAAGGGGGTGGGGGCAGATGATTTAGCAGCCAGACCACATCCTCAAAATGTAATTAGGATCTTCCCCCAAAGGGAGTTGAGAAAGATATACTCTCACCTGGTGTAGATGTAAAGTCACTAGAACACGATAACAGCAAATTGCCACCCAAATAAGTCTGCATTAGCTTCTGACCTGTAGTTTTGGTATGCTGCCTCCTGCCTTGTTGTTGCCTTTGAGGCCTTGCTGGTGATGCCCGTGGTTGGGCATCACCCCAGGACGCGGACTCAGTCCATCCTTACGGCCTCCAGGGCTCGATTTGTAGTGGTTACTGTGGTTCATATTTCTGAAACACACACAACAGTCTATGTGTTATTGACAGATTGTTTATCCTGGGTTGTATTCCATACAATTGGACATAATAAATGATGCCTTTTGGAACCAGCGGACCATCTAAGTGAATAAACTTTTGAGGACCTCCTGTCATCTTCGTTAGGATCTGCAGAATATCCTACTGTGACAAACTGAGGTTGTCCTTCTGATGGTGATACAGATTATACTAGGTCATCGACAATTTCATTTCATTGGTCACTGGTTCCAATAGGTATCATTTAGAATGTCTTACGTCAGTGGGTATTTTCAAAAATTTCATGTTCAAATCATTTTTCAATTGCCTAATTCAATGAATGAAATTTTGTCTGGTGTTCTCTTCAGTCAACTACTGTTCAATGTTACATCAATGATCTTTTACCAATTGGAAAATATACAAATTAGCAGCATTACCAGCGGCTGCATCACCAACAGTTCATAAGTGACTGTCTTCATCGGTAATGTTAATACGTACTTATCTATAATGATGCCTTAAATTTTTAACTGAAGTTCATTTGACCAAAGGAGACAGAAAATTCAAATTGCCATATCACTTTCAAATAGACATCAGTTTTCATTGATTTCTTATTTCTGCTGTTAATTTCCCCATGTTGCGTTTTGCAGTTGCAAGTGGACCAATGTTTGTGGCATACAATACAGCCCCTCTATCCAGACCACCTTGGAACTGCCTTCAAATGATCAGAATATGAGGTGGATCCTTTTTGTAAGCTTGCACCAGACTTGTTGAATGGTTTGGACTGGTAAAAAAGATCTCATTATATACTTGCTCAATCTATCAATGTGGTCATCATAGGAAGTTTTACTGTATTTTATACATAAGCACGAGCCACGTATTTATCCTCTAATACAACTAGTTTCTGGATCAACTCAGTGATATACAATCACAGTCCAAAGGCAGAGTTTTTGTAATCGCCTGATCTAACGTTCTGTCCACGATCACTTTTCAAACTCTTGAATTATTTCCAAGTCCCTGAATAATAGATCTCCTTGGCTCGAGTCTTATCCCTGGATTAAAAAAACCTCTTACTGATTTATTTTCACATTAAATGAAAGATTTTTATCCAGACTAGGCATATTTTGTTATTTCCATAAATCTCTCACTGGTTTATCTCCATTTTGATGTCAGTTTTCCCCTCAGGGGCACTGGGATGATTATTTAGCAACACAAAGTTATTTGAAAGATACAGTATTTGAGATTTCTGACATTATCCGTTTACCATTAGCAAGCTATGGTTTATATGTGCTTTCCGGTTGTTGCGAATACATTTTTCAAGCTTCTCTCTCTCACATCTCTGCAGAAAGCACATATCTACCACAATAAACATAGCTGAAGACAGATATTAACCACCCCAATTTTCCATTTCACTATATCAACTGCCCGTTGCCAGTTGGGACTCAAACTCTTGACTGCAAGGTTGTAATACTGGAATGATACCATCATCTCAAGTAGCTATTCTTCGTACAGATATTTGAGAGGGAAAGAAGCTCAAAAATAATATATGGTTTACTACTTAATTCATGAATTACAAGACAATGGTAATGTAAAAGTATCAGTACGTATAAACGATATGGCAAATACATGGAAGTGAAAATACATCAAAGCTACATTATCTTATTTCCATGATAGAAATCAGCGTGAAAATTTTATGGTGATTTAAAAAAAATAGATCATATGGTATTGTATTATATGATTTTGTATTGCATTATATTGGCATGTGCCATTTGCACAAGGCTAACAAAAGAAACACGGAAGAAAATATGGTACAGAAAAAAGAACAACGTAAATCTCGTCAGGCCTACTTAGCTCTGTTGCTATAAGAATAATACATAATGTAACTCAAACTATATTCTAATTGACATATCATGTTCAGTTCAAAATTCTCATTCGAATATATCCATTAAAGTGATATATGATATACTGGTATGAGAAATAGATGGAAATCATAAATGTTTTAAAATCCATAGTTCAGAATACAGACACTATTGAAATTTTATCAAATTCTTTTAATGACACCATGATTACTTCATTATTAGGATTAAAATGTCGTCACACACCAAATTCTTCTTTATAAATGTTATGATAATTAGAATTATATAAAAATAATTGAACTTGGCAAGTAATCAGATCAAGAGTTTTAGTAATCATCTTGAGTTGCTGTATATACTTATATTCATTCTTAGGCGCCACTTTTTAATGTTGAATAATTGTATCGCACAAATACTCAAAAGTCTATTGATGTACATTATCACCAATTCCTTACACCATATGAAACAAATAAATGCATCATGAAGGAAAACATTTTATGCTCTATTAGACCATTGTTTTCTAAATAATAAACATTATTGAGTCAGCCTACTCAAAAGTTTGGTGTAACAATATCAATCTTATTTTTTTCATTTCTTCTCAACATCAAAGGTGTGCATTTAAAAATAGTTTGCTAAGAATTTTTAACAATCAACAATATGCATTTATGATTCTATAATCAAAGTAAATATATACTACTATACATTTTAATAATAACAATGATCTATAAATAACTCTGGTAAATTCAATACAATTGCCGGTTGCTCCAGAAAGCAAAGGCATTATAGCTGGTGTATATAGAACATACCCCATTATAACCATAAAGTGACAAAAAGGCTACAGTGCTACAGTAGAACCTCTCCATCAATAATGTAATGACTTATAGAGAGCCTTATTCTAAGTGTTCTACGGTGCTTACACAGCTTAGATTATTAAAACCACCTGGGGTCCTGGTCTCAAGTTGTCATAATTAAGAGGTAGTCTCTTCATCCAGGCTTGCACTAGTCTCCTTTTCAAGGCTTGGGACCCCACAAAATGGTCCTATAATATGGACGTGGTCTCTTTATAGAGGTGGAAGTAATTGAATGTTATACTGTATATTTCCATATAGTTGTGATATTGTTAGAAATCTCTCCACAATGAAAACATTGATAATGCTGTGTATCATTATACAAAAATGAGTGCAAGGTTAAATATACCTCATATTTGTCTACTATGGCCACTGATAAATAGAAATCCTCTGCCATTTCAATGAGAATAGAAGTGCTGTTGGCGGATTACATATAAGACAACTTCAATGATCTATGTCGTTTGTATAACATTCACATGGGGGTCAGAAGCCTTTGTGTGGTCACTGTAAAGAGGCCGTCATTTAAAAGAGGTGTTCAAATGCTGCACAGAACCTCCAAGTAAGACCACCTCTATAAAGCGATCATTCTGTAATAACACGTCTATAAAGCGACCAACTCTATAATAATACCATTTTTAAATAGTCCCAAGCATTCAGAAAGAGACCAACGTAAACCTCCAAAAAGAGATCACCTCTTTAAGACTACTTGAGACAACCCCCAGGTGGTCTTTATAGACCCAGTGTCAAGCTGCATTGTAAATTATATTGGAGCTTAACATTGTAATTTCACAATGTGAAATATTGGAGTGGTAAATTGGGAATTGGAGTCATTTTCACACTTTTTCTGCCTCATATTTTTTCCACTAGCAAATTGTTAAATAGACAAAAGTGTTATATTCCAACTACATGTGGTACTGGCATATTGACAGTACCAATGTGAGCTCTAGAGTTGATATTATGGACCATGGCCACTTTAGAACACAGCAGGGATGTTTGATTAGAGGGTGGGTTAGAAGGCTCTCTCTGTGATAACGCTCCTCATATTAGGCAATCATTTTTCAAAATCGACCTACGTATTTTGTGATTTGAAATTAAAACTTTATAAAGAATATGTTGTAGGAAAAAATAAAGTTATGTCATTTGCTTGTGAAATCAACTTAAAAATTCACAACCTTTGACATATTATGTGATGTTTCACATTTTATAAATTTCAAACATGCTCAAATTTGGTGAGTAAAACTTGTTCAAATTGTAGGTTGTCAGCCCATCTTAAAGTTTTATAACTTTTAAGCACTTGGAAAAATGAAATCTATCTAGAACTTTAGAATAATGCTATTAAATGCTAGAAGTATATAACTGCATGAAACTAAATATATTTACGATTGTGTGCGCAGTATCATACCTTTAAACATCTATATCTAAAACAAATACTACAACCATCGAATTGTGAAAATACCATTATTAATCACATTCTGTGATTGTCTCAATGATTTCAAACTGGTCGATAAACTTTATAACAATGCCACAGGATATCCATATACATTGTAAATGAAAGAACTTTATTTGGCAGTTATACATCTATTATTCTGGACTCTTAACCAGTTTGATATCATTAAAGCGTTTTCAACAACTTTTTACACCTTACATCCTCAGAAATAGATATTTTTACTATTAGGTCTGTATTAAAAAACTATAAAAAAAAATTGCGAACATGATGGGTAATTTTTTATTTTTGACTATTTGCTGATGGATTCATCAAATGCGAGTTTGATGTCACCGCAGCTTCACAATGTGTGTGACTGTAAGCTAAAAACAAATAGTTCGAACTATTTTACTTGGTTCAATCGCAATATGATAGGACATTTAAACAGCTCATACTCATACAAGAGAAGTAAGTATTAATGATGTGGGTTTCATTCCCAGTGAGAGTGTGATAAAAAAAACGTATCTTTGATTTGGTATTCAGGAAGAAACTAATCTATGATTTGGTATTCAAAATAAAACTTAGTTTTGATTTGGTATTCAGAGGGCATGCATATTCAGGCTATGAAAATAACAGATACTCTAAATTCTCCATAATATGTAAAGAGCAGCCAACTGGTGGCCACAAAGCACAGAATGGTCGTCGATGTCAGAGAGCACAGAAATGGTCATCAGAGAGCACTGAAATGGTGGTCAGATAGGACTGGAAGTAATCTAACCACCATTTCAGTTCTCCAAGACCGCCATTAATGTTGGTCAGAGCACTTAAATAGTGGTCAAAGCGCACTTAATGATGGTCATCGAGCACTGCAATGGTGGGCAGAGAGCATTTAATGGTTGTCAGAGAGCACAGAAATGGTGGTAAGAGAGCAGACAAGGTGGTCAGACCATTGTGTACTCCCAAGAATCTGTAAGTAAATAGTTGTTTTATGGATGACGTGTTGTAAATTTGTCTAAATTTGTCAAGATTGTTGAATATGTGTATCATTCTCTCTAGATATCATGAAGATCATGAGTGAATTTCAGGAATTAATGTAAAGATTGTTGCAGTTAAAAGATACCCTAGCATGGAAAAATGAGAGGAATACATGAAACTGAGAACCCTATGAGTTTGGACCTAAGTCATAAAATTCATAGGCCAGAGTGTACACACTGGGTTTGATTCTATTACATGCTATAGAAGAAGCACAAACCAAAATTTTTAAAGATGCTGTTGTCTTCTTTGCACAACAAAACCTCTATTGAATACACCAATGAAACTTCTCAAAATAAGTGTAAACTTTTCATTAACTGTCAATAATGGAAAAACTCACTGCATTTAAGTTATTGTATGTCATTAGCAAGCACGTGAAAAGGTAAAAGCTATTCATTGCTTACTTCCCTTGATTTTGGCACAATCGTTTCGGACATTTGACAGATTGACATATTTGACGTGGCTTGTTTCACTATTCAAAGACAAACTGCCAGACATAAGGCTAATTGTCATACAATAAAACCAGTGTATATTACGTAATAAATAACATGCCAAATTTCCTGACATACCAAATCAGTTCTATATGTTATTCTGAATAATAACTTTGGTGTACATTTTATAAACAAAATAATACTTGAATAACAAACACATTTATATTGCACATTTCTCAATCATCAATAGACGTATTTCAGAGTTGATTAAACTTTATAGAAAACATTGATTAATGGCTCATGACCAAGTGCAAAATAATCAACTACAGAATAGATTTATTCTATTTCTGACATACAGCTTACTATGAACAAGATAATGAAATCTAAATGTCCCTTCATACGGGATAATACATTAGTTTTCTTGTAGGCGGAAGAAAAGATTGCATAAATTTGGTCATAAATAATTTACAAGTTACGCATGAGAATATTTTTCTTCTTATCAAAATACTTTGATATGTAAATGACATTGTTCCTTACCGCTAATACCTGTCTCAAGATGTGTGCTTGCCTTACTATAGACCGACTCACTAACTTTCATGTTTTACACCGCGTTGTATGGACAGTCATCAATTCCAAATAATGCCAATGTTTAAAGGCACTTCGCAGTGCGATGTAAACATGCAATGGCGACTTGTAAGTCTTGTTTATTGCGTGATTCATGAGCAAAATACCTGTCTTAGATCAGTGTAATTCAACACATGTAGTTGACATTTGTTTTTCTTGAAATCAATTTGTGTTTGCATTCATAATGGAAAAAATAAGCATTCAAGTTCGATCAAAACTTCAAAAGAAAAATGCATTAAGTTATGAAGACAGACGTTTGATTGATACCTGCAATTTGATTAATAATAAATATTTAGCATTATAATGAGCTGCAAGGTTTTACAAATAATATTTTGAATCTAATTTTTCAATTTGTCTGACTATTGATCTTATACCTATTCCAGTCAGAATGGGACAAACATAAAGTTGTTTTCTGGCTTCTTTGAATACAACATTTATAAATTATATATTGAGAGGAGTGAGTGAGCGACAAGTTAAATGATGATATGAGGTTGAAAGCCATGTACGCTTGTTTACAGGTATTTTTAAGCATGGCTTCCTATTGGGGGAGCATTTTGAATACCTACAATTTAACGACAAGAAGTGCACATGCTTTTTGAAGGTGACCCAAGACCGCACTTAAAATAAAACATTTCAAACTCTGTCCTGTACAACAGTATATAGGTCGGGTATATATTTATCATATTCAAATTGATCTTTTATTATATATAGTTATATGTTGATAATATATAATAATGTATGTACAGATGATTTGACATTATCTAAGACTTATCTATTCATATAACTATTGATAGGTATATAGATATTTCATTTTACAGTAATGTGATTGACATATCCTTCCACTGCCCGTCTTAAGCAAAGCAGTCAAATGGCCAGATTTTATTTCTAGAGGTATATGAGGCAAAAGAAACAATTTTACTAGGGGTCCATGTAGGAAACTATAACAATTACTTCTCTAATCATTATGAAAATTTCAGTCATTACGGTATGGTAGCTGAGTGGGATCATCTCTTGGTCTCTAGATCTCTTGGTCTCTTGCTCTCTCTGCATTGGTCTCGCCTCCTGTTCTCGCTATCCTGCCTAGTACCCTCACCATCTCAGGTGGCCGAGCAGGACAGTCTCCTGGTCTCTAAATCTCTTGGTAATAGTGGCCGAGCGGGATAGAGAGATAGCGAGAGTACTTGGTGAGATGACAACAACAGGGGGCGAGACCAAGAGATGGTCAAACCAGATCTAGTGACCAAGAGACAGACTGGTCCCACTCAGCCACCATTATTTGGGATGATTTTATAAATATATTGATGTGCTTTCATTCATTCAAATTATTCATTTACTCAAATGCATAAACAGTTTTGGAAGAAGCCCCCTACTTTGTTTAGATTATGACTGATAGGTGAAAAAATAAAATTGTGGCATAAATCTTAGATTCAGAGTATTTTTGCTTCTTTGTGGGTGGCTTGTTACAGAAATGTGATTTGTTTCACATATTTCTTATTAGTTATAATGTTCACTTTTTAAACGTGTCAGATTTTAAACATGCAAAAGACTACTGGGCATAATTAAAAAAAAAATCAGAACTTTATAGCCACATCATTCTACTAACTGCTTTCTCCATTATTTCATAGACACACGCACTCATAGATCCCACTGCATCATAATCCAATCTGAATACTTAATCCACCTTCTATGCGCTATCAGCTTGCACTAACATTGCACAATACAAGTATTGATCCATCCATATTGACACTTACATATGGATCCGTAAAACTCCAACACGAACGCACCACAAAATCCCTTAAAATAACACATTAATTTGGCCACGATTCTTACCAATTACATATTTCATATCCAAAACAGATATCCTGGTTGGGTTTTCTGGAGATGTCAGTTGGTAAATGAGCAGAATTACGCTAAAATTTAGAGGTCAGCTATGATGACAGTAAGTTTCCGTGTGTTTACTATACGCTATATGGACCCACAGTGCCGAAATAGGCTCTCTGGAGGTACCAATATGGCGATCCGGCGTGCTGGCGTCAGAGGGTTGCCTGGCACCCAGCCACGGTCACAGCAATCCAGCCTGGATCCGGCGCAAGGTGCGGTTTTCGCCGCGCCTGGGAAATCCCTTATAAAGTCAGTGTGCAGTCGAGATCCAGATGTTAGTTGGCGCGCTATTCGATTTGGCGAGTGCGTTATGGTTCCGCTTTTGCGTAAGTTGATGCGCCAGTCGAGAAAAGGGACGTGCTATGGATACATTTACGCGTTTAATTATATCTCTAGGTTGATAAAGATACTGGTTGGGTGTAACAAAGATGACATCGAGCATAAATGTAGAATATTATGTTTAAAAAAAGTTTAATTCTATACATTTCATAGAGATGGACGTATATGCACAGTGGTGGTATTCTTCTGAAGGTTATCTCTCGCATAGGCTACCCGAACAAAAACGGACTCGTAGGAAACCAACAGAATAAATTAGTTGAATGATGTCTTGTATAGTATATTATATATCAACCTAGAAAGACTTTATTGATTTATTTGTTTATTGTGCTTATATAAACTTACAATAGACTAGTTTATTTAAGTTCGATATGAAAAATGCTTTACTTCGTTCCCTGGATCGAAGGCGCAAGTTGGTGCGCCTCTTTCCAATGCACAGGTATATGTAGCGAGATAGGTTCTTCCATGATTGTGTTATGAAGAAAACATGAACAAGTTACGGATACGCTTAACTAGACTTTATCTATAACCAGAAATATTATGATTATTTATTATATATGTGATGTACTAACTGTACTAATATAGCTAGCGAGCTTTCACATTTAAGCACACATCTAAACATAATTTACAACCGTGTATGTCACACTGACCATAAAGTGCGCTCCGTCATGCTTAAATTGCGTGTTTTCTGACTGTATGAGTTTGTAGTCCACCTCTAAATAAGCTTCCAAATCCACCCGAATACAGATTGTTTTTCAAACGCTTTACGCGCAGTGTGTTATCATCCATAACTAAACCACAGAGTAATCACTGTCCCTGCTCACACGCCCCCGCGTCACCGCCTTCACTCACCGTACGCTGAGCGTGGCCGCCTTGCACACGACGCGCAGCGAGCACTCCCAGCCCACCTCGCCGTCCTCTTCCTCCCCCGCAGCCCAGAAGGACCCGGCCGTACCCCGGGGCTCGGAGCGAGCGGCACAGGGGATAGCGGGCAGAGGAGCCTTGCTTGTATACACCCCAGGAAAAGGCACTGCAGACGTCGGCATTTCGCAAGCAGGCGGGCGCGTCGGCCCGCGATATGGCGACAGAACGGTCGTCTGCTGCTGCAGCGACGGGCGCCATCTTGTTCCAGATGCTGACGACCACGGGCATCTGCTCTTCTGGTTGTGAAGCATTTTACTTTCTGTTCTACTTTTGTTCTGTTTCACTTATAGTGTATTGATTTGCTATCCCCCCTTTTATATAGATTGCGCCAATATAAGCTGGGTGCAAAATTAAATTTCTCAATCCATGACAGTTACTCATCCGAACATATCAGCTCTACACCATGAAATACCATGTGCAAGTTCATTTATGGTTGCGTTATCCAAAACAAATTTCAGAAATCCATCTGTGGTTTGATACTCTGACAGCATATGGGTGTTTAAAACCACAGCTATTTCATGTGTGTGTGGAGTTAAACCATTTTAATGTAGAACGAATATAAGACTTCCAATATGTTTAACCTCCATCACGTCAAAGCTCAGACAATAATCAACAACTAAACACAAATGGAATATTTTTTGCCTTTCCTCCATTAAATGGAAAGCAAAAGAGTGCAAATTAGCAGCGAAAATTGGCCAATGAGCTAGCAGCTCATACAGTTACCTTGACAACCGCAACAAACTTGGCTCAGCGGGGCCTCTCAGATAAATAAGTCGTTCACGATGATTGTCAATTGTAATTAACGCTAAGTCAATAATTTCCGTTCGTGAATCGGCGATGGATAAAATAAGAAGCAAGTGTGGACGAGAAACAACGCTCATGAAATATCCATTAGATACATTTAGGATTGAGATACTCAAATCGAGCAATTTGGAAGACGTTTTCTCCAAATACTCCAAGCATAGACCACCTCCGAAATGTCATATAAAGTCCATTACGATTTAGAAGAAAATTATGCATCTTCATTGCATTCACGTTGGTGCGTTGTCCCGGACTAGAACACTGTCAATGTATATACAAATAAAAGTAATGAAGTCATGTTCTCCTTTCTTCAGGAAATAAGCCCATTATGCCTGTTAATTAGTACGATGATTAGCCTTTCTCTGTAAGCCTTTTTAGTTGAAGTGACAGAGGTGAGGTCAGAGGTGCATGCGTTAATTGAATTCAAAGTAATTATCTTGTGTATTTTCCACGTCATTTTATATTCTAACTTATTTCTGCTGACGTTGTCACTTATACTTTTCTGGCGTTATTATCATAGAATAGAACCACATTTTTTAAAATACATTATACAAAACTATTTTTTCTACTTCTGTGGCAATCATTACAACAAAAAATGATCGAAACGTATGTTCTATATCTGTTCAGTAATTAGACCTACATATTGATTAATGTCGACATCCTGGTGGTCAGTGTCCTGCATCTCCATCCTTTGACATTTGTATCATTTTTGTTATCTTCTCAATGTACACGTAAATGCCCTTCAGAATTAGCAAATGCACCCCCGTGTCCTCATAAAGAGCAATCCAGTGTTATCAAAGGCCGGTCATATTCCTTCTATGAGCGTGGTGCATCAGTCTATAGTTTCATAGACTGGGGGTGGGTGGGTACCAAAAAAATGAGATGTCTGCTTCTTCATATTATTACGCGTTTCTGAAGATGCACCATGCTCCCATCTCCGCATAATATTCCGGTTTTCAAAAAGATATATGGGGTATGTGTATATTGGGGATTCCTTAGGATTTTGGGTGCGCAAAATTAAGAACACTCCCACATCGCTCCATGAAAATAACCACACACGTTTAAAGCAAGGGTACCCCTGGATCTGCCACTGGCCTGGATCACTTACCTTGTAGCAGCCCGCTGCGTTCCCCCGCTGTCGCCGAAGGGACGCTTGCTGCCGGCTCTTCTACGGATGGGGCGGGGTGACATGCTGCGAGTCCTCACTTCTAATTCGGACATTTTTATTCTACTTGATATATGAACTGTTTTTGTTGGTGATCTCAATTGCTATTCTTTAAGCAGCCATAGACTTACTTTTACACAATAAATTTGTGTTGGTTATCATGCGTAGAAAAGCTGTAGATCACAACCAACTCACAAGTCATGGTTTGCTGGTAACAGATTTGCAAGTTTGTAGAATCACCACGCAACCTGAATTTCAGATACCCCACATGAGTAAACTTAGAGCATCCTTTCCAAATGTATAATTTTCCATAGAAAGACGTTTACACTACATGCTATTGCACCATGCGTCTATCCGAAGCTCACAATGCAGCCACATTATAGAGCAAGCATCACATGGTACTTTATTGAAGTTAAAATCTCAAATCAAAACAGAAAATCAAACTGTCATCATGCAGCATTAAGGCACATTTCATGTCATCAGTCACAGCCACGACCCCATTTTGACTTTGATTGGTGGGATAAGTGAAAGCTCCACCTTTTGACCATCACAGCCACCCTGGTACAGACACACCCATAGCCGGCCAGACTTTCCCACAGCCTCAGGTCAAACCCGCAACTTTACATGTCAATTAGTCGGGCATAAAGGGGTTGAATTACCATTTTAAGACACAATCTAAATAGGTGACAAGGGTTAAAGTGAGCGTGGAAGTGTTTAGCTGCAGCCAATGTAGCGTCAAGACGGTCGGGCGGCTGGCAATACACCCATAATGCAAAATTTTCAAATGAATACAGGAACCACTAACACCCCCACAAAAACACAAACACAAAACAAAAACAACAGCGGTGGCGTGAGCGTTTTACTGTTTGCAATAGCCAATCCCAATTAGCAGTTCTGAGAATACCTATAAATTTTGATGGTATGCAGTCTACTGTTTCTGCATTCCGCTTTAACACTGAGATTGTCTTATAGTTCCCAAACGCGCTAAGACGTGTGTGTGCAATGGTATATACAATTGTACATGTACGTTGTGTATGTCATAGGTAGATCCAGGTTTTTGGAGGGGGGGGGCGCATTTAAAGAAAATAGGGGGCGCACTTAGGGAAGAGTCATTTTGACTTTCTTGGGGGGGTCGGTTGGTTTTAGGGGGGGGTCGGACTTTTTGCAAATGATCTTTTAGGAGGGGGGGTGAAATCTAAATTTGAATACTAGGCATTCATATGTTAACAGCAGTGATCAAACTTCACTGTCTCATATAAATCATAATGAACATCTACATTTATGTCCTAATAGAATCAATATCATGCGTTTAAAGCAAGGCATTTAAAGTCCTCTCTTGGAACTCAATCAAAGGCCTTTTCAAGATCAATAAACGAGAAGTAGGGTGTCTTATTATCTGCCATATACCTCTCTTCCAACCAATGAAGGATGAATAAAGCATCTCTTGTGCCTCTACCCGGCATAACACCAAACTGCATGTCATTTATGCATCCCTTGGATGAACTTTGCAGCAATTCTCTCTAGTCTCTTCATGACCTGGTCTAAACGTTTTAGGTCATGCAAAAAAACTCTTTCCAGAGCATCACCTTTACCTGTGTACAGGTTTATTATGAAACTTTCTTCGCAGTCAGATGTTATATGGCCTACTACTATGATATTAATGAAGTAGTTGTGTGAGGACTGTAAAACAACTTGGACCTGCAGTCTTCAGCATTTATGCCCCTATAGCAGAAGGCCCAGCGGCTTTCCCACACTTCGAGAGTCTCACTGTTTCAATGCCCATCTTCCCAGAGACACTCAACAGGGCTTACCGTTGACAATATTTTGGTCCCAGGGAAACTCCGCATTGAGAAGTCTCTCATAGTGCTGTTTCTGCGCAAGCTTCTTCGCCTCATCATCCATTGCTATCTCCCCAAGATCGTTTCACACACACTTGTCACCAGTCTCATCT
>CM032664.1:38218843-38254778 GCA_019095985.1 Streblospio benedicti | reverse complement strand
TGATTGGGGAAATAAGTGAAAGCCCATTTTTTGACCATCACAGCCACCCTGGTACAGACACACCCCAAAGCCGGCCCCAGATTTTCCCCACAGCCTCAGGTCAAACCCCAATTTTACATGTCAATTAGTCGGGCAAAAAGGGGGGTTGAATTACCTTTTTTAAGACAAAACCCAAATAGGTGACAAGGGTTAAAGTGAGCGTGGAAGTGTTTAGCTGCAGCCAATGTAGCGTCAAAGGGTCGGGCGGCTGGCAATCGCCTTTTGAAAAATTTTTTCAAATTAATACAGGAACCACTAACCCCTTTAAAAAACACAAACACAAAAAAAACAACAGCGGTGGCGTGAGCGTTTTACTGTTTGCAATAGCCAACCCCCAATTAGCAGTTCTGAGAATACCTATAAATTTTATGGTATGCAGCCCTTTTGTTTCGCATTCCGCTTTAAGGGCTTTTTTTGAACCCTTTAAGGGAAAATTTCTATTTTCAGCTTTTTAATATTTATTTTTATAGAAACCAAAAAACAACATTTTTTTGAAATGAACCTTTTATCTTCAATAGTTTTCCCATTACAACCCATTTCGTGAAGACCAACCTGAGTGAAACAATGACTCATTCTTTGCAGGCTTATAAGATTATATCGGCTAAAAATTCAATTTTTACATTTTCATTGTTTTGTATGCTATAATGATAAAGAAAACATCTTTTTCAAATGAACCTTTATCATGAATAGTTTTTCTTATATGATACATTTTATAGACATCAACTACTAATAATTTATATTGATTGGCCATGTTTAAAGCCCATTTTCTCAAAAACTAAGTTTGCATAGTGGATTAATTTTTCTTTTATATTTCTCTCTAACCGTGAAATCAAATTTTCAAACGTGTATATATTTGAAGATATATGCATTTTGAAGAAAACCTTACTAGGGATTTTGATTTTTTATTTCGTTGGATGAATTATGAACGTTTTTGTATTGATATGCAAGAAAATTGAAAAAATAAGTGGTTTTAAAACTTAAAATGCATGTAAAATGATAAAGGGGAAAAAATATAAAAATTTGAGGCAAGGTTTTCTAGATAAATATACAAATTTTGTAACTGAATAGTGATTTTGGTCATTTTGATGTTTTACTATCAGTTATATGCTTTACAGGCAAAGTTGTAAATTTTTCACTAATTGCTTTATAAAAAAATGTTAATCAATCTATACATTTCAAAAACATGTTGTGTCATTAGATTAGATAATTATCTACAAAATAAGGTGTAATTTGTAAGAATTGAAGCAATAATGAGTGAGAAAATCAAAGTTTAATAAAATCGTAAGAAAAGAGTTCACAGTCCCCTTAACACTGAGATTGTCTTATAGTTCCCAAACGCGCTAAGACGTGTGTGTGCAATGGTATATACAATTGTACATGTACGTTGTGTATGTCATAGGTAGATCCAGTTTTTGGAAGGGGGGGCGCATTTAAAGAAAAGAGGGGCGCACTTAGAGAAGAGTCATTTTGACTTTCTTGGGGGGGGGGGGTCGGTTGGTTTTAGGGGGGGGGGGGGCGGACTTTTGAAAATGATCTTTTAGGAGGGGGGGGGGTGAAATCTAAATTTGAATACTAGGCATTCATATGTTAACAGCAGTGATCAAACTTCACTGTCTCATATAAATCATAATGAACATCTACATTTATGTCCTAATAGAATCAATATCATGCGTTTAAAGCAAGGCATTTAAAGTCCTCTCTTGGAACTCAATCAAAGGCCTTTTCAAGATCAATAAACGAGAAGTAGGGTGTCTTATTATCTGCCATATACCTCTCTTCCAACCAATGAAGGATGAATAAAGCATCTCTTGTGCCTCTACCCGGCATAACACCAAACTGCATGTCATTTATGCATCCCTTGGATGAACTTTGCAGCAATTCTCTCTAGTCTCTTCATGACCTGGTCTAAACGTTTTAGGTCATGCAAAAAAACTCTTTCCAGAGCATCACCTTTACCTGTGTACAGGTTTATTATGAAACTTTCTTCGCAGTCAGATGTTATATGGCCTACTACTATGATATTAATGAAGTAGTTGTGTGAGGACTGTAAAACAACTTGGACCTGCAGTCTTCAGCATTTATGCCCCTATAGCAGAAGGCCCAGCGGCTTTCCCACACTTCGAGAGTCTCACTGTTTCAATGCCCATCTTCCCAGAGACACTCAACAGGGCTTACCGTTGACAATATTTTGGTCCCAGGGAAACTCCGCATTGAGAAGTCTCTCATAGTGCTGTTTCTGCGCAAGCTTCTTCGCCTCATCATCCATTGCTATCTCCCCAAGATCGTTTCACACACACTTGTCACCAGTCTCATCTTGATTTTGTCTTCGAATTTGCTTTGGAACGCGATAGATGTTATGCTTGCTCGCCATGGTATTCTGCAGTTCACACGTCTGCCACTTCTTTAGCCAAATAGATTACATGGTTTGCTTGTCTTTTGGCGGCTATATACACATTTTTATCTATCCCAGTCGTCTTCCATACTTCCAACACCTCCTGTTTTCCTGTATTACTGAACCAACTTCATTATTCCACCACCAAGTGTGCTTCCTAGGGGGCACTTTCTTTGACCAACCACATACATTGTACTTTCTCTGTTATTCAAGTAACCCCCTTTTTAGGTTCAGCCATGACTCTTCCACAAAATCTGTCAAACTGACTGTCTGGAGGACACCTCATTAATTTCACTTGAAAACTCTGTTTTGCATGTCTGGTCTTTGAGCTTTCAAATATGCAGCTTTGGAGTACACTTTTGATGTTGGGTGGATACAGTTTCAATAACAGATCACAGACTAAGAGCCAGTGCTCAGGTACGAATTCTTCACACCTTGATGTTCTTAGATACTTTCAGATCTTTCTTCCTCAACAGAACATTGTCAATCTGACTGCAGTAACCACCTGATTGGTGTGTTATGAGATGCTGCCCTGTTTTCTTGAAGAGGGAATTGACAACCACCATATCATGGGCTGTTGCTAACTCAAGGATACGTTCCTTCTCAGTATTGCGTGAGCCGTCATAGGCAGATCCAGGTTTTCGGAAAAAGGGGGGCGTACTTAAGGAAAAGAGGGGGCGCACTTACGGGATTTCATGAAAAACCCTATGAAAATGAAGTATTTTGGTGGGAAAAGGGGGGGTGGGTGGGCGCGCGCCCCCTGCGCCCCCCACCTGGATCTGGCTATGGCCGTAACCATATCCATTATCGTAATCGTCGGGATCGATCACGGGACATGTATATCTCTGCCTATCTTCCTCATACTTCACACATTCCTCAAGACTCTTTCTCTAATCATCTTCATCTCATCCACCAAACATCTTTCTGCACTCCCCATGAATCCTATCTCCATAATCAAGGGCTTTGCCAACTGCTGTCTGTGTTTGTTCCACTGGATTTTGGCAATCACCTGTTGCTGTATGAATGCGGGTACAAAATTAAGTGCAATTCTGTGCAGCTGAAAGGATACTTATTGAGTGTATAATTTCTTGTTTGATGTTCCTACTCCTGGGCCTGCATCAGTTTGGTCAAAGATTCTTGGTTTCAAATCGGTGGATTAATATTAAATGAGAACATTAAATATTCTAAATGTACTGATGTTGCTTGTTTATGTAGCTATGTATAAATATGTACAATAGCCCATATAGGGGTGGGTTGGGTCATAGTTTCAATATCATTTGCGAAGAGTGGGGGGCGGGGTCAGACTTTTCTTTTCAACATGATAGGGGGGGGTCAGACTTTAAAAACTATTAAATTCCTCCCGAAACCAACTGACCCCCCTGAGAAAGTCAAAATGACTTTTCCCTTACTGGATTTCATGAAAAAAACACTATGAAAATGAAGTATTTTGGTGGGAAAAGAGTGTGTGTGTGGGGGGGGGGGGCGCCCCCTGCTCCCCCCTGGATCTGCCTATGATGGTTGCAGTAAAGTTAATGGAGGGTTTGACATGTATGAACTCTCATTTTATTTTAGAATTGTTCACGCGCACCATTTTAATTACTGCAAATATTTCATTTTCATAATTGTGGACCTATCATCATCCAATTCCGCCATTATCGTATATATTGAACCACTCATTCATGTGGAGTGCGTAAGATATTCCGGTAAACGGAATGCTGAGACCTCAAAGCTGAGACCAAGTGAGGGGAACCTGTCACCCCAGGCTCCAACGCTCTGATGCCACTTTAAGTAGTAGCCAAAATAGTCTCCGTGTGGCCACGACTAGTTTAAGTTAAAACACAATGTAATTGGAAAACAAACAAACCGAAAGAGATGGCAATGTCCAGTTGAATACTTTGAGTAATATAACTTCAGTTGTACCACTCGTTGTAAAAAAAAAGTAGAGTGAAAACAAACAAACGGCAGGAAAACGTATGCTACTTACTCACCAGTACAGTCAGTGTAGGATTCACAACGTCCACACATTTATACACAAGATAGCCAAACGTTTACGCATTTCTTACAAACGCCGTTACATAGATATTAGTTGGAGCTAGCTGGCCAATAACCAAATGCATTCGGCAATAAGACAGCTAGCTAGTCTTCTACGTAAATGGAGATTCATCGAAATTGTCGGATAGTTGGGTTAGTCATGTTAGTCGCATGGCCAATATAATTATTTTCATTTCGAAATGCAGTCACACAAGGTACTGCCCATTATTTATTGCCGGGGGGAGTTTGAGGATTTGGTCTGATGTTCATGTACAAAATTCATGACCCCCCCCTTATTTTTATTTACAAAAAGGCACCCCCCTATTTTTTCATGTACAAAATAGGTGACACCCCCCCCCCTTATCAAATGTTCTTTTCTTTTACCACCATTATACACACTACATTAGTATGCATTTTACCCGTGAAATGACAGTAAAATAAAAAAAATCTTTAATATTACCCTGGCATAAAATAGACAACCCCCCTCTTGTACTTGGTACAAAATTGATGACCCCCCCCCCTAAAATATCTGTACCAAAATAGAGACACCCCCCCCCCCCCTGTATTTCCCAAGAATCCCCCTGACATGAATAATGAGCACTCCCTAAAACCATAAATGTGGTGTCCAGTTGACAGACTCTAATGGCATATAACACATTGCACAATGCATTGCATATATCTTTCAAGTGTGGCCGACTGCTTATAATTCATATTTTTCCTTCATATTTTATGTTTTGACCCAAAGTATTGTAAAATTTTCAAGCTTGTCTCTGTATCCGCAAGCACTTGGAAACACATATGTTGTAAAATTACTAGTAAACTCAAACTTCAGTAAATTTTATTCGTCAAACTTTTAACATAATAATTATTAATAACAACCAAATATGTAGAAAAATAAAGTAAAAATATTTCATGCAGGAACTGTTGTGGACGGAATTCGCAAACGCCGAGATACATCAATAAATACGGATTAATACGGACCTTTTAGCATTTTTACAATATTAAATAGAGCAATTACACAATTTGCCTCCAACAGAACATACTAAAAAGAAATGATGACAATCACATTGATTTAGTACACAAATTGCTATTCAAACTTTGAACTATCTAGTAGTTTGAAAACATTTTTTTGTTCCTTTTAACACACCATGTTGAGATTGTATAGGACAGTTGCATTCAAATTCCTGTGAATTTGTGTTAGATTTAACCCAGCGTACATTAAACCATTGCTGTAGCATGAACAACAAAATGCAGTCTCTGAGCTGGCCTAGTTATGCACAGCGTTGCCATCTACTTTTATTTTGTGTACAGACACAAAGTGGTCATAGGCGCTGTTGATGCAGAAGCGAAGGTGCGTGGCTGTGGTATCCATTGGAATCTCTTGACTCTGCATTGACTGGTCCATATTCTCAAACTCTGAAAGCATTTTTTAGTTTGTTAAAATCGTTAAAAATCTTAACCAAAATTAGCCATGCCATTTACTGAAATAGAAATACGATTTTTAAAGCCGAGCTTCGCAGAAGTCTCGAGCTTTATAACCGTCGTAGCCGTTCCATTCTGTTCCTGGTTAACTGCCACTACGTTACTATAAGCCTATTCATACGCGCTGAAGTTAGTGCCCAATTCCAATTCATCAATGAAAGTTGAACCATCCGACAATCGCCGATGTTAATGAGCTGCAGCCGATCGAAATTAATACGCCGTGTTTGTTCTTTTTTTCTGTCTATCCGGCATGCATGCAACAACTTCGATTTATATCGCATGTTGTAGTAATTTCACGCACATTTCATTCAAGAGAGACTTATAACAGGGCATACATTATACAAATATCATGTTAAAGTTTGCTTAACAGCGGTATCTCTGTTTGTATTACGAGTGTAAAGATTAGCACAACAACCTCGATTATCAAGTCATGGTATCGACTTAATCGCATCCCCGCTTAGGTCATCATAACGTACTCTGGTGATCGACTAAAATGCAATGACACATTTTCTTGGGGGTGCGTAGTTATACTTGCGTCATTCTTTCTGCACGACAATATTGTTTCACGGGGAATTTTATGCCATGTTTTTGGTAATGGATCGCCCAGAATTGATTTTACCTGGAAGAGATAGTTTGAGACAATCGCAGAAACTCCTATATGTATGACACCCTCTCTATTCTGGACAATAGTCTCTAAAACATTCTGTTACCTGAGAGGGTGTGTGTTTCAGACAGTGACACCCCCTCTTAGGTATCAGACCCTCTCTAAGCCGGACAACTGTCTATAAACCACTCTGTTACCTCAGAGGGGGTGTGTTTCAGACAGTGGCATCCCCTCTTAGGTATCAGACCCTCTCTAAGCCGGACAACTGTTTATAAACCTCTGTGTTACCTGAGAGGGTGTGTGTTCAGACAGTGGCACCCCCTCTTAGGTATCAGACCCTCTCTAGGCCGGACAACGGTTTATAAACTGCTGTGTTACCTGAGAGGGGGGGGTGTTTCAGACAGTGGCACCCCCTCTTAGGTAACAGACCCTCTCTAGGCCGGACAACGGTTTATAAACTGCTGTGTTACCTGAGAGGGTGTGTGTTTCAGACAGTGGCACCCCCTCTTAGGTATCAGACCCTCTCTAAGCCGGACAACTGTCTATAAACCACTGTGTTACCTGAGAGGGGGTGTGTTTCAGACAGTGGCACCCCCTCTTAGGTATCAGACCCTCTCTAAGCCGGACAACTGTCTATAAACCACTGTTTTACATGAGAGGGGGGGTGTTTCAGACAGTGGCACCCCCTCTTAGGTATCAGACCCTCTCTAAGCCGGACAACTGTCTATAAACCACTGTTTTACATGAGAGGGGGGGTGTTTCAGACAGTGGTACCCCCTCTTAGATATCAGACCCTCATTGCCACCATGGTCACTATGCACTCGCGGCCGATATTGCTGCATAACAATCTCGAATCTCAAGCTCGGCTTTTCTCAGGAGTCTCACTCCTTTGATTTGAAAATAAAACTATCATCACTACTGTTACATAATGGGGTGTGAAGAAAAGGAGTCTCCAAGTAGATGACATTATTTGCATTCATTCTAAAAAATGTTATTTCTATCTAAAAGTTCATTTCTGTTGCTAATAGTAATAACTGCACATACACTTTTGGTTTTGGATATATTTTGATTTAGTTTTAGTTTCCCTTTCAACATCCAAACATTTGAATATAATGATCTCTCAATAACAAGCATCTATATATTTTCAACACTGATGTATATCAATAATCTAATCTTACCTTTATCAGTAACTATTTCAAAATCAACTGGCTCATTTTGCACACTTCTTTCAATAGTTAAATAGCGAACTAAAAATATACTAATATTAGTTACATAAGATTGAACATTACCAATAAAAGGGAAAAACAATGCCACTTTAATATATACAGTAGTCATAATAATTACCAGCTGTGCTGTCCATAGAAATTGAAGTAATGTTCATTAATCCTTGAAATGTCAAGACAAATTCTTGAGGGAAGAGCCCAGTACTTATCCAAAAGCTGTCTAGTTGCCTGAAAAATGCAATACATTAAAAACAAGATCAATTTCACCTATTCAAAATGTGCCCATCAAAAGTAGATCTATGGCCTATATCGGTAGTCTAGATCGACCGTAAATCTTCTAATACTGGCCTATCTCTAATACCAGCCCACCTCTATTAGATGCCCCCCTGAGCGGCAGGTATTCTGTTAAACACCTTCCTAAACCTCTAATAAAAGCATTTAATCATCAATGTGCGAGTCTGTTTTGATTTCATATAATGCATTATAATGAGGCTGCATTGTATAAAGCTTCTAAAAATCATGCATCATTTGAAACAGAATGCTATGTCATAGTACCTCCATTAAACGCTCACCTCTAAGAAACCCCCACCCCAATAGAAGTATATGCCAATAGCTGCCCGGCCGTTAATAGATTTACGGTATTAATAATCTCATTCTTTCTGTTAGGTCTTTATAATCTGTCTAAAAAATCCAACCAAATGCTTTGGAGTGAATGTGATCATCTTTTCTTAATCGCCAGCCTCCAGCACGTCAATGGTGATAAGGCCAACCACGTTGGACGTGTTAGGTCATCACACGTACGTCGTAAGAAACCAGTGTGCTTGAAATGAAAAATCTGACTGACTCTGATCTGTGACCTATTTTTATTTGCTACAGAATTTTTAGAAGGCTAACATCCTACCGATGATGCTTATTGATTAGAAAACGGACAACTTCCTGCAATCTCGTTAAAAAATAAAAAGGGACACCATAATATTTACGAAAGTGCTTCGGTTTAGTTCGTAAACAAACAGCACTCCTCCAACATACGCGTGACGTAAATGCTTTACTTACGTTGATTAAACGGTGTACGTCACAACGTAGTAAGCATACGTGCATGCTGTAAATTAATACATCATCTATCCAGCATCGGTATCCTCAAATGGCCTCAATCAATACCACCATACATGCCATAGAAGTCATAACACTGTCCACATTATTTCACTGATTTTAATATCTAAGCGTTATTGATAATCAGTTTAATATATACCCCATCATTACTTGCATCTTGCCCTTTTTGGTTTACAATGACAATTTTTTAAACATAAACCACGGTGTTTACCGTTTACATGAAAATAATAAAAATTATTTTGTATATGTTATCTTTTTTCAACATCAACATATAAATATGCTAGAAATTTTGTAAGATTCCAAAAATGTTTAAGTTTTGTCATAAAAAACATTTTTTTATTATGCAAAACTTAATTTCATTGTGAACAATCATAATTCTTTTGTCTGCTTTTTTGCGACCATTATTCTAATGTTATAAAAATCATAGGACCCCGGTTGGCATGGCATCACATAAAGGTGTTTTAGTTTACATACAAAAGTTATTTGTATATGTTATCACAACATATAAATATGCTAGAAATAAGATTCCAATGGCATAAAAGACATTTTTTATTATGCATTAATTTCAATCATAATGTCCTCAAAAAGTGACCATTATTCTAATGTTATAAAAATTAGGCAATTGCATGGCAATAAAACTCTACTTCGCAGCTCCTATGAGACTTTCTTAACTTCGCAGTTTGATTATTAATTAACTTCGCAGTTTGATTACTAGATAGGATATCAATCAAAATAGCCATTATTATATTTCTAGTGACACAAGTAGATCTCATTATAAGATACTGGTTTGACTCGAGTCATGATAAAATGTTGATTCAAAAGGTATAAATTACATTTATGGGGAGAACTATGCATAAGCCCGTAGTTTTACAATATTGTTATAAAAAAATTAAAAAGACAAAACAAATAAAAACAAGACCAGACTGCATAAAAAAAAGACGAAGAATTAATTTCTAAATATAATGGCTTGTACACGTACAAGTAATTTTTTAAGCAATAATTATGTCGATTGTCAACAGTCTGTAGGTCAAAATCTAAATAAGGGTTGGCCATCTATAAGGCAATGCCTTTATCTGAATATATTATTGCAAGTGGTAAGAATTAATTTGACCATGAAATTATTTGTAGGTTGGTAGCCACCAATTCTGATATTAACCTCGTCTCTCACACACGCATACAGACATACAGTTATGTACCAGATTTACATGGCAATTATTTAAAGCATTAACAATTCAGTCTACTCATATTATCGACCACATAGCAACAAAATGCTACAGCTTTCCTACCCATCTATCATGTTCTCTGGAGGAAAATTTTCATCACATGCCGTAACTATGGATACTTGAGCACCAGCACTTGATAACGCTACGTCAAACATATTTATTCTTCTATTATTTACAAAAATGTACAAACAGAAAGTATTTCTGTCCAAGAATTCCAAAATAGCAAAACACGTCCCAAAAATGTTCACCGTCACAACGACTCAGAAAAATCCCAACCCGGAAGTGGATAATAATATTTGACATATTTGGAATCAATAACCAAAATATTGCATTTACTGGCATACAAACAGTAGGTTTTGGACTTTGATATGGAATTTGAGATACCAATAAGTTAATGGCTATGAGTATTGATGACAACTATTATATGAGGGATGGTAAAATACTAAAGGCAAAGATGGAGCGCGTCTATTACTTGCTCATCAAGGAGCAAATTGCATCCAGAAAGGAAAGAACATTTGCAATTCGTTCACAGCATGGTGACCAAACTCATGTATTGGAAGGCAGCCTTTGGTATGAGTGTCCCTCTACTTCTGAAATTGACGATTATAGAACAATTGACAGAAGTTTACTCTTACAATCAGTGGAGTTTGATGATGTGGTTATGAAATGCAAAGCTCAGGATGTACACAGGTTAAACCGCGAACAATTTGAGGTGTTATTAGCTCTTAATACTTGTTCCGATAGATACAAAGTTTTTCAGGATACAATTTGGATGAAGGAAGCACTTGAAATGGACCCTGGCACGATTGTCGAAGTACTAAAAATGCCAGGTTTACCAGAAAAAGTACCTGCTAAAATAAAGTACAAAGGTTATTTAAGCAACAAGGAAGGATTGTGGTATGGTGTAGAACTATCGGCAGAATACCATGGTAAAGGCACAACAAATGGCACTTATTTAGGAGAACCTTTGTTTTCATCTCCTATAGATAGTGGATTTTTCTTGGCTATTAATAAGCTAAGAAAAAGTCATCAGCCTGGTTCATACAGAGAGGCTGAAACCGATGGAATAGAAAAAGCAGAATCTGTGGATGCTTTAGACTATTACAATGAACCCATAAAAGCGGAGCAGTTACCTCCAAATCTGGAAGTTGGAGAGCGAGTTGTGTGGATCAGTGACCATGGAGACGAACATGGTGTGGTCAAGTGGATCGGGATCTTGCCTGGATCCATAGAAAAGGAGTGGACTGTGGGTGTGGAATTTGACAATCCGATAGGGACAGGAACAGGGAAATACAACAACCGTCAACTTTTTCGGGCCAAGCAATACCACGCATCACTTATACCACTACTAGGGCTGATGAAAGAAGATGAGTTTTACAGCAGCATTCCCCCACCACCTCCATTAGAACAGCATTTGTTTGAGCCAGTCAACATTAGTGATTTGGACGGAGTATGCGGGGATGTTGTGCCTGTAGATCCCCCTCCACCAACTCCACCAGCAAGTGAGAATAATGACCAGTTTCTGCTTTCTCCAGAGCCAAACAACTATTCATTCAAACCAAGAAAGACTAACATAAAATCGAGTGAACACTCTCAAAGTGGTGACTTTGACACCGTTGACAGTAGAAATGATATCAGAAATGAGGTGGATTTCTGTACACCATCTGATTTGTCCCACATTCCTCGGTCGACTGACACCAGCAGCAGTGGCACTGCACGAACTAAAGAGGACATTGCAGAGACCCTCAAATACGGAGGAAGTGTGGGCAGATTCTCCTCATCAAACACATCAAAATCGAGCAGAACGACAACGCCTGATTCTGCTAACCGCAGCAGCCAAAACACATTGATAAGAGTGAATAAATCACCAGCCGGGCCAAAACCACCTGACAAACAACAAAAAGTCATCGAAGAGAAGTCTATCTATGACCGCGACCCAGACCATCCGTATGAGAATGTTGAGAAGCCACCTGGTGAGGATGATTACGATGATGCTGACTTTCCTCTAGGTGGGGACAGAATAGATTTGCAGCTGGCTGGAAAGGCGTTTGCTGCACAAGAGGATCTCTATGAGCCACTTGAGGTGAGGAACAGAAGAGACCAAGCATTATTGGCCAACAGGGTGAAAGAGCTGGACTACGCTCCTCTTGATAAATACCGAGCCCAGCGACAGGAAGTCACCAACCACTACCCCACTATCAATCCTCGATCCGACCACCATCACAACAACTCACCAAAAAACTCTCCCACACATTCCGTTCGCACTGGTTACTCAACCACATCGACCACAACATTGTCTCCGACTGGTATCAGCGATATCCAGGGTCCGCCGTACTACGAGAACGCGCAAACAGTGCTGGGAAACACAACACGCTCTCCGAGTCAGAACACGTTCAGCAGTGGCACAATTGTGGGTGGGAGCCAGTCTGTGTGGGGTGACAGCAACTTCGGTGGGGGAAGCACGGTAAAAGCACTGGGAAGTTCTGCGCTGTCGGATTCCTCATCACGGTTGAGCGAAGCCGATCGCTTCAGTATCCGTAGTGGAATTTCAAGTACTGCTACAGAACATAGCTACTTGACATCACGCACACATCTCACCGCATCCACCATTTCTCCAGCTGATCAGCAACAAATCTATGCAAATGTGCAGTCACCGCCGCCACCTCCTGCGAGACCAGTGAATGGACATCATCACACCCAGCCGATCACTCCCCATGATGATATCGAATCAGTGGAGAGTTTCAATTCGTCGACGCGGACATCATACGCAAGTCTGCCTCCAATGCCGTCATCAGGCAATGGCAGACAGAAATCGTCATCACTAGATAACATCATCGATGCAAATGCTAGCAAAAAACCTCAGGAGCATTCGCAACCTTCATCAACATCAACAACGACGCGGGAAATAACTGGATCACTGTGGCGACCAGAGCCACTAGATCCATCTGAGCTGGATGGGGATCTGGAGATTGGATCCATGGTGGAAGTGGAAGGGAACCCTCCTGAATGTCGTTTTGGGGTGATCAGATGGATCGGCTATCTGCGGGACAAGCATAAACCAATCGCAGGTCTTGAAATGGAGTTGGAGAGTAACTCATGCACAGGTGGGTCGTTTGCAAATACGCATCTGTTTGATTGTCCTCCAAAGAAAGGCTTCTTCATTTATATGCATAAACTGAAAAAGGACAGCCGATTTGAAGAGGCTACCAAATTTGCCCAGCGCAGTGACAGTCTAACATTTGGCAGTCTCGAGTGTCCGGATATTGAGGAATTGTGTGATATACCTGACAATGTAGTCGATGTCAGTAAGCTCGTGGGGAAGCAGAGAGGCATACAAGGGCACCATAACTCGTGCTATCTAGACGCAACTCTGTTCAGTATGTTCTCTTTTTCCTTAGCATTTGACAGTATCCTATTCAGACCGAAGGAAAAAGATGATATCAAAGCATACACAGAAGTTCAGAAAGTGCTACGTGAAGGCATAGTGAATCCACTACGGAAAAACTTCTTTGTACGCGCCGACAAAGTCCTCAAGCTTCGCAAACTTCTGGACAGTCTAAGTGACATCAAAGGTCTGGTCACTGAGGAGAAAGACCCTGAGGAATTCCTCAACTGCCTCCTTGAGCAGATAATGCGCATAGAGCCACTGATCCGGCTATCGTCGGGGCAAAACGCCTACCTGTACCAGCTGTTCATTGAACAGGATGAGAGGATTAAGGCACATCCAACCACGCAGCAGCTTCTCGGGCTCTCATTCCTACAGTCAAACCTCAAGCTGCGCGAGGTGAGTGCATTTTGTTAGGAATGTTCTTGGTAGCTTCTGCATTGATAATTAGTCGTGACTCTTGACTAGCATTGTCTTAGAGGTTAGAAGTGCACTTATTATTCTCATATTTCAATGGTTCACTCAATGATCTATGGTGTATCTTGATTAATCAAAGAAGAAAATATGGGGATAAATGAAGTTATAAATGAAGTTAATAAAGTAATGTTTTAAAATCTCATTACAATATTAGTCACGAATATAAATAAGTGAATCGTCAGATCTATGAAATATATGATCATTCTACAGAAATCTGATTGACACAAACTTGTCTGTGAATGCAATGTCTTATCTTTATTTAATGTATGAGTTGATCATTATTTCCATTGTGGACCCCCAGGTTCCATCGTGCCTCATCCTGCAGATGCCTCGCTTCGGCAAGGACTACAAGATGTACCGGCGTATCATCCCCAGCCTCACTATCGACATCACTGGCATCCTGGAGAATGCACCGCGCGAGTGTACCATCTGCGGGAAACTCGCAGCCTTCGAGTGCAAGGTCAGCTGTCCGTCTATCTAATCATAATGTACAATGTAGATTGATTTGGGCTGGCCCTAAACTTCCTCATTTTGAGGGTGTGGTCTGATTACCGAGTCAACTTTGCAACTGTCCCCTCTTGCTTTTCAATCATTTTGGTCAGTTTGACGCATACTCAGCTATGTAAGATTCACAACAGCATCCCACATCTGATTTGGTCTGCCCTTGTCTTTGTATCTTGGTTTTATTTGTATTCTCGTTTGATTCTTCCTCGAATTTAATTTCACATAAACAAATACCCAAATACTACAAACTTAAACATTGTCAGTTTATGGGATTTGTAGATATTTCACAGTAAGTCTAAATTCTGTTCACAATTGATTATCGTCCACCCCCAGTAATGCCTGTGGCAGTTTGGTGATGATTCACACCAAACACTCATTCATAACTACAATGTATTCTGAACAGAAAATTTCTAGTGAATTAAGTTGTGGAAAAAAAATCACCATCATTCCTCCTATGCACCCAGCACAGCTTTGTAACCATGCCCACTAAAATGGTCTTACTATAGAGGTGATTTTGATTAGACATTATACTGTAATTCCAGGACTGTCTGTGGCAGTTTGGCGATGGTTCTGACTTGGAGCAGTGTTCCTTCTGTGAGCTGTGTAACGCCAACAGCCACCGGCATCCGAAGCGCGCTCGTCATGTGCCGACGCGCCTGGAGCTCAGTGATGAGTACCGGCGCTTCTTGGAGGAGAGCAAGACGTCAGAACCGCCTGTTCATAAGCAGGTGAGAACGGAAGCCACTAAAGCAACAATAGGGACGCAGGGCTTGACACTAGCATTTTTTCTTACTTGCCCTGCAGCGCACATGGTGAAAGAAATCCAGCTGGCCTGGTGTAATTTTTATTGTTATGCAGAAACTTAACTTATGCTTAAAGTCATTTCCAATCTTAATATAAAAATCTGTTTATTTTGTTGGAAGGAAGTTATGGAACAAAAGGTGATTTTTTCATAATGAACCCTGACAATATGAATATGTATGCACTCAACGTCCATGTGCAAATGCTTAACCGCGAGTACAATAAAGTCGCACATGTTCTCATGTAAGCTGTCATTTGAATAGATGTGTGATATGGGGAAAATTGTTAAAAATCACTGAATATGTGAGGGAAAATGCTGTGAAAAAATATGTTATATATGTGGAAAATTTGCCGTAAAAATGTAGTGATAAATTATTATTTTCACCTCTTTTAAAAGAAATAGTCTCATTAGAGAGGTGACACATTTATTTGCTTATTCACACATCTTTGTTGCCTTACAGTTGATGGAGCTGTTTGCCGTGGTGTGTATTGAGACGAGTCATTACGTGGCGTTTGTCAAATGTGGCACGGGACCGACGGCGCCGTGGATCTTCTTTGACAGCATGGCTGACCGCATGGGAGCAGAGAATGGGTGAGCGGGACTTTTTTGAAGTACGGTATTGTAAGTGACAAATGTCGTGTGGATCGGCCCACTGCTTTGAAACCTTCGCCTACCACAACAACACTCAAAAAAAGTCTTATCACAGGCTTTTGGGGCATCTTCATGACCTTTCGTGCATAAAGCCCATGAAATCCGCGGGTTGTTGCCTGAATTTAAAAAAAAACACTATCTTCCAGTGAAACAAGTTATGATAAACATGAATCTGTTCTCCTTGCAGCTATAATGTCCCCGCTGTACGTTCGGCCGCGCCGTGTGTCCCCGACTGGCTTCGTCCGGAGAACCATCATCGGATCGAGGAAATCACGGACGACCGGAACCTTCCGGAAATGTTGAAACGCGTGCTGTGCGATGGATACATATGCATGTACCAGAGTACGAGTATGACTATGTACAAATAGGGTGGAGTACACGTATGATCACTTATGAGGAGTATTTCTGATAGTGATTGTAATTATGTCAGTGTTTAGTCAAAGTTGCATCAAGTACCAGAATATCAGTGTGATTACTTGCAAGTGGTGAATACAAGTATGATGAGGTTGTGCTGTGCTTGAATACCAATATCACCATGTACAAGTATTTATCCATTAACTGAGTACGATTATGATGATGTGCACCACAAAGTGACTACAGTAGAGGTATGTGGATTGACAAGTAATTGACAGTAATTGCATTGTAGGATTACCGATATGATTATTTACTAGTAACTAACCAGCAGTCATCTAATTATTACGATAATGATGATGTAGTAGTAATCAATAGCAGGATACTTATTTTGACTTTACGTAAATAACTGATGGGAATCGAAGTATAAGTATTGGCTTTGTACAAGCAATCAGCACTGGTGTGATTATTAAGTCATGGTCTATAAATTGAGTACCATTACAGTTATATATACGTGTAACTTATTTTAACCATAGTATCAATGTAATTCAATTTGAATCATCTCTCTCTTGTCAAGCTGACATGTTCCTACCGTTATATTGATACATACATTATAAACGAATTGGAAGAATATTTTCAGCTGTGTCAATGAAGTGGTAAGAACATGCTTGCTATAGAGGAGATAGAAAATTTAAAGAATAGGCCACCATGCGAAACATACATCTGATTATCAATATAATTATACTCCTTGTTTTAAGAAGTGGAGGATGGTCAAAGTATGGCTATTATGGACTATGCACAAGTAACCAATGATTTTGAGAAAGTTCTAGAAGCAATGACCCTGACAACATTATTAGTAATTGATGACCTAGTTATCAGACTGTGGGTCAGAATCTTATGCATTTTAGAGAATATGCACATTAGGTTATGTGGATACTTAGAGGTATTGTGAGAAATATTTCTTTATATATACATGCACAACAAAGCAATCTAATCTGTTGGTCGCGATGCTTTTGCCAAAAATGACTGTTATTAGGAAATCGTTATACACAGGTACATGTATATTAATGACTGTGTAAATAGGAACAGAAATGTTCAATTCTACATTCTGTATATTTAGCATTATTTTAATATTTCAGTTGCAAGCATCGAGGAGATTTATATTTAATTTTGCACACAATAATTTGCATTTAGAACACTATTAGTCTTGTGCGTCTTTGCCATAGGTATCATATATCATATTTGATAATGTGTGCAAACTCTGACTTCCATCACTTTACAAAACAAACCGTCAACTCTTCTTATCAGAAAATTTGATGTTAGCAATTGACTTGTTTTTTTGTTCTTGGCAGACAAGGCCCACAATGGCATGATGCATGATAAGGCAGTAACTACTTGGCTCTGACATGATGGTGTTAAACTCTGGCATTAATCTATCCGCATTTTCTATTGGTTTACTATATGAGAATAATACATATATACAGCCAAGAATATTAATATGTATGTAACCATCCAAGCACCCAGGGCTCATAAATTCAAATACCCTTCAACAAACATGGAGGAGGGGGCTGGGTGGGGGTTGTTGGTAAAGAATTTTTGAAAGGCGGTTGGAGATAATTTGGTGGTACAGTGAAGAAGAGCACCCGTACTTGGTTGTGTGTGTGAAAACGTTTTTGAACAATAAATCCTTTTGATTATAGAAACGGAAGAACCACAGCAGTCAGTTCATGGTCAATCAACTAGGGTTTGTGAGTATATGATGTAATATGGAGTAGTTCGTCAATTGACAAGGATTGTGCCAAGCCAGAACAAGCTAGAATCTGAGCCAGCACACTTGTAGTACATGATCTATATGGAGTCTATATGCATAGAACATACAAAATGATTGTTTCTATCCTTATTTTAAAGCCTATTACAAATTTGTTTTCTTTGCCTGTGGGTTCCTTCTGTTATTCCAAGAAGTAGAAAAACTTAGATCTTATTCTTTATACAACATCATATTATGCGTTTTAGAATACAGTAGAACCTCTATTAAGACCATCTAAGGGACTGGTCTAAAGTGGTCACAACAGATAGGTGTTGTCTTGATGGAGGTGGTCATAATCAGAGGTGATATTGTATAGATTTCCTGGAAAATGCCAATGTTAAACTGAAGTATATGTAATTTGCTGCGGTCAACTGAGAGGCCTCTGAGGACTACAGAGTGGTACATGTGATGAATAATGTATCAATCACACATGGAGCAATTATTCATTGGCGGATTGAGGAGCTTAGATGTTAAAGTAAAATATTTTGGATGTATTTCAAATATCTCGCATGTTTTGGAAATATGTGCCGTGTTAAAAAAAAAATGTAGTTGGGCAGCTATAAAAATTGGCATGATTATTTTCTTTATAACAAACTAATCCATAATATAAAGTTTGAAATGATGTTGATATAACAAACCTATAAGACTTTGAAATAAAAGTCAAGTAGTGTAACCCTTCAGTAGTAAATTTGCTACAGTTGCAGTCATTAGTTTTGAAAAATAACCAATATTATTTTGAATTATAAACAGTGCTATAGATTACAATTTTTAGTTGGAAAATTGTTAATAACAGCATCAAATCAGACAGAGCATTGGGTTTGTGCTGGGTTTTTAGAGCTCCCTAACCATCACACTCCGTCAATGTAAAAAGCAATTATCTCCTTCCGGCTGCAGCAGACTTGACTGCAAGAAAAATTAAGCCCTTTGCTCCTACACTGATATCCCAAGGCAAACCATGGACATCTGCATCGTTATATCAGCTAATGCTCATATTTTACTATTGTATTTGATCACCCAAATGCCCATGGGCGTAAGTTAAAAAATTCTTAAATTTAGGGGCTGGCTTTTAGATTAGAATGGCATTAGGCCACATTTCTATGTAGTCCAAATTTTAGGGTGGACCTTTACATGGGGATGGGCTGGTTATTTACAGTACCATACATGGCAAATGTTAGGTTTGAAATTAAATTCAGAAATTTGGAATGTTTCTAAAACACTTTTATTTCACAAAAAAAATACTCTATTTTTGTGATTCAACTTTATAATTATACAATATTTATGGATATTTATGGTTTAGAACTTGCAAAGTTCAAGCATAAATAGAGTATTTAGTTGCCATGGTGACTTACTTATGGCTGCTGTCTTTTAAATCTCTGCCAAATCTGGGAAAAGCCACTAAGTCTATCACAATGCTTGAATTTTGCCACCATTTAAAAACCATGAAGCATATTTTGCTTTTCAAATTAAGTCGACATCCTAAAAGATGGTTTCTGCTTGTTCCTGGATATCCTAAAATGTGAATTTTTTGTTATTTTCCCCGGGAGCTTTGTTTCTGGCCTGATAGCCAGTGTCTGTCATCAGCCAAACACCCATGTTGGTCCAAGATTAGTGGAGTGGGCCTATACACAAATGTGTGCTCAATACCTTTTCCAGGGTCTTGATAGTTAATGTTGTCAATATTCAGGCAGGGTTTTTACCCTCATAAGGGGGTTTGGATGGTCGTGTACGGAATATTGATTATGGGTACTTTGATGCAATAGCCTGTTGCCCGGAGCCCACTTCCTTGGAGGTTTGTCAGCTTAACCCTTCGTGGCTAAAGCAGTCAGTGTTGTTACTATTAGATAAAAGCGTAGAATAGGTAATAATTTATCATGATGAATGTCTGATTTGCCCACATTGGATAAATCAGACATCCATGTTGGTAAATTTGAGCTTATTTTTGACGTTGTATTAGGCTGCAATAGATGTAATAGGCATCAATGACTACATCCCCTGAGGTTTGCCTGTTTAAACACCATCATTTTAAAGAGCTGTGTTGTAGAATCCCCCGACATCCGGCCGGGCCTTTCTTGCTCACTTGTTGCATATATGTTTCTGCCCATTATGTCTGCCTAATTTGGTCAAATACAAAACAATAAGATAGGCTTTTTGGCTGATTGTAACTGCCTGTAATATCAGTTTGAATTTGAGAAAATAAATGATTACAAGTTGACTAATTAATTACATCTGGAACTAGTAATAATATTCACTGATTATCTTTTACTGGTACTTGTAAAACAGAAATTTTACCAATTTGCAAGAATGGGGAAGTTCGAAGTAAGAAACAAACTGATGTATATTGGCAAGGCTATAATATTATTTTATTTTATTTTTTTAGATATGAATATGTTTTTCTTTTCAAAATTGTCTATAAGCAGTGTTGCTATTTGTAATGGAACAAGTTGTATAGGATTGTGGATGAATTAGAAGATGTTGGGCAATATGATAAAACAGTTTTTGTTCATACATTCAACATGGACAAATACCAATCATATACATGTATCAGTACTGTGCATCACGCAGCGTATGCAAGGAAAATCCCATGTCAGAGATTGGCAAGTGAAATGCTGGTCTATTTAAATAATTTTGTTGGTTACTTAGAATGTAAATAGACAAAGTTTTGTCATTTTTTTTCAATAAAGCTACGGTCTGACAATTTGGATAGTTTAAAATCAAATCAGTCGTGGTATTTTAGCCATTGTTGACTGGCACATTGTCTTGTCAGAGAAGTGTGTTTTTGAAGGAAGAATCATGTATTCTCATCTCTTACAACACCGCAATTTTTTCGGTTATGACCATTCTGGACTGTCAGACTGGGGCTTTACACTTTGTTGAACATATTTGTAGTTTATTGTGGTTAGATGAAATGCATCGTCATTGTGATATTTAATTTGAGGTTTTACTTGAACCATTTGCTACGATATTCAAGAGGTTTTTTATTTGATTATTTAATGCAGTGTATTTAAATGTCTTTGAAATGTATGTAACTTTGTCAAACATTACTGTTTGACTATTTTCCGTTGTAATTGTGATACTTTTATCATTCTTTATATGTTTAGAATATACATGTAAGAGTTTAGTGTCAGATGACTATAATGTGAAAGGCAGTACTACTGATAGTACACCCTAACCATTTGCAGAAAGCCCTAGAACTAAAGATGTTAATAATACCTTTGAAATCCAGAGATCCAGATTCCGTCAGTAATTACAAAATTGATTTTTGATTTTAAGTGCTTTAATATATATTTCTATGTTCTTCCTTTACTCATTTTAAAAATGAGGCCACAAGCTCATCATATTTTAAGAATTCTCATTTTAGTCAAACAATGATTTAAAACATGTGGCACATGTTAAAAATCATGATTTGTACTCTGAAAATAACATCGAGTACAAATGTACCTGTAATGAGTATTCTGTTGACAGATTGTAAGCCTTTCATTTATTATGATTTGTCATTTCCATAATATCAATCTAATGTTTACATCACCTTATTCACTAGGGGCTTTTATTTCAATGCATAGGGTGTATGAACTCATTTCACAAGTGTATCTTCATGTATGACATATTTTTCAAAATGAGGACTCTTTCCAAGAGAATCATCAATTTCGTGGAACAACGAAGAAAGCGAGCTTGACATTGACATTAATGTAAAATGTACTGTAGCATTTTAGTTTTGGTAAATGGCCTCGTTTTGAAGTCAACATGGATGAGGTGTGAAATGGGTCCATGCTGGAAGTATTTTGTGTTCACTGTGGCTGGTTCATATGATTGGAGTTGGATGGGGTATTCGCGGTGTAGGGCATGTAGACTGGAAGAGGGGAAGTGGTTAAAAGGGGATGTCTCTCTCTGACATGTTTCCATCAGCGATGTGTGTTGTATCTCAGCATAACCATTTTCAAACGGTTACATGATCCTATAATATAATGAATAACCCGGCTAGTGAAAATACAAGGCATTCACTAGTTTATGATATTTTCATTGTAAATCATTTACTGTTTATTATTACCAATTTAAATATCCAAGTTATTTGGTAACTATCAAAATTTATTCACCAACTCTTTGGTCATTGATATACTGGTAATTCTTTGAGGATTTAATGTCCACTTTTTAAATTTAAACAGCCTAAAGCTGAGAAATCCATGAATGGATTGGAAGCTGATGCCTGAGAGAGGCCTGTTTAGCAGTCTCACGGAGCATTCCAAGATGTGTGGGTTTTACTGAGGCCAGCGTAATGTCGTTATTGTGGAGATTTATCATGGAACGTAGACACGAAATGTGATTATAGTTCAAGGTGGGGTATTGTAAAGTGACCACTTCTGTTAAAGTGGCTTTCTCTGTTAAGTGACCACTTCTGTAAAATGACCACTTCTGCATAGTGACCACTTCTGTAAAAACAGTGACCACTACTCTAAGGTGACCACCATGTAAAGCAACCACTTTTGAAAAGAGAGTACTTTTGCAAAGTGACCTCTTGTAAAATAATTATGTCTAAAATAACCACTTCTGTAAGTTGAATAGTGACCTTTTTTACAATGACCACTCCTGGAGGTGATAAAACGGAAATTTCGCTGTGAATTATTTTTAAAATCGTCTTGTAACATTTCTTTGGTCTTTGGTCCATTGAAACTGGTTGCTAGGGGAGCTGTTAGTTTTTGGGACCAATGTTACTTCAATAGGGGTGGTCGTTTAACAAGAAAAGTGGTCAATTTGGAAGAGCTCGTCAAGTCAAGATATTGGTGTTAACTTTAAGAAGCATTGTAGGCGGTCCCTTCAGGATGGCTGACTGTGGTTTATATTGATGCCATTATTGATCAGTTGAGGTGTAATTATTTAGAGAGCATCTTCGATTCGCTTCCAGTCTTCAATGCTGAGCTGCCATCGTCATTGTCGTCTTCTGTTGTAGTGGAGCAATAAAGATGGCTGACCGTGATCTTGACCCTGATCAGAGCCGGGGGTTTAATTGGCTGCTTCTAAACTTCGAAGTTCCCATCAAAATGGAGCATACATGTATATGCATAGAGGAAGTCGGCCTTCCATATATGTAGAGTAATAGTGACATATATAAAGTATTTTTAAGGTAGCAGATATTGAAATTTAATATAGCCAATTACTGTGGCTAAGCGTTATTCTATGTATGTCGTTTGGAAGATTGTACATGACAATAAATTCATGTCAAAATGGATTCATCATGTATATTTCAACTACAGTGGTTATCAGAAGTTTTGTCATTTAGTCAAATCATATCTAGTTGCACCACTCAGTCTTTGATCGTCATGTTAATAACTTTTGACAAAAAGATCAAGTCGGTCATTTTTATTGCTCTTTTTATTGCTCGTTTGTGCCTCTAGAGTTTAAAGCAGCTGCTGTACTTTTGCATTGTTATTTTTAGTTTGCATTGGAACTACTGCATCTAGAGTCCTTTATGCAAATGTTGCCTTTGTTAATAAGCCAGAAACTTGTTGATCCTGTATTTGTTATACTTTGTACATGACCCAGAAGTAATAAAACGTTATTACCCTTGTTACCCAAAGTCCCCAGTGGTGTTCGTTTTTGTTTTGCTGCAGCTGTGTGAAAGCTACATGTAAATTACATGGGAGGTTAAACTGGGGGCGAAATTCTCTTTAACCCTTTCACTAACGCAGGCACAGTTCATCACTCAACTTGAATTAATATGGCTTTTGTTTATTTTCAAATTCAATATTCAACTACTGAGACAAATCACAAAAGTTTACAATATATTATATTGGCCAATAATATAAAACAGATGGTCGTGAACTGTAGGGGAAATAACTTAGTATAATAACTTAGTATAACAAAGTATTATTTATGGAACACATATTCATTACCATTTAAAAACAGTATATAACAGTATATTTAACAGTATATTTTGAGCATATTACTGTAGTAGTATTTCTTTAGTACACACCACAGAATGTTTTTCATAATCAGATCATATTTAATTTTCACAGAATCTCAAAACTATTTTTTTAAATCAAAGTTTTATACCTCGCTATATACTTTAAAACTAGAAATATTTGCGCACGATTAAATTTGTGAATTTCGTAGGTAGGGGCAAAACCGGAAAATTAAATCGTCAGCAAACATCAATAGCCTATGTAAAGTAGGTCCAGGATGGACCAAAACCGCAAAATTAAATACCCGGTAGTCCCAAAATAATTTATAGATGAAACTTGCAAAATTTAATAGCCACGAAATATTCTAGCTTAATTTACAGAATCTACATAATTCTTTTGTGAAGGTATTTTTAAGCAAAAGACAAATGCGATATACATTTTATTCACACTCTTTATTCACATTCTTGGTGTAATCATTACTTTGTTGTTTGTTTATTTCAGGAGTAAAATTGGTCAATAGTCGTGACTCGTTATAGTTATCAGTACAGTGTCGTATTAAATTATGTAGGGGGACGTTATAACTACACCAGGACAGTGTATCGTAACATTAATACTACGCCGATGATTCTTCTTAGTCAGGTACGATCAAGTCAACCGTGCCATAGATTACATGTATATAGATTATATAAAGCTAAAGAAGTAAAGTCACGGGCATATACAGTTGTTTAAATAGAAAAGATGGCGGTGCGCCCAGGGGATTAATTGGGTTTTATACGCGTGAAAGCTCGCAGAGATGCATAACCCAACAAAAATGAATTTGGAGGGATTATAGAAAAAAAGTGGGGACGCACGCAGCCTGGATCTGCCTATGTACATTATTGACAAAGTGGAAAGTGATGCCCAACACTGTGAGTGTTACAGAAATATTAACTTATATAACAAGACATCATTTATTACTACTGATGTATTTTTAGATTCACTGTATTTTATCTTATTTACAATTCCCCAGTCATTATTCACAAGAGTGTTCCAGATCAGGTGAGTCATCAAGCTTTACTTTTGTACTTGATTAGTCTATCTCAGGCCCGAAAATGAGGATGGGGTCGCCATGACCCCAGAGGCACGGTGACACGTCAGTGTCAAGAGGTTTGAGATGAACTATCTGTAGGTCATTGGCATATAGCAAAGGCCCTATTCTTTGTTGTGGAAAACAGGGCGGCTTTCAAATGATCTGCTCAAGCTCATGAAGTGCACTGTAGCCTACCCTAGGGTAAGGGATCGTTCAGTCATTTCTGCTAACTTCCCTAAGTGTTAGTGGCAAGTTGCTGACTTTTGTTCATGCTTTTGATTATGCTTACATAGATATCGGCGACCTCTGCTTTACAGACGTCATTACAATACTTAATTTAAACAAATATAGCCCTATCTGGGTAATATGAGAACAATCGTGACCAATCATGATAGATGCGCAGAAGTTAACCGCATGTTATAAATAGCAAACTTTACTAGAAAATAGCTGAATCATGCATCATCTTGTGATTAAACAGTACTTTCTGCTAAATTAACGTGTTAATGATCTGTTATATAGCTAATGCGCACCAACTACATTGGTATATATATACAGGTGCCTTCATAAATAATATAATAAGGTGTCAACGGTCGTGATATTATGAGTGTCCGTAGATGGTGTCGCCGTTTAGTGTATCACGGTTTTAACAAAGATGGCAAATGATAAGTCTAGTGTCCTTGCTGTTAATGTCAGGGAAGTCAGGCAGACGACCCAAATCTGCCTTTTGTTTCGATTTATTATATGTCGTGAAGTGTTGCAATAAAACCAAAGGTACCAGGTACACTATCACGGTTTTGACCGTACATTAACTTTGGTTTTTATCTATCCATTTTAACAACATGATATATGCATTAACGCTATACGAAAATACATATATATAGAGAGAGCTATTATAACACAACAAAAACATGCTACAAAATGTACCAAGTGAAGAAGTGAAGAATGACATGCATATCACATTTTATAGCAAGAAAATTAAAGCTGCACGCTAGTGTGATTCTCACATAAATAAGACTTGAGCACATGTTAACAAATCAGCTTTTACTGCATGCATCTCGATGGAGATTTGCGGTGGTCTATTGGTAACGCACCCCCACCCCCAGCCCCTAGAACGGAATAGACGTACGTAAATTTATATAAATGTGGTCGTTTGTATAATTCGAGACTTTTTTTCATGACTACATTTTACACACTTGTCGATCAATCAATTGTTTTTCACATGCTTGGGGGTCGTTCACAAATGATGTCACCCCATTTTAAACCCTTTTTACCCGTCTCCCCCCGTCACCTTTCATCATCTTTGCAGCACCACCCCCTCCTACACGGTAAGTAGCCTAACATCATCTTTTGCCTGCCCCCCCCACACACCCCCCCCAACCCCCCACACACCCCGCGACATAGTTTTGCGATGAGATTTAACATTCATTTAACTGTGCAGTTATATAAATCCATTTGAAGATATATGTCCATAATTTAGACATATATTTACAAATGTATTTAGGATATCAAGCAAACATGGCAATGTGATTTCAACTAGTAGATACATCACAACTCACTTAACGTGTCAGAAAGTAAGTTCAAATACTGTTAAATAACTAAAACTTTCTTTTTAAAAAGGTGACATCACCCAAGTGTTATTAGACCCCCCCCCCCCATTGTCAACTTTCGTCATATTTCGCTAACACCCCCCCCCCCGCGCCGCCGCGAAGTGACGTCATTTGTGAACGACCCCTTGCATGTGCACCACATTCAGAGTACAATACTAGTCCCTCATACACACTTTCAACCCAATGACCTGTACCTAATTAACGTGTAACTATAGGTACTACGAGGCAGTGGGCAACTCTTGTAGGTATTGTTTTACTCAACACCCACCACCATAATCTATCTATACCGGGAAAAGCCACGACTCTATGTTTACGAGCCCAACACCGCATCAACTCAGCCACGGGAGCACAATGGACTTATTATAGAAGTGATCTCTTTTTATCAGTTCAGGGGTGGTCTTAATTTGAGGTTCTATCGTACGAGGCTCACGATCGTGATACGTAGCCCCCATATTTTCCAAGTTTTTCCCCACCAACGCCACCTCTTGCGGCAAACAATTAGACCACGATATATTAGATAATAATTCACAAATAAAACTTGTGGGCACGAATTTCTCGAGTGGTACAAGTAGAACGCTTCGATGCACCCTGTATCCAAACTTCGGAAAACTCAAGCCATGAAATTCAAACAATTTACCACTTCTTCAGATGATATACAGGATACCCCCAACTACTTTTTAAGACCCTCTCTATAGTGAGGCCATCTCTCTAAAAGGCCATTTTTCATGCACCACCCAAACGGTCACACATGGACCAAAAATGAACCTCCATGCAAAGACCACCACTCTATCGAGAGCACTTGAGATCAGTCCCACCGTTGGTTTTCACAGTATAGTTTCTGCTATACTGTTAGGGTGTATGTGATATCGGCTTTTTAACCCCTCCAATTCTATTAAGATTAAAAATTGTAAAGTTTATATGTTATCTTCAGATCCTGTGCTTGTAATTGTAACAGCATAAAATTCACTGTATAAAATATTTGATAGCAGTTTTTAAAGTTGATTAACTCAAAGTACTAAAAGTGCCTAATTATTATGTAATAGAAATATGAAAATATTAATAGATATATAGATAGAAATGAAAGGTGTATAGTTGCAGCAAACTTTGAGATCTGGTATCAGCCAAAGAGAATATAGAAAATATATAGTATTTTAGGTAAATTCGAATATAGGCAAAGCACTTTCTTTTCTTTGTGCTAAATAAATAAATAAATAAAAATACTCAACAAGTTTCAGTTTAAAAAAAAAAAAAAAAAAATGTGGTGTCACAGATAAAACTGTAACGTTTACATAATCTCTGTTGTGCTAGCGTCGGCCATTCTCAAAACTAAATCAGTCATCATGATATCGTAGTCATTGGTGTTTGTGATTGTCTCGTTTGTGACGTTTTTAATGCACAATAATCGGTTTACCAATGTACTTCTCATCTTTTGCCGTTCTAAACAGTATCCAGGTTTAAAATTCGTGATTGTCTGACTGCAGCTTTTAAAAGGGTCCCGTTGATCCCCTTCGATAGTTTGCCGGTTTTATCGTCGCCGAGGTGTTGTGTACTCGGATCACGATGTTTGCTACAGTAGAACGTTATACTGTGATATGCCAACGGAACGTATAAAAGGCAGAGACCGAGCGAATGGATCATGTTGGTGTCTTTATGTTGACATTGGACAGCACAACGCTGGTATTACGACATATTATCAGCCAACTGTCTCTCCTCTGCGTTCCGCGGTGCGAAGAATCTCTGCCTTCTATATTCGCTCGACGAAGCAGCTGGCATTTCACAAGAATTTTAACAACAGTTTAGACGATACAGGTGATTTGTACAAAAAGTAGACAAGCCAAAAGTCTTTAATTAAGACTACCCTTCTTCAAGAATAAACGGGCATTTTTAGTTAAAAAAAAAGAGAGAGAACATTTTCAAGACAAAAATAGAGACAGCTATGAACCTTTATATAGAGGCCACCTTTGCTGAAACCATGTGCGCTTCATCCCTGCAGGGTGGTCGTAATTCACAGGTTTCACTGTATGCGAGTGTCCTCCTTAGACTGGGAGCTTGTTGTCAAGCTCAATGGTAAATACAAGCCCTACTCCCCTTTTCCAGAAAAGCTTTACACTGTTCTCAATTCATACATACTACAGTAGGTCTACCCTAAAAGGACCATTTACCACAGGCTGATCTCAAGTGGTATCGGTGATGAGGTAGTCTCTGTGGAGGACTGGAGGGCAGCGGTAGTCTGTTTATGAACTGTTGGAGCCGCGTGCAGTTGCATTGTTGCGTTGCCTCTTTACAAAAGTGGTCACATTTGTAAGTTCTACTGTAAATATCAGGCCTACTCCCGTTCTGAAGGAAAGCGTTCAACATGTTGATTTTGATCTATAGCAGTATATTATTTATAATGGGTAAAAACGCAACTTCACGAATCAAGAGTACAGTTCGGTTCATATTTTATGGTTGTGGATGATAGGAATCTGTGCGAATGCCTATTCTGGTATAATCACGGCGAATATCAGTGCACCTTGTTCATTAAATGCGCCTACATACTAACATTGATTCGGTCAATTTCCCATTATTAGATATTCATATGAATTTGACATGCTGGGGGGGTGTTAGGGGGATGGATCAAGTTTTGGATTCACCACTTTTTTATTGTGGGTCTAAGATTTTATTATGCGCGCTAACACTTTTCATATCAAATTCAGCCGTTTACTATTTAAATGTGGCATTAAAACGGTTGGCATTAAAAAGATACACAGCATAATCCACAGTGTGATGTTATGATTTACATTCCTCATACATAATAATATTATTTTATTGCATAGAAAAGTAATATTTGAATAGATATTGGTAAACACTGTGTAAATATCCTTCAATTATGTCTCACACATCTGATGTTTCCACTTTTGCGGAGCGTGACAAAATGTACATCATGCCTTAACCAGACAGATCCGGAGGCGTGCATAAAAATGTATTATATTTTACATGAGCTGTTTCGCGCAAAAACATCTTAAAAGCCCACCTCCACCACCGGAAATCACATATCATATACCTGTTTCGTAATTGGATTTTTCCCCTGGCGATTTACTAATTGATGCATCCCATTCCATTAATAAATTATTAATAGCAATTGAAAATATTGACGTTTGATAGTGTGAAGATGATGCAGTTATTTTATATTGACAAAGATGACAACCGATGCAAGTGATATGTTTATAAAAAAATGTATTTTGGCCATAATTAAAGTCACTTTTACACTATATATAGGTTATTGGGTTATACATTTCAAAGAGATAATAAGATAAATTGCATCGCAGCCAGATTTACTTGGACAATGATGCTCCATTATATGTCATGTACTACATTGTATGTTCGCTAAGTCATTCTTGGTGTAATAAATGAGCTCTTCGTGACCACAATGCAATACATTTTTGACCTGCATAGCATCGGGTCCATCGCATAATTTGGGGGTGGTTATTGGTGCAGCCAAGCTTATTTAAAAGGACACCTGTAGTTTACTATGAAGGGGAGCATGATTTTGCTATTTTTTCCGTTCATATTTATCACGATTTCCTAACACACACGGTTGATCATGATTAAAAGTTGAACAGAGCAAGAGAGGAGAAAAAAACCCAGATTACACCGATAAGCCTACATACACACAGTGTAAAATAATCGGCCAGGCGGTAAGTACTGCAGAACTCTCCTATAGTGACCTAAATGGCACATTTCTGACAATAAATGGCGGTTTCTACGCTGGCATACTATGGGATTAGCGCACCTTGGTTTTTTTTAACATGCTCCGAAACCAATGAAGTAGGCCTACTTTGTCTTCAGAGGTGACCATCCCTCGACTCTTCACGACTAAAGCCCAGACTAAAGACGACTTTTGGCGACTTTAGGCGATCAAGCCACGGTCTCAGACTGCACCCCACCCTAGTGACCAGAACTGGTGGTAAAATGACAGCTTTAGCGGATCAAACATTGTATTAACGAGCGAGCTTATATTCATATTTTGTAATTACTATTGTCCAATGCGCACGAGTACGTTATGAACAGGTTTCTTTTGCAGGAAAAAGGCAAGAATTCACACCCAAGGTAGAGAGCCGTTATACCCGCTGGAAAAGCCGATTGCGCGTCTCACCAAGTGCTCATTTTCATACACTAGCTGCAGTTCACGCAAGAGGGTCTTTTGTCAACTCTACACTAGATGTGAATATCGTCCAGGATTTCCACATAAAAGCCACGTTCTGCTCTGCGTGAAGCGCCTAATATACCGTGTTAGTACTATATTCCACCCCGTCTAACTGTTAGCTACATAGTTATGCTAGTTGTCAGTTTTAGTCAGTCCTACTCTGAAATAAGTAATTCTTACCTTTAATAATCGTCAGAGAATAGAGGCGTATTGTTAATCAAAACCTGGCGTGGGAGACTTTCAAATCTAAGGAAAGTGGAAGGACAGAGTTTGGGATGCGTTAATAGAGCTACTCCATAAGCTCGAAAACTGTAATATATATGATGTCGTAGTAATTTTGGGTTAAATTGTAGTTTGGATCAGTCAGAGCCTCACACAGATTGCAGCAATGCGGCATGTCAGTGAATAGTAGGTCTACATAGTCTGAATGATGGAGACTACTTAAAGTGAGGTGGTGGCATCTGCCAGTGCCCAACGCTGTTCTTTCGTCTTAGACAGATGTGTCCTATTTGATGGACTTGGGTGAATAGTATTGGCAGTATAGTACAGGCTTTGGTCATGGGCTAGAGTATTAACGTCTCGGGTTAGTACAGGCCCTGATTCCCCGAAATGGTCAATGTATTTGCCGGTCTACTTTTCAAATTCTCCTATCCTGTTCGTTAAATCCATGTATTCTAATTGGCTCTTTCAGTTCTCTTTATACAACAAGCAAGTTTCTATTGAATTGTATCAGTTTATTTCGTATAAAATATAGTAAAACATCGCAGTGCAGATTAAAGTTTAGTTACAAATTAGTTTAAAAATATTTTAATAATTATCATATTGATCTACGTTGGTCACTTTTTAGTACCAGCTATGTCTTGCGGGTACAAGTATACAGAAAGCACGCGCATACTTTAGACTGCTAACGGCGTTTCACTGTAGCACTACGAGAGCGTGACTCCGGCAACCCGGCCTAGTTTATGACCTCTACTCGAGAGGAGGGCGCCGACCTACTGAGAACGAAGGCGTCTTCTGGAGTGTGTGTTTGGGGGGGGGGGCAATCACGGTGAACAGGTTGCACTGAGTATTCCATGAATGCGCCAACACGTTTCCTATAGGGATCTAGAGGGTTAGCAGGAGCAGCGACATATCTCTATCTCCATCGATTACACTTTAGACACATCATAATAGTTCGCCACTTGACGTTGTTCTATTTTCCAAATTAAACCACCAATATCAACAGGCTACTAGTATAGTGGGGATCGATGGTTCAGTGGTTAGCACGCAGGACTACGAAACGTGATTTGCTTGCATCGTGAGTTCGCTGCCCTTCCACGGCAGACTCAGTGTCGCCAAAGAGTTGCGTCGTACGTCTGCCACTGCATTGTCAATCTCCACACAGTGCCGCCACTGTCGAGTGTAATACTAGACGGTGGCGACACCAAGCCGAGGTTCGGAAGCCTCGTTAAAAGGCGTGCCCCGTGTAGAGGAGAGCCACCCCTCTGCACGCAAAAGAACTCACCTAGCTTGAAAACAATAGCTAGTGTGATCCCTCCACACCCTCGAGGCTCAGTTGGCTACCTAGCCTGCCTGTGGAGGTCCATGTACCAACACCACGTGGCCTCCCTCTGCTATAATCATCAGCAAGTTGATGGCTACAGAGTATCGGCAACAAAAACAAACAAACAAATAAACAAACAAACAAACAAACAAACAAACAAACAAACAAATACTAATCTACTGGCATGTCTCAGTATTTATAAAATGAGAGGAGGCGGGGTGCAGGGGAGCGCCAGCCTGTGCATTGTATGGGTCGAGTATTATGTGTGCGAAAACTTCGAGGAGATGTCAGCAATCACATCACAAATTTTTTAACCTCATAAATGTATCTATTGATTACAGTATGAAAAAGAACATGCTTTTGATAGCCTGCAGTCAGCAGGAACTTCATGTATTCTAACTAAAAATCACTTTCACTTTGACACATGACAACACATAAGTAAAGGCTGTGCGCTACCAACCCAAACAAAAGCAAATAGGCCAATGCACAAATAATAAAAGCTGCACTCGTAAATGAGCAGATTGAGTAATAAAGATAATAGTTGAAGAACATTTTACTCTTGCGTGGTGTAAACAATAAACATGGTTTGTCGACACGTTTCGCTTATCTGTGCGGACTTGTGCTTTTTGTACACGCCATTGCCAAATGATTACTGTGGTTAGGAATTTGTTGCACTTGTTGTTATAACTACAGCTGCTCTCATAATGCTCATGTCTTTGTCGTCGTCGTTGTCGTTGTTGTTGTTGTCATCGTCGTGATTGTTAATATATATAGTTGGTGTGTTCATTGTCGTTGCTGTCGTTGTGTTTGTCGCCGTCGTGTACACAGCTTGCATATCTGTCGACTCTACTATCATATCCTACAGCGATTCCTACTTATGTATTCTGCTCAAATCAAATCAAATCAAATCAATTTTATTGGTCAATGTGACAGGTTCACAAATAGCCCATGATACAAAAGTTCCAACATGGATTACACAACATAGATTTCACAAATAGCCAATGATACAAAAGTTCCAACATAGATTACAAGGTGTGTCCCTTTACATGAGATAGATACCTTTTGGTTATAAACGATATGGTAGCATTCACTGCAGCTTTTTGTAGTCCTTGGCTCCGTGCTTGAAATGTAGGATTTGAGCACGAGATTGGAGGGTCTATCGTAGAATTTTGCACGGTGATGTGTGATTGACACGAACGCAGTGAGTGTCAATCAACATGCAGTAACTTTTGACTAAAATGACTAAAATCCACACCAAATGAGTGTATGATTCGTTTTTATTTTAAAATAAATCATATCATAACGTTCTCATTGCCATATAACATTCAACATTGAAAGCGCGCGGAGACGTCAATTCCAGCAGTTTTTGAGCGCGTGGAGGAGTTAGTCTAATCTGTTGTACTCCGCACAGCATTAACACGCCTTCATGGCCTTTACTACGTCAGCGGCTGTATTGATATTGTGAGGAGATTAGACTAGCGCCGTGTTTTTTTTCGCAGCGTGCTTTCCATCGCATAATTTAGCACGGAGATTGACCAATCAGCGTTGGTTATTGGCGGTGATTTTTGCACGGAATGATAGAATGTTAAATTGAGCATTACCGATATCTTATCATCCCAGTTCATTCTCCGAAAGCGTTGATCAATATCACCTATTTCTTTTAAATATGATTCATTGTTGTCCTCTATATCTTTGCACTCAAAAAGTAAGTGTTTAAAGTCAGTTATTTTATTACACCTTATGCACTTTTTCTGTATTTCTAAGTAAGGCTGTTCACTGAGTTTAGAGCAGTTTGTCCTTAGTTTAGTAAAAATATTTTTGACAGAATGTGTCTTTATTATTGTTAAATAATCTTGACATTTATATTCTTCATTTTCTATACAACTATAGAACAATTTTAAATGTTTTGTCTCTCTTATCTTAGCAGTGTTGTCCTGTTGATATATACACTGCAGTCTGTCTTTTATGGTGTTTTTCACATAATTCTTGATTAAAGCGTGCATATTTCTGTTTTTATAAAAATTACTTAGTCCATTTTTTGCTAGGATAGATTTCACACCATCTATCCATGGATGCTTAAATTCTTTCATACACTTATATGCTGCACCAAGGACATTGAATGACTTACTACTAGACAGCGTTTCTAGTCTATGATTATAAGTTACACAATTGGTATGTGCGTTTATGAAAAGTGGATATTGGCCCAATTCTCTAAGACATGCGGAGGTGCTTGTTGTTTTTGGAACACCTAATATGAATTTCAGAAATTTACTTTGTACCTTTTGGTAGTTATTGTTTGGTAATTTAGAAGGGTGATCAGTGATTATTATGTTTAGTGGGTGATGGGAATAAAAGTGCAATATCTCTTGCTTGTCCTCCCATGATCTTAATTTGAGGAATATCCTATTTTCATCTCTTATGATATATGATTTATCTACTGGGATATATATCTCCCGATGAGCTCATGCAGTAATAACTGCACTTGTCTGTTAGCAAACCAGTTCAGATGGTTGAAAAGTAATATAGATATAAGTATTTACTGTTGGTGCAGACCATATAGATGATCCATATACGAGTACTGGTGATATTTGCTTCTCGAAAAGTGATATACCAAGTGACCTGTTTATGTGCCCGTTATTTTCAATTGCATTTCTGATAGCATATAAACACTTTGTGGCCTTGCTCAGACGGGTCTTGTTCTGTTTTGTTAAATTTGCCATTATTTGGATACTTATTCCCAGATATTTGAATGCGCTAACCTCTTCGAGTTCCTGACCATTAAATAGAATATGGTTTCTTTGATTGTTCTTTGTTCCCAATTGCATTACCATTGTTTTTGTTTTTTTCTGTATTTATTGTCAGATCCCATCTGTCACAATATTTTTCAAGGCGGTTCAAACATTCTTGTAATCCAGTCTTACTTTCAGATATAATAAGAAGGTCGTCTGCCCATGAAAGTGAGTTAATGTATGAGCCATTTAATTCAACTGGATAGCATTTTTCTGTGCAAAAGATATCATGCAGGTCATTTTGAAATATATTTGACAGGGTTGGACTTAAATTACATCCTTGAAGAACACCCGAATTGGAGGTCACGTAATCTGTCAAGCCGTTTTTGGTTTTAATGCTATACTGTGAGTCTTTATACATATGTTTTATGATACTATATATCTTCCCTGTAATATTATTTTTTAGAAGTTTGTAAAACAATAACTGTCGATTGATAGTGTCGAAGAACTTTTTGAAGTCAATAAATGCTATGTATAACTTTTTGTTGTTACAGCGTACATATTTATGAAAAGCACTTTGTAGTATTAAGATATTATCTTCTGTTCTTTTGCCTTCCATGAATCCATTCTGGTACTTGGACCACTTGTCTGTATTATTCATTTGCTCCTTGATCCTGTCATTGATAATTTTTGTATATACTTTGTGAATGCCATTGCTTACTGCTATACCTCTATAATTGCTAGGCGTTGTTTTATCCCCTGATTTATATATTGTTGATATAATGTCCTGTTTCCATATTTTGGGGTAGTTTTTGCTATTCAATAT
>CM032664.1:38191343-38213843 GCA_019095985.1 Streblospio benedicti | reverse complement strand
CCAAAGATTACACAGTACACGTGCCACTGCCCCCTCTCCCTCCCACCCCACCCCTCTCTTACCCTCTCTTCACACTTATCCACTAGCTAATACATATATCACGATGCTTTGTGACCTCAATTCCAGACAATATCGAACGTATAAAGACTTGCTATTTTAGTCCCATGGAAATACACGAAGTAAGCTCTTTGAATTCACGAAGTCTCAACAGTTGCAGACGATCAGTGGAGCGGAACTCGGTTTATAGGTGGTTGCGGCGCACTCGCGTGGTGCTATATAAGAGGCGGGTGTGCACCAGTCAACGGACAAGCGTAGACAAGTTTCGGACAGTAAAACTTATCAGATCTACTCAAGTTACTGTTAATAGGATACTTGTTATTGGCAGAAGGTTAGTATAACTACTTAAAATAGAATTTATGGGTATATATCATGTGGTCTCATGTTGCTTCAGTTTGTCTTACCGTGCAAATAAAAAATTAACCAAAATTTAATCCAAAATGTAATCCAAAATTGTAAACAGTATTCGAACCCACAGGTTCCTTTTCGAGCTTTGAAAAATTTTGGTTATTTTTTTTGCACGGTAAGACAAACTGAAGCAACATGTTTGTATAACTATTATTTTTATATATCTATGATTGCTATTAAGGTATCGACCATTTGATCTCAGGGGGGATGGGGGGCAGCAAAAATATTGAAAAAAATAACGCAAGGCTGAAAATTTGGTGAAAAAATAATAAGGTTTCATTTGGCTAGAAAAAAAATAATTGTCAAATTTTGTATAATTGAGGTTCAGTAATCTAAGAAAAAATAATTGAGGTTCAGTAATCTAAGAAAAAAATAAATTGGATGTCAAATTTCATGAAAAAATAATAATTGAAGCTATGGTGAAAATACTGCCCCCCCCCCACCACCACCACCCGAAATGGTCGATGCCTAAGATATAGAAATATTCTAAAAAGATGGTGGTATTTAAACAGTTTTACTCACGTGTTGATAGTAAGATATTGGTTAAAAGAAAGTTTGTACTAAAACTACTATAACGTCGTAAATTTTTATTGCTATTATAAAATCCATTTTAGAATTCTTTGTATTAGTGGGATATTCATTATTGATAAGAATGTAGGTAAAGCTATCAAAAGTTCCTTCATTTTTTGATTGGCATTTTTTTCTTCTTAATTTCCCACTACTTTTCGATACTCTATTGACATACTACTCAAAGCTTTTGCATGAGAGACTGCAGGCTATTGAATGTTTGTTAATTTTAATTGCTTGTTCTTTCTAAAAATTCATTTAAACATGTCAATTTTTGACAAAAAAGTAGGCCTGTTTTAAACATTTTCTACCCCCCTGTGTCTAAGTAGTAATGTTTCAGTTTTATTGAATTTGATTAGGGCTTGTAAGATAAAAGTAAGTAAGTTATGGTCATTTGAAATGGAGCCCGGAAGCGATTTTACTTGCATTTTCACCCTCATATTTCAAACTCATAATACTTTACTACAAAACACTTAGGGAAATATAGATATTTATCGACTTTAATACTGTGTCATAACGCATACGCTCCTTTGCAACACATAGACATTTTAGATGGGCCTGTGTGTACACTTTAACTTAACAAAAGAACTTTATATGCATAGAGTAACCATGCGCCCAAATATTTAGTACCTGTTTTTGACTACAAGGATCTGCAAGTGAATGTGATTAATCCAAATTCAACACACTACGTGCTGTGGGCCCAATTTGAATTGGTCACAGTAGAGTTTATTTGTTCAAAAACACTCTTTTTGGTGGCATAATGTTTTTATAGTTTGAGTCTAATAACACATACAAAAGAACAAGAAACCAAGCCAACTGATAAGAAATCAGAGTACTAAAATAAACGGAAAAAAATGAATACTATAGGAACCTCGATGCGAAAACATAAACGTTTGATGTATTTTTGCTGACCTCTGTTTTTAGTCAATTTGTAGCACGGTACTGACTTTGGCTCAGGGTTGCGTAGGTTTGAAGCGAGTAACATACAATTAAAAGCAGGGGTTAATAACAAAGGCTAAACCATATGACGGCCGAATTGCAATAATGTGATATATACGTGCACGCTAATGTACCATATCATGGCATACAATATAAAAGGCAATTGTTGGCAAGACACCACAATATATAGACTATATACAGACCAAAATGATAGACTGAAGAACGCCCGGTTTAAGCATGTGAAAAGAAAAAGGTCAAAATCTTGTCTGCACTTCATACAAGACATAGAGACCAGTGATCGCTGGTCCAGTATTTGGCCCATGCACAATAGGACCTCTACACCACCCCGCGGCGGCCATCAAATGGTCGCAATAGAGGTGGTCTCCTGGTAGAAGTGGTATCACGGAGGCTATGTTTTTTGTCAGCACCAATTCAAACTGAACCGTTCGTATATGGTGCCGAGAAAAGAATCCTTACGTCATAGCAGCGATTTTTGCCCGCAGGCGGAGAATTTGAATTTGCATTTGAATATGTCTGTCACGTATTAGTCATGCAACTGTCCTTAAATATGGAGGTGTCAGTCAAGGATATATGTATCTCAGTGTATTCACCACTTCAATACAATGCATTTTCTCTGGCGATGCGTTTTATCTCGGTATCAAGCCATCTTCTATAATAAAGTAAGAATTTAAATGCACTAGACTAATCTTTGCAAACCATATTCTAGATTAGAGAATCTTTAGGAATGAGGCTGTTATGGAAGCTTTTTTGGGGGGAAGAAACTCAAAGAATAAACGCAAAACACATCTGGTAGAGTAACGTGCATGCGTATTTGCACCATGAACCACCTGTGTAATGATACTATACCCGTGATATATTTTTTGTTTTTGTTTTTGCAAAATGTTAATATCAAGCTAAGACTCATGAACGTATACAGAGATCCTCTAGATATCAACTGGATGCCTGCCCTGCTATGGATGGTCTAATGGAGACTCCTCCTGTACTGGGCCTTGGGTGGCTGTTTACACTTAACACACAGTAAACCCCAGATCCAACAGACAGTGGAGTGTTCGCTGTTGACAGAGGCGTTTATATGAATGTGTTTCAATAAAACCTCGCTTATTAGATGGCCTAAGGGACTTGTTCCAAGTGGTCTCAATGGAGGAGAGAGATGACACCGCGGAGATGGCCCTAGCACGGAGGGTCATGATGGTGCCTTTTGGACCATTTGTTCAGGTGCACCGGGGAAAATATTATTGATGAGGTGGCCCTTTTATAGAGATGGTCTTTATTAGAGGTTCTCCTGTAGGAACAACGCTTTGCCAGAGATCTTTATGTAAACACCTAACATTAATAGGGTCTTCACAAAGAGGCGCTACATGGTGACCTAAAACGGCTTATTACTACGTGGATTTACCACACGAGCGCACAGGATCCAGTTTATGCGGATCACGTTTATAGAATGTGGTATTGCGCTAACTTCATACCGTCAAAACTGAAAGTGCTATAGCCAAGGCTTTAGTATGTTAAACTATGTTTAGCTACACCAAAGTACACCATATAAGAAAAGTATTCACCCATGCCAGGCAGGCCTACACCTCTATAAGACAATATTCCGACAACTAAATTGCTAAGATACCACCTCACTAATTATAAGGCGACTTGATGCGACCAGCCTTTAGGTGGTCTTCATACAGAGTTTCTACTGTATAACCTCAAGTCCTTTTGCCATCATGTGATCACAACTAGAACCCGATCCTGTTTTGATGATTTTGTGAATCATGTGCAGTGGCACAGAACCATGATTTTGAGGAACAAATAAGAAAGGGAATCCGAATTCAATGAGCCAGTTGGATCCGTGTGAAATAAAACTTATTTGTCCGCTTGATAAGCCGCGTTATTTGCACGTCTCCTTCCTTCACAACTTTTGAATGCTGCATTATATTGCAAAATGTCTTGTTTCTGTCATGTTGTCACAGGTCTGCTACCTGAGAGCCCGCTGCTTGGGATGGTGGTATCATTCTGGTCTCACAACAATGAGGTTGGTTGTGAATTCGAGTCCCATTAAGACCACTTGATATAGTCAAATGGAAGTTTAGGGTTGTAAAACCTGTCTTCAGCTATGTCAATACAGTGGTAGGAGCTTGCTTGCCACAGAAAAGCGAGAAAGAGAAGAAAATTGTATCCCCAAGCAAACTTGGGGAGAAACACATAAGAAAATTCCTCGGTTAGTTGAGGGAAAATACTGAAATAAATGTATACCTATCTACTCTAGTCCAAAGTGGAGATAACAACATGCAAAAACAAAACAAGATGAACAGAAAGCAATACTCGTAGGCAGATAGTAGGCTAATAAACATGTAGTGTGTTTTTACCAGTAGCACACAGACTGGCAAAGACAGTGCATGATGTGTCACCATGTAAAAATGCAAACAGTCACTTTAGAGATAATGGTACCTTTGATTATGTGCTGCCAGCACAATTTATACTACAGTAGAACTTAAGAAGATCACACTGGGGCTGGTCATTTACTCAAGTGGTCTCCATAGATTGGTCTTTTACCAGAAGAGACTACCAGAGGTTCGTCGTGCCTCCGTATGAAGGTTTGGGACAGCGAGAATCAGTTTCATGAGAGAAGCGGGGATTGTGAACTATTCAAGATTTTATATATTCACTAATTTTGCACTTTTTCTGCTGATTCTAAAGCAACTCTTATACGAAGTCAAATAAGATTATTTCCACTAGTACAGAAGTCTCACCAGATAAGAGCTTTTTTTTAAAGTACAACATCTTGAAAAGTGCAAAGAAAATGGCGAGGTGAAACTAATCGGTCAAGCCAAGAAGCACTGAATCATACCCGACATGATTTCACATTCTGCTCGTGAGGTTTCACTGTACGGTTCTATTCGCACATAAAAAGTGGCTGCTTTGTTGTATCATGTCACGACGCTGCCTCTAAACGGTAACAGACGAAACCCCCAGAGAAAAGACTTGGTGCTGTTAAACGATTTCTACCGGGTTCAAAATCCTGCACTGTGCGTAGTTTTATGCCGCAAACAGCGTGACTTGACACTTTTATAACCGGGGTTTGCGCCTATTCAAAGATCTTGAACTGATACAGAAGAACGAGTCTAAACCTCCAACGATTACCCACCTATACACATTTTAAGACCACTTCTACATCAATAAAATACATTCTCGTCGTTCCAAGACATCACTGGGGGTAAAGTGACATCGCTGTCCTGGCAGATGCAGGTTTTAGGTTTCGTAAACGCGATCGATAACGAACATGCCACACACGCACGCACGCACGCATGCACGTACACACACATGCACACCCCCCCCCCCGCGTGCAAATAAGGTATTTGGGTGGGATCACAGGAGGGGTAGAATATGTGGATCTGCCTATGTCCTTGCGACTTTGGTAAAGCCTTTCAAACAGTGCATATACCACGTGATCAACTGAATGGGGGAAAATTGACTGACACGAAAATCGTGTCTGCCTGATCCAATTAGAGCATGATAGCCTATTATACTAGCACACAGCCAAGTTTGAACGAGGTTTTATATGTTGGGTTCGTTTGGTTTGGTCAAAGGCCTGCAATTCGTAACTGAGACGATGTACTGATGGCTGAATGAAAACGGTAGACTATACCTTTATATTTGCGTGCGGCATACAGTAAAACCTTATTCAGACAACGTGGACTGGCCTCAAGTGGTATCAATAGGGAGGTGGATTCTTCACAAAGGCTCTGAGTGGAGTCCGTGGTGGTTTAAATTCCGCACGTTGTTGTTATTGCAGACGTGGTCACTTTAGTGAGGTGGTCAGTGGTCACTTAATGGAGATGGTGTTATTAGGGGTCGCCTGTAACTTGACGTTTCCAATGAAGGGACTTAGTCATCGTATGCAGCGCTATGCACGCATAATATAGATTGCACACGTTCACTAAATGTCTAACTCTTCAATGAGTTCATAAAGCAGGCTTTAATTTTGGCATCATGTTGCGGGTAACTACCGACCTTTCTATTTGTTTTGTATGCCAACACCAAGTCAGGAGTTACCCACAACATGATGACAAAATTATAACCTGCTTTATGAGCTCAATGAAGAGTTTGACATGTGTTCAACATATATGCAACCTAATTATACACACCTATTATTGGGCCATTATTGACACATACCTATTAAATGATACATTCTAACAGGAGAAATTTAAATAATCAACAGAAACACATTTGAATCGATAGACTAGGTCTCCGGCTTGTTGGTGTAACTCCCTGATATAGATCTACACCATTCTACGTACTTAACACAGGCAGATCCAGTTTTTTCAGAAAATGTTGGGAACGCACTAATAAGACATTTTTTGTTAGTTTTTTCTTCTTTTTTTCTGTTTCTGCTGCCTTACAACCGAAAAACAAAGTCCTATTTTCTGTGAAAATCAAATTTAAATTTATTTAAACATGTTTCGGTATCTCTAGTGCCCTTCTCAACTTTACAAAACCCTTTTGTAAAGTTGAGAAGGGCACTAGAGATGCCGAAACATGTTTAAATAAATTTAAATTTGATTTTCACAGAAAATAGGACTTTGTTTTTCGGTTGTAAGGCAGCAGAAACAGAAAAACCTAACAAAAAAATGCGACCACATGCTGCATACCATATATCACAAATCTTGTATACGCACTAATAAGAGATTTCATGGGTTTCATACGCACGATTAATAGCGAACATGCCAAAAGTGCTATGAAATATGTTTTTGTTGGGGAAAACGGGGGGGGGGGGGTGATCGGTATATGGATAATATAATAGCGGGTGCTAACATTTATATTTTGAAGCAGTAGCCTATAGGCTCACCTACACCGTCAGAATATTGGATGAGAAAAGGAATAATTTGTTCTATTTAGTATACCAACATTTCCATTTGATGATTCCTTCAGCCCATCTTGTATTGGTATGAATTTAATTTTGGTGTTTCGGGGTCCAGGTCTGCCTTCAGGCGTCCACAAAGCAAGATAGACGCCTTACTTTAAAAGATAGTTCTAGATGCATCGGAATTGTCAATGCACATCATTGCACAAGCATATGACATCTCATTTTGTATGAAGATTTCCTACGTGACCTTTCAGTCAGATTTGGATTTTCGCGTGGGTGCGTATACAGAACCCGGGTACCGAGCCGACAAGTGAATGCCTTCTACGCTTATACAGAGAGCGAAACCACCAGAGTCCATATAGCGAGGTTTTACTGTATCACGTGGTATTCAGTTGTCTACAGTTACATGACATCCAGACAGGTGTTTTGCCTGGCTTTTATTTGTTCTAATATATAGGCCTACATTGAATATTGTTAAGTCGTGCGTGCGCGTGGTTGTGCGTGCATGCGTAAGTGAATGTGCGTGCGTGTGAATGTGTTTGATTGTATGTGTACGAAATAAATGGGTCCTGTCACAGTTTGACACGTCCAATCTAATTTCATGTTTCAAATAAATTATGTTTAATAATCCATTCCGTGTATTGCAGCATGGCATCCCGGCTTGTGTTGGCCCTGGCTCTCTGCGCCGCCTCCGTGTCCACCTACCCATATGGCAAGTATTTTTGCACAGAGGTTGACGCTGAGCATAAGTAGACTTCTTTATGCAACAATACGTCTGATACAATGTACAATAGAACCTCTCTATTAAGACCTCCGGTGGGACTGACTTCAAGTGGTCTCAACAAATCAGGAGAGGTGGTCTTTGAAGGTTAATTTTGGCTGCTTCACGAACTAGTTTATGAGCTTAAAATGTCGCCCTATTACATGTATTACAGAGCTGGTCTCAATATAGAGGCGATTTTAATTGGAGTTTCTACTGCATTGTGATTGAAGTGTGTGTATTATGGATTCTGGGTGGAAAAAAATTAAGTCTCCTCCAAATGTTTGAGTTTGGGTATTTCACACTAGTGGGCATCAATAGTTAATCTGCCACTACTTATTGATATTACACTTAAGAGATGACTTTTCCATCCGCATCTCTTTCCAGGTCCGCCTGTGAACGACGCCAATCCTGATTTATGCAAGCACATGGCGCCCACACAACACCACACCAAGGCAGACAAGACCAAGATGGCAACCAAGCAGACGACCACTGCACCGTACACCATCCTCACCTCCACCGAGAATGGCTGTTTCAAGGAGGGACTCACCGTAGAGTGTAAGCTAGTTTTTATACAGTTAGCCAATCGTTACCTCCACAGTAGGAATTTAACCTATCTAAAGGGGGAGGATGCATTCTTGTAATTATTTATGAAATAACAAATAAATAAACAAAGAAATAAATATATAAATAGATAAACAAACAAATAAATACGGAGTACAAATATTCTCTATCTTTATATTTGGGGAAGACCCCTCCTCCGCCAACCAAAACAAACGCCAAACAAAGCCAAAACAAAATACCACAAAACAAAACATACATACGTTTTCAGTTGCCCTAGTGGATCCCATGGTCCTCTACCTAGCTGTGTTAGATACTAGATGGTTAAATCTTGTTGTATCTTGCAGTCATGATTGAAACAAATAACAAGACCGACTGGTACTTTGAGGGCTACTTCAGCCAGGTGCAGAAGACAGGAGTGTGGACAGACAACTACGGCACCTTTCAAGCCTTCGCAGATGACAAGTACTCAAAGCCTTTACCCTGCTTCAACAAGACTGATGTAAGTACACAAGGATCAGGTCTTAGTAGAATACCCAACATTCCCTGATTATGAACTGTTATTATGTAATATTCTATACGGTATACGATTATTGTGATATGTTAGTCGAAACTTGTAAAACACTATGAGATCACTTCTAAAATAAAACATTTTTGATTCATCCCAGACTACACGTAGTACGTGTTTGAAATTTCTATAGACTATATACTGCACCATTCCCCAAGTACAAAGATTAATTGAATTGAAGTCCCTGAAAATGAAAGCACTTTTATTTCACATGTTCACACACACATTCCATGCATGGCCTGTGGTCCATCTGGTGTGGGAAATGGTCGAAATCCTGAATAATTTGTGTGCCTCTCTGTGGCAGAGGTGTGTGCATGTGGGATTGAGGTCTTTTGCATGTGTTTGTGTGTAAAGTGCATATATGCAAGCCTATTGCAAGGTACTAATATATATTACTGTATATATCAATAAGAAATTAAATTGAAAAAATATGTTATTATCTTGGGATCCATATCTGCCAAATTACGCTGCCATTGAACCTGCATTGTTCTGCAGAGTGCTATGGGCCACATGGACAAGGCTCACTTCACGTCGCGCAAGTTTAAGTGGACAGCTCCCAGTGATCTCATGGAAGATGTCGTGCTAAGGTGAGGATGGGGAGGGGAGGCGGAGAGAGAGGCTCTGAAAAAGGTGTTGGTAAGTTCAACTGGATGCAAGCCTTGAAGTAAATTTTACCTTCTAGGCTAAATACATTGTAGACTACAAAATTAGTAGCACCTTTTCATGAACTACTTAAAATCACTAAATGGCTAATCCAATGGCGGTAGAACAAGAAACTATCAGCTTTGATTATTGATTCATTGTTTCGACATGTGACAAAGTCTAGTACATGTATATCCTATTGGTATTTGAAGCCACAACCTTGCTAGAGAGGATGAGATATGCTTCTTGCATGACCTGGAAGTAGTCTAATGATATATTTACTAATGAGTTTTTCCCAGTTTGCTTGTGGATACGATTTTATTCTCTCTCTCTTTTTTCTATGGCAAGCAAGCTCCTACCACTATTCTGACATAGCTGAAGACAGGTTTTATTGACTATATAATTATGGACCAGAATGATACCATCATCCCAAGCAGCGAGCTGTTAAAGGTTACATGAAACCGTTTCTCTGTAACCCCCAATAAAAGTTCTTTCATCTCAATCCATAGATCCCACCTAAGGACGGAAATTTTGGGAGGTTCAATTTCTTTTGCATTTTCATGCTAGTGGAGTTTTCTAATGAGTTTTTCCCAGTTTGCTTGTGGATATCATTCTGGTCTCACAACCTTGGGGTCGTGAGTTCGAGTCCCGTCAGGGCCACTTGACAATATTTAGGGTTGAAAAACCTGTTCAGCTATGTCAGAATAGTGGTAGTCAAGTCTGGATTAATGTCAAATAATGAAATAAAAAATAAATAGTTTGTAAAATTTTCAATTTGTTGAGTCAAGTCTGGATTAATCGTATAGTTTGTATTATGTTTAGTCGTATTACTTGAGAAATGCTATATGTTTTGTTGCCAAAATATTATTCTCACACATTTAGCCCCTTTTCAATCCAAATATGAAAAATAACCACTCAATCAAAGAACCCATATGAACTTGAAAATTCTGTTTATCATATGTGCAGTGTATAGAAGATTGTCTTCGATTGAGTTGACAATGCTGCAATATTGAAAACTTTTATTCAGTCATGCATTGTTGCTGTTTGAAAGAACAGACTATTTTATTGTAGATTATTAAATACACAACCAATAAATTTTTATTCTGAATGACAATCTTGCTGCATTTTCAGGTCAACGGTTGTGAAGAACATTGAGACGTTCTGGGTCGACTGGAACTTCCCGCTCACGTACAACGCGTCCTGTGAGGCCGGCTCCCCCCTGGGCAAGGCTGTCATCCAGAGCGAGGATGAGGACAAGGACAAGGACGGAGACAACGTATGTACAGACAACACCACTAAACTGCATATCTGTGAATAGCATAATTCTACAAAACTATTCTTCTTACTATTATTAATAATCTATTTTGACAGATTTCATTTGTTTTTTTCAGACAAGCAAAGGCCCTGGCCTGGTAGCCGTGCTGTTTGTTACCATGGTTACTGCATTCCTGGCTTTGGCTCTACCTTAAAAAGGATGTCTAAGCAAAACTCACTTGAATCAAGAATAGACTTTGAATAGATTTGTATGATTTAACTAAAATTCAAAAGAATAAGATTGGAGAAAGATCTGATATTTTGTTGCTTTGATAGTTAATTTTGCAACTAACTGTGATATAAAATATGTCAAGTAGACTCTAGTAGTAGACATTGTATTAAGGTTTGAAGGCATTAGTTTAAACATTAAATGGCACTTTAACTTATGAATCATGTAGAAATATTTTTGTTAATATATAAACATCTGCTCTTCAATACTATTTTTTGAAAATGTAATATTATATGTAGAGTAATGTATTTTTACAAAATATTTTTCTATGCACTGTTTCTTCTTAAATTTTATTCTGACGTAAATTGTTTTTGAATTGATAATCATACTTCATAAGTTACAAAACTTCAAAAGTTTTCATTCTATTCAGAAAAAAGATGCTTCGTTCTAACATTATTATTGCTTTATTAAAGTAAAACATGACAGCTTTTTATCATGTTACACTTAGGTTTAACGCTTTGTTGCATCCTGACCTTTAAAAATCATGCTCCATAAAAGTCCATTTGTCGAAAATGGACAATAACACTCATCAGTGGCATTAGTTCCCTACAGTTTCATGGCAATTTAAGGTTCATGACCCCCATGTAAATATTAGCATTTGAAAATAGAAGTCTATTTTGATGCCAGTTGTTCATATTTAATTTATAGTAAACTTAAGTGTACGTGAAACTGAATTCTGCAATAATCTGTTCATCTGTTATTTTTCAACTATTGTGTATTCTATAATGTACCATTTGTTTCACAAACCTAAATCGTTTAAATAGGGGTGAGACCTGACTTGTCTTTTTACTTAAAGGTTAAAATCTCCATTTGTAAATAAGAAGCCCTGCTTAATAATATATATAACCAAGAATGATTTCTTAACACTTTGTAAAACATTTGTTCAGTGGTAAAATAAATTTTTGTACTTCTATACCTGAAATGTTCGCATATTTTTTTCTACATTTGTATCTAAATTATTTTCACAAGGATATTTAGTGTTTTCTTCACAAACATTCTATTCTTTATGTGCGTGGCGTGCGTGCGTGCGTGCGTGCGTGCGTGCGTGCATGTGCGTGCGTGCGTGCGTATATTTGTCCATGTTGTATCCACAATTCGTTCCTTTACATCCATTATTGGAACACTTCACAAAAAATCCATTTAAACAAATACATTATTTTCATTTAATTTCAAATACATACAGTGCTCTAATAAACCATCTATAATAATTCTTGCATATATTATGCTTAAAATAGCAATTTATACATTATGAAATGGGAACAAACACTCAGACTTCACACAATCATTATTACAATCAAACACCGAAACATACTCGTGGCAGAAAAAATTTGGACATTTGTAAAACCTAACTAAATGTAATAATTGAAAAAAGTTAAAATTACATTCTTCGGAATGCTATAACAACACATGTTGTAATTTTTTTATACTCCGTAAATATTACAATTGTAAATATCATGATTCAAAATAAATAAACATTCTATTAGACATATAATATTGGTCATCAGATTTGAACATAACGGGTAAATCATTAAAACATGAAATATGTAAGCATGAAATATTTACATATTTCACCGCCCATTAATTGGTAAAATACTTTTTATAAAAAATATGACAATTATAATATAAACAACACATTTTCTACTAATGATGAACACATTATTATAAACAAAAGAAATCTTCTATTTTGAGTAATTACGAAAATAATTTAATTTCTTCAGACATTGCAATGAAATAACTGGTTTTTTTTAGTAGTTACATACCGTAAAACCCTTTAAGTTTGCAGCTTTTTATGTTTGAGTTTTTCTTGATTTGCAGTCAAAGCTGAACATTATTTTCAGCAAACATTTAAAATCGCATCCTTTAAAGAAGCAATCCGACTTTGTACGTCGGATATAAAAAAAAGGCATGGGCAGCAGGAATGTTCTCACATACAGTTTTTGCTGGATTTGAAGTAAAATAGATGTGACACATTTCTCGTGTAAAAAGATAAATGAATGTAAATGATTTGTTCATTACAAGATCTTTGTATTATATAGACGTAATAATAACGCAGGAACACACACGTCATGAGCAAAATAAAGGGCAAAGTTTGTGGTTGATATCCAAATTAGTAACATAAATCCACACATTATCAATATTTTGTCGTAAAACGTACAAATAATAGCAAGTACTCAATTTCTGGCGGAGAATATGCTGTGGTGAAAGCTAAATACATTGGCCTAAAATAACCTCCTTTCAAAAAATTTCATATTTTTCAAAATTTCACATGTACCGTGTAAGGAATAATAGAAATAAGTATTGTCATTAAGCATGTTATATACCTACACAATTGGAAACCTCTTCTCTTCTCAACACTACTTATTGCAATCACATATTTATCAGTTAAAATTACATTCAATCTGATTCCAACACACAGGTTTCAATATTAAATAGAATCGCAAATTCAAAAGGCTGCGAATATGTGTAGGTAACTAATCGTGAACTGCCAGCGAATAGTTATGGTCACAAATTTAATGGGTTTTACAGTAATGTAAATTACTTAGTTGAAAAAAGGTTACAAAACTGAGAACAGGCATTAATACTTTCTTGAATGTATAGAACACTACCTCTGAATAATGAATAAATAGTAATCTTATATAATCCGAATTCCATCATAATAAACTAAAATGAGTTTCATACATTTAACAATATTAGACACTTTTTATCACATAAAAGGTGTATCACACAAATAATTTGAACACTTAAAACAATATGTAACAAAACAAGAGTGTTTTTTAAGGTAGAAGGCTTGTGTTTTTTTGATCAAGTGTTTTAAGTTCCTGCGATTCTGTTTTCAGCTTCAGTCTTAGAATGTGTCTCATCAAGTCCTCCCTGGGGTAAAGAAATGCCAGTTTTAGCAATGGGGTATATTAATCCAAACTTAATATAATTTAAAGTTGTATGCCTAGAAAGTACACACCTAGTAAATATTGTCCAAAATTGGGCTTCACGCTGACACACATTTTCGAACCGACACCTCACAAAATTTAATAGTGTCATTTTGAAAACATGTGTCGCAATGACGGTGACAGCAATTTCCCATATAATTGTGAAAAATACTGACTAATTGATTAGGGGATTCACTACGGAGTGATCACATGGTTCACATATTAGATAATGAAAGCTCACTGAACAAAATTCAAAGGCAAAACAGATATATACGAATTCAATTGTTAAACCTACTGCATTTCTACCCAATGAGCTGAATCTATCCAACCTAATATTAAACTAGTTCAGCGCAATCTGTATTTACCGCAATGTGCAAAAGTAGAACGAGTGTAAAACAGTAAAAGAATTTTCTTGTTAACATGATCAAATATATTCAAATAAATAACCATAAAGAATCAAAAAATGATCAGAGCTCCGTAGGCTACGAGACCTGTTATTATAAAATTTTTGAAAATTTTTTGGAATTGCCCCACCTCACACATCTCATCCTCATCTCTAAAACGTGCATACCTGTGTTGGCCATTTTCTATGCCCATTATCTGCAATTTGCTGTCAGTCAACCGCATCAGACTTCTTCCTGTTATGACAATAAAGCCAATAGTGCATTAAACCTTTTATATTTTTAATAATCAATGAACGTTGTATTTTTTATTCACATGCGCTATAAAAAACACTGTATACTGCTGATTTATTCTGAATTCAAAATATCTAGTATTGAGTATTTTATAAAAACACACCTGCTCCACCTCCAGAAAACTCAGATAAAAGCCCAGCCCATCAAAACCCAGGTAAAATTAGGTGATTAGTTGCAAACCCTGATAATCATCTTGTATTGTATTTACAATTATTACAAATATAACTTTTCTTAAAAACCTATGCAAATTTCTCTCATTCATCAGTCAAGTTAACAAATTTCAACTAGATCAGTTCAGTGAGCCTTTGTACACACAGAGCCTGTGTCCCATTATATAAAAAAATAAAAATAAATAACAATTTTGTAAAAAAAAGCTTTAAATTATTTTTTTTCAAAGGCACCTAAGAAACGTGCAAAATATTATTCTGCTTAAAAAATATTTTAATTTTTAATTTGAAATTTGATATTTGAACAAAAAACGATGGAAAATTAAATAAAAAAACGAGACCATATGTTGTCCACTACAGACTCTTTATACTGGGTGAAATGAAATTTAAAAAAACACAGCCCCCGCAATGTTTGTATTTACAATCATGGTCTACATGATACCTGTTTATTTCTACCTGTTACTCACCATTGATATCATGGTAAGTGAACATATCCCCGTACAACTGATGGTATTGCCCGCAATGTCGCCGAAGCCACTTGTTGACATCTTCACTCCTCCAGAAATATATTAGTTTTGTCCTACTTTTTTTTCTTTGGCTGCCCACCTTATTCTGTAAACATAAATCACCTTCCCATGTATCATAATGCAAAAAGCCCCACAATACTTAGTTATGTAATATTAACACAATATGCAACATATTATTACAAACATATCATATATTCAACTTCGTCTTTAACTTCATATATATATATTTTTATTTTCCTAATGTACATTTTCAACTTAAGTCTTTTTGCAAGGAAAGAACATATATTACAGTGATAATATATAAAATTTGTACATGAAAAGTTAATTTGCAAAAAATAACATATAATACTATAGGAAGTTAATATAATATATATACACTTATATGGTGCGCGCGACAACAAGATCTGCGTTTATTTGAAGCACGCACGCACGCATGCACACACACACACACACACACACACACACACATATATATATATATATACACACACACACACACACACATATATATATACATTATTATATATATACATTATATTATATTATATATATAATCTGGAATGAGATAAGACCCTTATCTTTAAGAATTCCTGATATAATCTATTGATATACAATGTAGATTGTTCTATATCAATGTATATCTATATTTCATAATCTATATGCATAAAATTGTTTCTATATGAATACAAATCTAGGCCACACAATGCCCATGGCCCTGAGCCAGTGCTATATTCATCATCATCATGCCATTGGCCTGAATTTCTGTAAAATGTATACATGAAGCATTTTAAATTTCTGTCATGATAATATCAATTTGGAAGAACAGCGAGAAAACTTAAAAGTACAGTGGTGGAAGGAATTTAATCTTACTTTATCCTTTTCTTTGATAGATCCTGAAGATTGGAAGGACATATCAGAGGTGGTGCTAGTTGCACTTTGTGGCGTCTGGGGAACACTCTCCATGGTTGATCTACAATTGAATAAATTCAATCACATTTCTTCATATTATTTATCAATTTCAATAGAATACAAACTGGCCTTTCCATTTCATCCTTACATATATATCATGTCCACCCAGTCGCGCAAAGTGAGCCTATAACCTTGTTATATGGCATCTATAACCTGATTCCCGTGAAATGAAAAATTTAGAAGTTATTTTTTCCCCCAAATGTCTGATAAGAACTTTTTAAACCCTCAAAACTACACGTCAAATATTTACATGAGGAAATGGCTATTACTATGAAACCTAAAAAAAAAATACAAATATTTAGAAATTATTAAAAATATGTAACCAGTGTTTAGGTTAATAATTTTTATATCATATTTAGCTGAATATATTATTATCTATATTTATATTAGTAACTGCTCAGGGAGCTGTTATGACTAAGAACCAATCTCAATACTGTGTGATTCATGTCAAATATTTGAGACGCTAATAACTTTTGTGGGGCACATCATTTTGATTAGAAAATAGAAAGTAACAAGGACTATTTATAGTAAGGAAAGAAAACAGAAATACAACACTTGACGTGTTTGTACCTCAATATCAACAAGTAGTGGTCGGGAAAGCCGTAAATCTCCCCTTCCCCGATCAGGCCATTTCCCCGATTAGACCATCAAGGTCAATCAATTTTAAAATTAGTAATTCAAATTCATTATAAAGTTTGGTAATGATAGGTCATAAAGTCTTCCCAGGAGACAGATAAACACAAATTGTAATAATTTGTTTTTAAAACACATCATAATTTCATCAAAAGTAGGCCAAAGTACACCAATATCAAATCACGTGAGGAGAGTGATATAGACATACCAAATGTCAAGTTTGGTGATGATAAGTCATAAACTGTTCCCAGGAGACAGATAAACACAATTACATAATAATTTGTTTTTAAAAACACATTGTAACTTCATCAAAAGTAGGCCAAAGGACACCAAAATCTAATCAGCTCTGGAGAGTAGTACAAGGAAGCTATATATGAAGTTTGGTGACCAAAGGTCAAATATTTTCTCTCTGTAGAGTGTTAACAAGGTTTATTACATAACACTCGTAAGTTCGTCAAAAGTAGGCCAAAGTACAAACAAAAGTTAATCAGTAGCTCAAGTAGTCTTCGAGTTATCAGCCTGTTTATTTCAGACAGACGCACGCACGCACGGACAGAAGCAAAGCTAGAAATCTCCCTCTGGACGTCGTCCGGGGAGATTTAATGCTAAGTTATAAGCGGTCTTATCAATATATTATCATGGCTTCAAACAGAATCAAGATTTTTTTGTATTTTCTTTGTGGTTGTTGTCTGATAACTTGTCCACATTGCAATTGATGTGTTATATGATTAAATCTGTATTCTTATCAAATTTCTCATCGTCATATCGCAGTATATAGCCGTGATACAAGCATATCAATTCTGTGGAAGTTGTCCTCAAAATTCAACCAATCACAATGCCCACTGCCAAAATGTTCAGCGGGGAATTCCAACTTCGAACGTACAATCTCACTTGCAAAGTAAGATGAAGCCAAGTAGTGATTTTGTCTTTGACGTATGTCTAACCCAAAAATAATTTTTCCACATAAAAGCCTTATAAACTTAGGTTGGTATGAACAAAGTCTTATAGAGGCAGTGTGAGTGATCAAGCCGTCAAATCCGATGATGCAACTTTCTGAACTATTTATATTTCTTTTTTATATAAATTTCAAGCATCATAAAAATTAGTTAATGTAGACCTAGTGCTCAAACTATGGGCAGTTTACGTTGTAATTTTGTTCATATGAATTTCACGATACTATGAGTAGCCGCAAATAAGTACTAGACAAAGGCAGTGTGAATCCGTTAATGAACGTTAATTCCAATAAATCCATAACAAGTTATGTATGAGTACACTCTACATGCATGCCTGCATATATTTTGTGGCCAGCTACCACAGATAAGCTGCAGTGTGCATTTTTCTATCTCACAAAGCTGTCTGCTAGAAATCTTATGAGCGCCGCCTGGTAGTGAGCTGACGTCATACTAGGGATCAACTGGATTTGCTCCCATCTTCTCTTATCTGTATTACAGTGGATTTTGTATGTCTGGATGTCATATTCATGTGACCATTGTAAAATTTTGCTCTTTTTTATGTTTTACATTATGGATTCCAAAGCAGATTCATCCTCTATTCTAAGAGTGGAACCAGAAATCGATTCAGAAGATTTTGAGTTAAGGCAAAATGTAGTAGTAATACATGAATATAATGGTATTCAGAAGATTTTGAGTTAAGGCAAAATGTAGTAGTAACACATGAATATAATGGTATTAGTGCTAACCCTTACATATTTGAACCAGTAAATGACAGAGGAAAGTCATATAAGGATGACATGTGAAGTAGAAGCAGACACTTAATACCATCCCAGGTTGTTAAAATATGACTAGTAAGTAAGATAGAATAATTACTAATTGTTCCATATGTGTAAATAAGAAAAAGAAGCAATGCCCTATATCACTAAACAGTTGACCAGATAAGTATGTTTATTATCAAATGACAAGACATACTTCTTTAAAAAAGTGTTTACATGAGTCGTTTTTAGTGAATTATTGACTGAATATCATATGATGGATATGTATTCAAGGAAAATTAAACTTTATATTATATTTGTAACGTAAAATGCATCTTCATACATAATAATCTACAGGAAAGCAAGTTAATTTAGTCTAACTTTGTTATAAGAAAGAGTGTATTGCTTATGATTGATGCTGGATTCTTTTTTTCTTTTTAATTTCCTGGATTATGTATAGTTGGGACTGCATTACTTTTTAACTTATATTTCTCACTTAATCTCATATCTACCATCATTGCATTTTCAAATGAATCCTTTCTGCACTGCAAATGGTTGATGTAACCAATTTGATCTTTTTTATTGAGACAAAGTCTTTCCATAGTTTACAAAAATGTTTATCCTTAGGAATTTGATGTAGACTTACAATATTTGATGGAGTGTTCATACAACCAAATACAACACAATAATTAGGCATTTTAAGAACAAGTATGTGAGACTAGTGATCAAAAAAAAAACAGCAACTATGTTTGATAAGCTAGACACATCTAGCTACTGACACAAACTCCCTAGAGTGACGTGGATGCTCATTACATGATGGCGGATGGCTGAAAAACCTCTGTGAGATAAGCCTACTGAAAATGCTGTGTTTATCAGCTGCGGGCAATGTGACAGTGCAATGGAATGTGCAGATGTGTTACATGTTATTGGTTACTAAATATATATTAAATTGAGCAAAATTACAAATTTCAATTCATGGCCTCTTTAAACATTTTTATCATTCAAACAGCATCAAAATTTTTACATAATGAAATGTATTTGACACCAACATTAACGTAGATTTTCAATTTTTTCTTCACTGTATGATTGTAAAATGCGTAAAACCACATTATTGGAAAAACGTTCATTCATGGTTTCCGGTTCGTTCGTCTATAATATCTGATTTATACTTTGGTGATCTTTCCAGCTGTTTACGTTTGACGTTTAAAACATTGCTCAAAGTTATGGGCAGGTCACGAGCCGCCGTTGGGACTCACGTAAAACGTCTTCCCGACCGCAAACACCACTTAACAGTTTGCCTGAAAAACAATTTGTTTCATGATGTAAACATATAGCCAATTAATCTCTAGATTTTTATCTGTTACTACGGTCTGTTATTACATCAAACATGTGCGTTCCCGTGGAGATATACGTAATAATCAACCTTACGTTGGATATGCCCATAACTTGAACACTGCCCCTGGTTTGAACACTAAGTCTACTAGTACTAGTAATCATGATGTAATAGGTAGTATGATCATTCAATAAGGCTATGCCTTCAACAGAATATGTAAGCAAATACTATAAGCTCTGTCTTAAAGAGTTACCATTCCTTTAGACAGAAAACAATAAACAGAAAGTAAACAGGATACGACGGTGGGGGTCTAGTAAATATGTATTTTCAACATTAAACACCATAATATCGCCCACCTTCAAGTTGATCAAATTCATAAATATTATCTGAATATTGCTATCATTTGAGAAGCATTGTCTTCTTGAATATGTTTTCTACATGTTAAGATAGGAAATATGCAGTTTTTGCTTTAAGATTTAGACCATATTTGACAGTTTTCACAAGTATTTTTGGTGTCGGTGATTTTTTAGATTTGATATTTCGGTTTCTGTGTCGTCAGTTTGCAAATCTTGAGATTGTTTGTCAGGTCGAAAAGCACATCCCAGCGAAACGGTTGAACAGTGAAAGTCGCACGGTCGGTAGTCTGCAGGCACGCTTCCCTGCTTGCCTAACAACCAAATGGACATTATTAGAAGTAGACAGTGACGGATTAAAGGATGGACTGATCCGCGTATCGAGGGTTATTTGCTGATGACTGGTTAGTTTACTGATGTATATGATTAACAAAAAAAAAAAAAAAAAAAATACCAATGATAACAACGTGAAGATTAGACATCCAGGTTAATATATAATATTTAATCTATACAACTGGATTATGTACCATGGAAACAGACGTTTCATGTGACCTCTGCAATATATATTTCTTCATTGTTGTGATATATGACGTAATATACTATCATGACATAACCCCAAGATGGGCCGAGTTACTTGGGTGCTGCTCTACCAGGACTGGGTCGCACGCGGAAGACAGTTCCACTCTAAGTCCCCCTTTTCTGTTTAAGAAAGGTTGATGAAGTCTCATAGATTGCCTCTCTTACGCTCCGCTCGAACCACCTAGGTTCTCTTTCCAGGATGTATGTTGTTTCCATGAAAGCTACAGGTGAGGTAGGTATGGCACTGGTACATCTGGTACATCTGGTACGGGAGCTAGCTGAAGCTGTCTTTTGTCATGGCTCAATTCCTATAGGATTGGGAGGAAAGTTTCATCTTGAATCTGTACAAAGGTAAGGGGGAAGCCCTTGACCGTAGCAACTACCATGGACTCGATGAAGTTGCTTGAGAGGGTGATTGACTCTTATATCCATCCTATGGTTGCCATGGCATATTGATGCAATGCAGTTCGGATTTCTTCCAGGTCAAGGCATGACTGACGCCATTTTCAGAGTAGAAGAGAAATGCCTTGCTGCCAACAAACCACTCTATCTTGCAGTTGTCGATCAGGAGAAAGATTTTGATCATGTACCAAGATTCTTAGAAAAGTTCTGTGGTGGGCAGTGAGGAGTGTGGGGTTGGAGGAATGGGCAATTTGTGTAATTCGGGGCATGTATTCCAATGCAAGTAGTCGACTGCGGGTTCACAGACAGTGCAGTGAGGAGTTGGGGGTGGTGGGTGGGGGAGGGGTTCCGTGTGCATCACGGCTCTATCCTTATCCTCTGCTACCTATAATCGTGCAAAAGGCTTTATCTTTATCACATTAGTTCTGTTCTGGTGTCCTGATAGTTATTATACACGGATGACCTGGTGGTCATAGCTGACTCACAGGATGAGTGTATATATTGCTAAGCTGAAAGCCTGAAAGGACAACATGGAGCAAAAAAATCTTAGAGTCAATGTGAAGAAGACTAAGATAAGGATATCTGGTGTTGGACTTTATACGTTCTCAAGTTCTCCGGCAAGTACCTATGTGCCGTATGCACTAGTGGTGTAGGTGTTTATCGCATTGCCTGCTCACAGTGGTATTACGCAAAGGCTCGTGGCTAACACAGACTATACATCTCCGACATGTCAGGATGAAGCTCGTCCCATTAACGGTAGACCAATTATCTATGCACATGCATATGTGGATGGGTCCATACTTGATGTAAAGCCCTGTTTCTGTTACCTCAGAGATATGTTATGCTCAGGAGTAGGATGTAAACTCGCCATCACAGCCACATGCAATACTGCATGGGGAAAGTTCAAGAAGCTGCTCCCTATTGTGACATCCAAACATGAATCTTCAAAAACCTGTGTGAGAATGTTGCCCGCCTCTGTCTGTTCTGCCTTGCTTCATGGTAGTGACACCTGGGCACCAACTGCTGCAGACCTTCAACGGCTACACCGCAATGACAGATGATACGTTGGATTTGTGGAGTGAAACTTGATGATGTTATGGATTGTGCAGATGTCCTCCGAACTGCACTCTTGGTGTCTCAGATGGTGCGATGCGGACATATGCATGTGAAATGATTCTTCTCTTGCATCAATTCTGCCATGGACATGGAGATCCAGGTTGTTGGGTACAGGGCAGACCGAGGAAGACTTGGTCGGAATGTGTGATGTCAGACTTGAAGGACTTTAACCT